>JAVJIF010001657.1:0-431534 GCA_038442645.1 Agave tequilana | reverse complement strand
TTTTTTTAATGGTTTTTTTCCTTTCTGAAATTGTAGAGGATAATAAGGTGTGGTGGTGCTGTGGATGATGACATGGCAAATATTATCGTGGGGCAGCTTCTGTATCTCGACGCTGTCGATCCTACAAAGGTATCGTCTTTCTCATGTTTATGGTTTTATTTCATTGTTTTATGCTGAACCTGTTAATTTTAGGTTATTAGGTGTTAAAAAGTGTTAAAGTTCATGGATTGGTGCGAGAATAGATCACTACAAGTCTCTTAATTGATTTGAGTTGAGTAGGTAATACAGTGATTTCAGTGTGTCATCAAATATTGTTGAGAAATTAATAGTCAATAGACATAGGCATATCCAATAAGCCATTTCCCAAACGTGATTTTATATCATTTTCCTTGCGACATCATTTAACAAAGTCTTGCAACATCTATTTTGTAAGCCTTCTTCATACCCTTTCTCGCATGAGAGCTGGTTTGACAAATTAAAGCTAACGGGTTGCATGCAAGCCTTGATAATAATTGAAAACAGAAGAACTGTTCTTAGTCGGGCTGCATGCTAATATAGTTCAGTAGTGTATTTTTGTGACTATGTCATCTTTTTGTAACATTTTGTGTTCAACGGGACATGAAATCTTAGCTATGCACTGGAAAGTTCATGTTCAGCTATGAAACTGAATTAGATAACATGATTTTTAGCCGCTAAGGCCTGGTGCCTTGGTAAAGTAGGGGATTGGTTACATGAGATCCCAGGTTCAAGACTAGGCTATGACCTATGTTTAAAAAAAGAAAAAAAATGTTTTTAAAGGAAAACAAAAGCTTGATTCTTCTTGTTCTCAGTATCCAAGTCTCCTTCAATAATCACAATAATCATGCTTCTGAATTGATAAGTACATTTCTAACATGGGTAGGAGATATGTGGAGAATAGAAATATATTTATATCTTGAAGAAAAGTACTATTTGATTGTTGCATTTGTTTATTCCCACACTAGATTATCTAGTTTTTATGAACTGTTATGTTCATTGTATATGTCATTTATTCATGTTGTTACTATCTTCTAGCCACTGTTTAGTATTCCATCCGTTTTGTTAACAATCTCAAGCTTAAACCATTCTTAAAATTGACACTTATCTTGATATGCCAATCACTATGCTTGATAGGATATTATCATGTATGTGAATTCACCAGGAGGCTCGGTGACTGCTGGTAATGACTTTCGTCTTACTTCTCCTGTATTACAGTCTGGTTAAAATGAAATGACATGTCTCTTACAAGTTCAATTGGATCATGTCCTTCATTTTAGGTATGGCAGTATTCGACACAATGAGGCACATTAGGCCAGATGTTTCCACTGTTTGTGTTGGATTGGCCGCCAGGTATGGATATGACAACTTGTGACCTTTGTCATTTTGTATAGAATTTAGTATGTGTAGTTGTGTGTAATGTATTAGATCTTTTTATAGTTCCAGTAATCTGCAGACATAGTTGCTATGACTTATTTATTTGTCTTTACATTCTTGTGCTCCTATAGCAATTTCCTTTCAAATATTCTCTTGGGGTATGTTGCATATTTTTTTTGGTTTATGTTTGATCTTATTGTCAATTACATGTTATTTTAAGTGTCTTGTAGATTATAACACCGCTTTAACTGAATTAATATCTGTTTGTTTAGTCACGCCTTTACTTGATGGTTAAGGACAACCTTTGTGTGGGTGTGGGTGTCGAGGGAGGGTTTTTTTTTTTTTTTTTGGGTGGGGGGTTGGGGGAGGGTGGGTGGGGCTAAAATCATTAATTTAATGGAAAATCCTGCTGTTTTAGGTAAAATGTGATATCAGTGGATGCACCATTAATGATTATAAATGAGAAGCATCTTCTGATGGTGGATAAGTGGATTATCGTGCATGCAACTTCTTGAAACAGTGGGATTGCTACTGTTATGATCCCAACCCTTTCTCATTTTCATGGGTTCAAGGTCCACTTCTGAAAACAAAATTTATGTTTTTTTTACTGTATATGTAGTTACTACTGAAGCCTCCCTCCCATTAGTCTCTAAATAAGAAGTATATGTGCATAGGCGTTGTCTTTCTTTTCACAAGCTTTGATACATGGAGTGTGCTGACTGCTTACGGGAGGCACATTTAATCAGTTGCTACACTAAATAAATAAGCATAATGGGAAATTGTTGCTATACAATTCGACAAGGCTGTGAATAAGATAAATGTCTAGCTGTAGATAGAAATTCATATGACATTATCTAAGATTGGTGGTCAATACCTGCTCAATTGCCTACATAATCGAATTCATCGGTTTGTTTGGGGTTGGGGTGGGGGGGGGGGGGGGTTGAATAGGGTTTAAGAATAAAATACTCGAATTCTTAAGAAACAACAAAAATATCAGTTTAAAAAGGATTCTTCCACAGTTTTGAAAAGAGGCTGAATTTGCAACAGTGAAACTTAAATAAAATGTGCGGTGAATGGAAATTAAGACAGATAAACACAAATCACAAACACAGCGATTTATGGTGTGTGGGTAACTCCCTGCGTCCACCACCTTGGGGCCTATTTTCAAGGATTTTCAATTTACTAAATTTGCTTTTGCCTGAAGCTATCTAGTATAACCGCTAACTCTCTACACCTTAGAGATTGGACTTTAACCTTCTTCCACCCGAAGAGGTCTTTCTTTCACCGAAGAGGAATACACACAATGAACAAGAAAATGTTTTGTTCTCTTTACAAAGATGTTGAGAATTCTATTTTACCACAAACACCCACAATCAAAAAAGTACACTTGGCTCTATAAGTGTATTGATGAAGTAGGATTTTTCACAACAAATTTGGCACTGTAAGATTGAACTCTCGTTTAAAAATTTTGATGGAAGAATGCATCTTCCACAATTCAAAAGTGGCGGAAGAAGAAGGGTTCTTCCACAGTTATGAATGTAAATATGAGAATTTCACAGCCAAGAAAAAAACAGTGCTTTAACAGCAGAATCTGAAAAATTAAATGCACAAAAAGCTCTTTTGAGAAAAATGTACTCTTGCTTTGAATATGTTGAAGATCAAGAGATTGAATGCAAGAGAATCAGAATTTTAATGCCAAAAGAAATCTTTCTTTTGAAAATGAATTTTGCATTGAATGCTTGAGGAAGGAATTGAAAGCAAGATAAAAGAATTGAAAGCTCAGAATCTCTCTCTTAAAAGAATTTGCAAGTGGAAGCTCAAGAGAATCTCTGTAGAAATTCTGTAATTCTATTCAATGTTTCTCTCATCTTTCTTGATAAATAATGGATCTTGATTACTCTATTTATAGGGAAGAGAGGATGTGATGACCGTTAGAGACAACAACTCCCTTCATAAAAAAAATTCAGCCAGCTTCAACATTTGATGGGCATTAATTGCAAGCAAGCAACGCGAATTTTTTATTTTTTTATTTGCAAAGAGAGGTCTTAGCATGGGTTGACAACAAGGAAAGAAGAGAAAGAGGAAGATGGTGAGTTTTTGATGAAAAAATAAAAGAGAAAGGGAAACTCTGCCCATGTGAGGAGAGAGTGAGAGATACAAAGTAAAAAAGACTCAAGAGGGTAGATGTCACTCTCAACCAAGTACACGTGTCTCTTTTTGAATGAGCCAAGTAGGCAAACATACATACATGGGTTGCAAAAGTACAGACCTTTTGAACTTAAAAAGTACATTTTCTCTTTTGTAAACCAAGCAATGCATTAATAAAATACTTTAAAAACAACTCATTTTGTTTAGCAGCGGACATAATGCTAATGCAGAGTTGGGTCTAGTGTTGAAAAATGTGGAAGAAGTTAGTGGAAGAAGCCTTCTTCCACAAAAATTAAACTTGAGTGAAAATCTTGAAAAATCCAGAAAATAGGAAATGTTTATTGAAAAATTGTAGAATCAATCTCAAGTTTGTTTGAAGATTTTTAAGCTAAGAAAATCCTCTGTGCCAAATAACATAACTTCATCAAAAATACTTATTTCTAGAGAATACGAAAATTTTACTCTTTATTTACTCTTTTGATCTTGCTCGTTGTAGCTTGATTTGAACGTTGTTGACGATTGATCACGATTTTGCTCCTTTTGATCTTACTCTTGTATCTTGATTTGTAGTTTGATCTTGGAGCTAGTTCCAACCTCCTTATGATTTTGCAGTTTATGCTTTTTCCATCTGTCCTCCAATAAAAGCGTCTTACCTATCTAGTAAGACATAAATACTAAACACAATAATTAGTATACTTTAATCATCATCAAAAATTGGGTTTCACATTCTCCCTTTTTTTGATGATGCCAACTTATCAATTTATAAAAAGCATATTGATGCAAGTAAACATATGCTCCCCTTGTCAAAATGAGTAGATACCTTTGTGCATAACCAGTAACACATATCATATACATTAAGTCAAACAACTATGCATAATAAAGTCTATATTCTAATATGTCACATCATATATTCTCTCCCCTCTGGAATAATCAAGCAGTCACCTGGGAGGAATATCCAAGCCAACTGGAATAGTAGCCAACAATGTGAAAAGGGTAATAGCAGGATGTGGAAGAATGATTCTTCCACAATTCAAAAAGAGTGGAAGAATATTCTTCCACGAGCAGAATGTATGACCAAATGTATGGAGAATTAGAAGTCATTAATTAGAACTTAATTTTGAAAAGCAGAAACCAAACCTTAGATCAAAGATTAAACCATTTTATCTCCTTTCGGTGTAACCAAAGGAGAGTAAAAAAAAAAAAAGCAAATAACTCAACTGTTAAGTAACAAAACTATCAGAGTGAGACAAATGCGTGTGGAATAGCATAAGTGAAAGTCTTTTTCAAATCGGTTATTACCACCATAGATACTCAATATATATCAAAATTGACTATATATAATATATCCAATTTTCAACAAGTGAAGATGTTATTAGTCCAATATCAAAATATTTGTTCTTGAAAGTATAATTCACCAATAACAATCTCAAACTCCCAAACAAAATTTTAATTTTTTGTATGCTAGCATATCAACATTATATATGAGCATACCCAGAGAGAGAGAGAGGGAGAGAGTGTGTCTATATATATATATATATACACACACACACACACACACACACATATACTTAGAAGTTCATACATAGCAAAATATCAGTCATATCAATGCACAACCTGATAGAATATTAACATGGACAACTAGTATATGATGAAACAAGGTCAAATAGGCTAGCTAGAATGAGAAAATGTTATCTCTCATCAAATACATAAGCGTGTATACACATCGCAAAGAATGTATAGTCAAGCTAAGATTTGTACTATGCATATTCAAGCTATGTACATAAAAATATAGTCAAAATATTTGAATATGATATATACATGAGAAGCTTGTCATATCTATGACTATGAATAAAATATGTAGAACAAATATGCTCATCATCACACCATAAAATAAGAGTATTAAGAGAATTAAATATTGAGCATATCATGTATGGATATAAAAATCTCAAATATACACAATCTGAACAACCATCATGTGAATAGAGGAATAATCATGAAGAGTGATATTCATATAAAAAAGGGGAATATGATAAGACATAATTACGATGTCCAGAAATAAGCATGAAATGTCCATATGCCCAAGTTAGCTACTTAAATATAATTTCATGAAGTGAAACATCTCTAGGTGATTAAATAACCAATTTCAATTAAAATTTTCATGGATCTTTAACTCTAGGATGTAACCCTAATTAAGTGAGCACCAAGCTCTGATACCAATTGAAAAACTTTAGAGGGAGTGAATAGTGTCTGAGAATAAAATACTCGAATTTTTAAGAAATAACAAAAACACAATGATTTGTGGTGGTTCAAGTAACTCCCTATGTCCACCTTGGGGCCTATTTCCAAGGATTTTCAATCCACCAAACTTGCTTCCGCCCGAAACTATTTAGTACAACCGCCAATTCTCTACACCCAAGATATTGGACTTCAACCCTTTTCCACCCAACAAGAAAATGTTTTGTTCTCTTTACAAAGATATTGAGAATTCTATTTTACCACAAACACCCACAATTAAAAAGTACCCTTTGAGGCTCTATAAGTGTATTGATGAAGTAAGATTTGGCATAACAAATTTGGCACTGTAAGATTGAATTCTCGTTTAAAAAATTTGATGGAAGAATGCTTTTTCCACAATTCAAAAGTGTTGGAAGAAGAAGAAGGGTTCTTCCACAGTTATGAATGTAATTTAGAGAATTTCACAGCCAAAAAAAAAAAAACAGTGCTTTAAAAGCAGAATCTGAAAAATTAAATATACAAAAGCTCTTCAGAAAAGAATGTACTCTTGCTTTGATTATGTTGAAGATCAAGAGATTGAATGCAAGAGAATCAAAATTTAATGTTTAGAGAAATCTTTCTTTTGAAAAATGAATTTTGCTTTGAATGCTTGATGAAGGAATTGAATGCAAGAATATAAAAATTGAAAGCTCAGAATCTCTCTCTTAAAAGAATTTGCAAGCGGAAGCTCAGGAGAATCTCTATAGAAATTCTGTAATTCAATTCATTGTTTTCCTCTCATCTTTCTTGATAAATAATGGATCTTGTTTACTCTTTTTATAGGGAAGATAGGATGTGATGACTGTTAGAGACAACATCTCTCTCCAAAAAAAAAAAAAATCAGCCAGCTTCAATATTTGATGGGCATTAATTGCAGCAAGCAACACGAATTTTTTTTTTTTGCAGAGAGAGAGGTCTCGGCATGGGTTGACAGCAAGGAAAGAAGAGAGAGAGAGGAAGATGGTGAGCTTTTGATGAAAAAAATGAGAAAGGGAAACTCTGCCCTGTGAAGGGGGGGGGGAGAGAGAGAGAGAGAGAGACAAAGTAAAGAGGACTCGAGTGGGTAGATGTCACTCTCAACCAAGTACATAGGCGCCTCTTTTTGAATGAGCCAAGTGGGCAAACACCCACATGGGTTGCAAAAGTACAAACCTTTTTGAACTTAAAAAGTACTTTTTTTTTTTTTGTAAACCAAGTCAATGCATTAATAAAATATTTTTAAAACAGCTCACTTTGTTCAGCAACAGACATAATGCAGAGTTGGGTCTAGTGCCAAAAAACGTGGAAGAAGTTAGTGGAAGAAACCTTCTTCCACAAAAATAAACTTGAGAGAAAATCTTGAAAAATCCAGAAAAATAGGAAATGTTTATAGAAATTGTAGAATTAATCTCAAGTTTGTTTGAAGATTTCAAGCTAAGAAAATCCTATGTGCCAATTAACTTAACTTCATTAAAAAAAAAAAAACACTTATTTATCTAGAGAATATGAAAATTTTACTCTTTATTTGCTTCTTTGATCTTGCTCTTGTTGTAGCTTGATTTGAATGTTGTTGACGCTTGATCACGATTTTGTTCCTTTTGATCTTACTCTTGTTGTATCTTGATTTGTAGTTTGGTCTTGGACTAGTTCCAACCTCCTCATGATTTTGCAATTTATGCATTTTCCATCCTTCCTCCAATAAAAGTGTTTTTACCTATCTAGTAAGACACAATACTAAACACAATGATTAGTAATAAATTGATTAAGTTAATCATCATCAAAATAGTGGGTTTCACATGTCCATCCATTGGATGAAAACACCAATTGCCTTCATAGTTATTGCCGCCTGTGATACAATGGTCTATGGTCTTGGTTCTCGAAATTAAAGTAAACCCTAGTGCTCATGTGCTGTAAGGGAATTATAAGTATCACCTCCAATACATCATATAATTATCCCCTTCTTTGTGATGAGTTTCTTTTGTGGAGACCTATGATGTATGATGCTTTTATGTGCAAGTAGCAAATTCTGTGTGTTTGCTAGCTGCTCCGTTCCTTCAAGGAGTCGCTTGCAACAGAGGATTATGATGATCTAGTTAGATTATACTGTGTTTGGAGGTTGTGTTACAAAGACCAGTGGAGAGAACACACAAACCTCTTCGTCCATCATCCCTCTTTCATACAAGGAATCATGATTACTGAGGGTAAAGTTTGGTTCATCCAACAAACTGAAAGGATATTTGGTTTATAATTATTCCCTTCTTTGTGATTTTCTTTTGTAGAGACCCTATGAGTGTATGATGATTTTTATGCATAAGTAGCACATTCTTTATGTTCTTGCTCCGTTCCTTCTAATTAAGTGGATAAAAGGAGTCACTTGCTATCGAGGATGAGGATAGTCTGGTTAGATTTATTCCAAGTTTGAAGGTTGTGTTGCAAAGGCTGGTAGAGAGAATACGCAAACCTCTTGATCCATCATCGCTTTTATGCAAAGAACCAATATCATCGAGGATAATACTTTGGAGGTTGGATGATGAATAACATGAAAGAATTTTTTGTTTCTTATCCCTTTATTGTACAAGTAATCCCAATCTGCAAACTGCACCATAACTGGCAAAAGAACTGGCAAACTGCTGGTGCCCTGAAATCTTTTAAAGTGCCTTTTATGCACTTGTTTCTTTCAATGGATATCTCATTTTATGTTGCAACACGTGTCATGTTCACATTAAGAGCTTGGATTATATTCAATTACTATTAGGACCAATTGTTCTAGAAGCTAAAAACTTATTTTACTCTTTGAGGACTCGTGAAATGTCAGTGCTTGAGGTTTAGTTGATTCAGAGACCATTCCTAGCATTGAAATGGTTTATTGTGCTTTCCCCGGTCGAAAATGTAGTATGCCACTTGATAGAGTTAATTTCCTCATCAATTCATTTTCTGCTGGTAGACAGCTATCGTTTCATTTTTCAGTCATGAAGCCTCACATATCCAAATAGATGAAAACATGGTTGGTCAGTGTCGGGGACTTAAAGCACCCGATAAATAGGTTTCATAAGTGAAATAATATAAATAATTAATCTTTTTCATCTCTCATTTCATATCCTTTCTCTACAAATGTGTATGTAACTAGTTTGTTCCTCATTACTGGCTTGACGTCCATACTAATAAGATGTTGCTTCCAGTGTTCTAAATGGCGGCCACAACGGCTAGATCGGCCGAGAAAATTTATAGATGGGGATATATCGGGGATATTTTCAAAAATCGGATGTCAAAATCGGATTGTAATATACATATTTTCTTATCTTAAATCGCATCTCAATAAGACAATATATGCATAAATTATATAAATCTACATAAAACATCATACTTATATGTTTAAGATATACTTAACTCCATAACTTATATTAAGCCTATGAATCCATAATCACTATCCAAGTGTAGAATATTCAAAAATACCACACTGCCATATCACTCGAATTACCCAAATGCCTAACCTAGAAATTGGGTGTAAAACGCTATATCGGGTCCAAAATCGCCGAAATTGCGGCCAATATATCAGGTCCATACCTATTTATTTGCGATTTTGGATGAAAAACGCTATATCGGTTTGGATGTGCCAAATCATTGCGGCTAGGTGCCGTAAACGCAATATCGGCGCAATATCGGGGATATTTAGAACATTGGTTGCTTCAAGCTTGACTCTTGAATACTCACAACATTGTGATTACTTGTATGTTTCTTGACAACAAAGAGGAACTTCAAGCTGCAATTTAAGCTGAGCATTTCATGCATCACAAAACATTTTGTGGTTCTTTTAAATCATCAAATCTCCTGCAATATTTTTGATCTTTTTCTTACAAATTATATATAACCTTATTTGCTTCCATTCTTTGTGGCATATATATATATTCTCGGAAGCTGGATTAAAATATGTCAATGCAAGGTGTCCAAAAATGACAAAATATTGAGCTTACAAAACACAATTTGATAGTCAACTTCTTAGATGAGCTTTATCACCAGAGCAATCTGATCAGCTTATCTCATATTGCCTTCTTCATTAACAACCTTTAGAAACAGATTGCTACTTTTGTCATTGACACAGACATTTACTGGTGGAAGCAACTATCCGCCATCTGCTATAAGTCCTTTCTTTTTCAATGTTTACTTATGACTAATAAATTTTCTAGTTTTTGCATCTTTTTTTTTGAGACCCTCAACCTGTTGAGATCCAAAGAATGGTAATTTTTTTTAATGGCATTGTTTATCATTAGCATAATATATATTTCTAGATAAACAAATGACAAACATTCTGAATAAAACACCATCATCATCTCTAAATGGTAGTGATCCTTAATTAGAAAATTGGACGCTTTCTTGTGGAACTTCTTTCCAGTGGATATCTGTTTATTTGGCTCAATTAAAATATCATCCAGTATTCAATGAGAATACCACACTCAAGCTTGTGCTTGAAAACTAATGAGATGCATTAGTCAGTCTGTCTTCTTCAACAATCCTCAGCCTAAGATATTGGGTATAGTGCATCCTCAGCCTATCTTGGTCAACTATCTTCCTCCTCTCCGTAACATACTAGCTGTCACCTGGGGACACTCTAATGCCGTTTTTTGCAATATCCAAAAATATGACATTAACTCAGGTATAAGAGCCATTAAATGTGTTCAATTCAAAAAGATTTATTATGTAATGACATTCTCTTTGGGGAATGGCTTTCGCATACTCTATTATATAACGAGGGGTCACCATCATCATGATCATTACCATATTCTCTTCCCATTGAAGGTGTGATAGGCTTTGAAACATGACTCGAAGTCAAGAAAGTTCCATCAAAAGAACTAATCAAGATTCTGTGTTCGTCTTTCAACTTGATGTCAACTACTTGACTTGTACCAGAAGAACATGAGGACAGCTAGAAGGTCAATACTCGATGTTTGGAATTTATTTCTTTGGACATAGTTTGAGCTTTGTGGTCCTTGTCTGGAATCAACTAAGCAATATATCTTTTTTGCATGTGATTTGATGTACCATTTAATGTGATGAACAATAACATCATTTATGATGGAGAACAAACACAATTTGGGAATCTCTCCATAGGGTTTCTCACCCAAGCACACTGACTACACAAAAGCTTAAATAAGCATTTTTATTAATCATCAACTTAGAATCTCTAAAGCAATCTTTGCCTTTTATAGGCTTACATCATAGGAGAACTCGCAACACAACCAATATGGGAACAAGATAAAATAAACTAATTACACTAACCAACTTAAACAAACTATGGATAAGATAAATCAACTACATAACAAACTAAAACAAACTAAAAATAAAATAACCCAACTACATAACCAACTAAAACAAACTAAGATAAAATAACTCCACTACATAACCAACTAAAACAAATTAAGATAAAATAAACCACTACATAACTAAATAAAATAAATTAAGCTATTAGATGTCCCCATCATTTCCCCGGGGTTGGGGAAAACTCGATCCTGTCGAGTGCAGATCTCCTTGGCTCTCAATGAGGCCATGGTGGTGGTCGTGGAGCCGACATTCGTACATCAGGTGTGCATCAAGGTGGTAGTGATTGTGTTGAACGGTCGCGGCGGCGGAATTAGAAGATGTCGGCGACAGAAGACGATGATGGAGTTGGCGGCTGGAAGAAGGCAATGATAAACACTGGCGATGAGCAGTGCTACATGTAAATTTTAGCAAATTGCGGCTGATACTTTCTCTGGTGGAGAAATTGTAGTATTGATATTTTGGTGGAGAAAATTAGGAATTTAGCTCTGATATCAAAATGATAAGAAGAAACACAATTTGGGAATCCTCACTTGGGTTTCTTACCCAAGCACACTGGCTACACAAAAACTTAAGCAAATATTTTCATTAATCATCTACTGAGAATCTCTAAAGTAATCTTTGCCTTTTATAGGCTTACATCATATGAGAGCTCCCACCACAGCCAATGTGAGAATAAGATAAAAGAAACTAACTACACTAACTAACTTAAACAAACTAAAGATAAGATAAACCAATTACATAACCAATTAAACAAATTAAAGATAAAATAACCCAACTACATAACCAACTAAAACAAATTAAGATAAGATAAAATAACCTAACTACATAACCAACTAAAATAAATTAAGATAATATTAACCAATTACATAACAAACTAAAACAACCTAAACCATTAGATGTCCCCATCAATTTATGCATGGAACAATTTCTTGCTCGGGTTCACTTATTGCTGCTCTTGCTGTGAATTCATGTTGGAAAGGGATTAATCTTTGATAGACATGGTTTGCTTTCAACATGCCATGCAGCCTGTTAGTAGCTTTATAGGTGTAACATTAGATGCTTTGATTACACATCAAGTCACTGACTTTCTGCCCATGTTACTTGGCGATGCAACAACAGTATGGGAGCTTTCCTTTTAAGTGCCGGCACTAAAGGTACTACTCCGAGATTACTACTATTATTGTATTACTAGTTGAAACTATTTTGTCTTTTTCCTTTTGGAGTTGATGGTTTTATTTCGATAATTATGGTTCCTTTCCTTTATGAACCAAACAATGCAGGGAAAAGATATAGCTTACCAAACTCCAGGATAATGATTCATCAACCACTTGGAGGTGCTCAAGGTGGGCAAACTGATATTGATATCCAGGTAAATTCTGAACTCAGTATCACGTATATGCTTCCTCCTGTTACGCATTCTTGACTTTCCAGTAGAGTTGAGTCTCTCACTACTAACAATATGTGAGGGTTCACTTTCTGCTAAAAGTTAGAGGATAACGTAAATCATGTGCGTGCTCAAGGTTCTAAATATTGGATATCAGGATTGTGTCAGATGAATTTTTTTCATATCAGATATTGGATATTGGGGGAGATATCGGGGATACACGCGCATATCGTACGTTCATATCGGATACTGTATATAATAAAATTTTGATAACTAAAAGTGGGTTTAGTATCATAGATATCATCTACCAAATAAAATGATGCAATATGCCTGCAAAGACGGAAAAAAACAATTTACATTTGCACGCAGTCATGTAATAAGTTATTTCGTATCGAGCGATTCGGGCGGCTTATCGGCCGATATTTCAAATATCAGCCGTTTTTTATTGCAAACGATATGGGCAAACGATTTTCCCATATCGTATCGGCAGCAGGCAAAATACGAGATATCGGCCGATATCTCGGCTGACTCGGCCAATATTTAAAACAGGGGTGTGCTGCATCCTATTATGCATTCTTGACTTTTCAGTAAAGTTAGTTGAGTTCCTTTAATCCTTTCTACTAAAAATTTGTGAGGGTTCAGGTTCCTGTTATTTAAGTTAGAGGATAAATGTGAATCTCTCATTGCTCATCATAACTTCAAGGTGTAAGAAAGTATTGCCACTCACTGAGAGCCCAGGTTTTGGTGGTGGCCCATAAAAAGACGCTCAACCTGTGGGGCGAGCGGCAGAGGTTAAATATGCGGGAAGTGTTGAGAGGGATTTATATTTATCCTATCACTCCTGGTAAGGAAGCTTATTTACTTAACTGTTACATGCTGAAATATTGTTGCCTAACAAACTTATTTTTTTATAAATATAATTTTTTCTTTTTAAATTCACTTTAACTTAGGTGGCTTTTGATGCCATATTAATGTGCACCAAAACTTAGAAATATGAGAATTGAAGGATTTGCATTTAATCTCTAACATTGTCAGATAAGCACTTTATTCAAAAGCTCAAGCTTAAGGGTTGTGGGCCAACAATGCATATCAAAGAATCTTAAAATTTCACATAGGCATTTAGGTTACATGAAGAGGCCCCAACATGAACGAGTCACTTGGAAGGCAGAATAAACATGGATGTTAAACTTATTTAAATGATGAGGTTTTTGGTGATTGTGTTACTATTGGGATTACAATTGGTGGGGCCTAGGGCAGGCCACCAACCTGACCCCACACTATTTTAGGCATTAAATCCGGCCCCAAGTCACTCTCTGGGCCATAATCTAACCAGACTGGGCCCTAACCCAAGGGCCTTGGGGCCGATCGTAGGGTCTTTGATGGCGCCATAAGGCTATTTACATATTAAAAAAGAAAAAGAAAAACTGAGAAAAAGAAAAACTACAAAATTTTCTTGCTTATTTCTCTCAAACTCTTCTGCCTGTTATTTAGTCACAAATGTTTTCTAAGGTTAAGAATTCTTACCTTTAACTTTAGAATTTTGAAAGTTATAGTAATACTAAAATTGTATGGCAGTAACAATTTTAATTGGAGAACGAATATATTTGATATAAGATTTGGACTAAGGCTTGAAACTGGCCTCCTTAAGGGTGGGAGCCGAGCCTATGGTAGGCCCTACCTCAGGCCCCAAAACAAAATGGGCCTAAAACAAGGCCCCAACCCCTACCTCATATTTTACAGGGTCGGGAGCTGATGGGGCTGGCCTCGATCCAATATCATCCCTAGATACCAATACCATGTCCAAGAACCACTTTGTCCAAAATGTTTTGGTTGATTGGTTTTGGGAAGCAACTATATCAGAGAACCAGTTTGGGTTCGTGTCGGGACGATCGACGACAGAGGCTATTCATTTGCTTCGTCAATTTATAGAGCAATTTCGAGAGAGGAAGAGAAATTTGCATATGGTCTTTATTGATTTAGAAAAAGCTTATGATAAGGCGCTAAGAGAGGTATTATGGTGCACATTGATGAAAAAGGGAGTCACTGTCAAATATATTGACATAATCAAGGATATGTACGATGGAGTAGTGACAAATGTCAGAACTTGTGGAGACATAACAAGTGATTTTTCTATCACAATTGGATTGCATCAAGGATCTGCATTGAGTCCATTCTTATTTGTCATAGTGATGGATGAGCTTATTAGAGCTATTTAGGATGAGATACCGTGGTGTATACTATTTGCTGATGATATTGTCCTAGTCGATGAGACGAGAGCTAGGGTAAATGCCAAATTGGAGTTATGGAGACAAATTCTAGAATCTCGAGGTTTTAGATTAAGTAGGGCCAAAATTGAGTATATGGAGTGTAAATTCAATAAACAGAGAATCCGAGATTATAATATTGTGAGACTAGATGGACAAGAAATACTGATGAGCAGTCATTTTAAGTACTTGGGTTCCATTATTCAAAAGGATGGGGAGATCGATAGTGATATCAACCATAGAATCCAAGCCGGCTGGTTGAAATGGAGGAGCACAACAGGAGTTTTATGTGACCGTAACATTCTGTTATGGCTGAAGGGAAAGTTTTATCAGACTGCTATTAGGCCAACTTTGTTATATGATACAGAATGTTGGGCTATAAAGAGATATCATGCCCAGAAGATGAGTGTAACAGAGATGCGCATGCTTCGTTGGATGTGTGGTAATACGCGGAGAGATAAGGTGAGAAATGAGGATATTCATACTAAGATAGGTGTAGCCTCTATAGAAGAGAATGGTTTGGTCATGTGCGACGTAGACCTACAGATGCGCCAGTCCGACGAGTAGAGCATATCAATTTATGGCAAGTTAAAAGAGCGCAGGGAGACCGAAGAAAACATGGATGGAGGTAATACAACAAGATATAGAGGCTAAAGGTCTTAGTAAAGGCATATTGCTCGATAGGAATGACTGGAGAAAGCTGATCCGTGTGCCCGATCCGGCGTAATTCTCTTTTGGTTCATGTAGCCTACTCCAAATATTTGGGACAAATGGCTTTGTTGTTGTTGTAACTATAAGACTCTGTCCTTCCGCTCGTGGGCCTTCAAGCCGTCTTGAAAGGCATTCCACGGAAAGGATTGCTAAGAAAGGAAGATCAAGGGTGTTGGGGTGGGGGGGGGGGGGGGGGGGGGGGGGATAGATATACATATTTTAAATTGCCAATAATGAGATTTGAACAGTGGATCCTTTGAAACCTAGTGTTCTGACTGATACTATGCTAGATAACAACCTTACCCAAAACTTAAGCTCATGTTTGTTAGCCAAAAAGTATGTCAAGCACTCTACACATTTAACAGACATGAAGTGTGTGCATGCATGCTTGCATGACCTAGCACAAGTTCACCACTCGCATCCGATTTGATAATCCCCTTAGTTAACTAATAGATATTTTATGCTTGCTTCGCAAAATTGTTTGTTTAGCTTTTAATTTCAGAGTATTTAAATTTCTGGACATAACTGGCTGACAATTTTTTTTTACTGCAATTTGCAAAAAAAAATAAAAAAAATTTTCTTCAGGCAAATGAGATGCTGCATCACAAGGCCAATTTGAACGGGTACTTATCCTATCATACCGGTCAAAGTCTAGAGAAGATCAACCAGGATACAGATCGTGATTTCTTCATGAGCGCGAAGGAAGCTAAAGAATATGGCCTGATTGATGGCGTGATAATGAATCCTTTTAAAGCCCTTCAACCGCTACCAGCTACCGAGCAAGAAGATTCTACCGCAGCTGCAAATTGAGTCTTAGCGTGCAGCCTTTTCAAAGCTAGAATGTTTCTACAACCAATTTTATTGCCTTGAGGGGTGATTTTTCTTTTGTATTTAATGTTTTATTTCTAGATCAGACTTTTAATCTTTGAGTCAACTTCCTACTTCACTCAAAGTGAAAGCTTGAACTCTTGTGCTGCAGCAAACTAAAACAATGTTCACCGTCTTTTTGATGGTGATGCATTACCCTGGGAAGCTTCTTGTTGAGATTGGAGAACTATCCATTGCACTAAAACTCAAGACAAGCTTGCTCTGAATTCTTGTGTGTGTTTTGTTTTCACTGTGTGCGCAATTCTATGTAGAAAATGGTGTTGCTTCCTCTCACATGAATCATGTTTCTATCCATTCACAGAGGCAACAAGAAAGGAAGCTAGATCAAGGGAGGAAAGTGAGATGGAGAGATGAGGATGGTGAAATAGTGAAATGGATGGGAGCCAGTTTTCAAATTAATTGTGAAGAGCATGAGGAGACAGGGCAAGTGGCTTTGTTCATGTGTGAGTCACGAACATATATTATAAGAGGATCACGGGTAATATTATAAGAAGTCTAAAAACTTTAAAGTTTTGTACTTTTAGAACCCGTCATTTTATTCAAGTGTGACCTCTTATAAAACTTGTGCGTGTGATTCACATACATGAATCAAATCTTAGGAGAAGATGCTCTCTTTCTTTTCTGTCATTTAATATAAAAGGAAGAAGATAAGCTATTATTAGTTGAAAAGGCCATCCAAATAAATAAAGGTGATTAGTCATAATTGTTAGAAAGTTTATTTTGGCATTGATAATTTTTATATTTTTAAGAAATTACATACCTTGAAAAGTTAATATATACCATGCAATCAATCATAGCTAATAGATATAATTTAATGATAACTAAAGTTCTCTAATGATTTAGTTATTTTGCACTTCATTGGCAAAGCATACCCAATTTTAAGTAATATGTTAAGACTTGTTTTTTTTCCCATAAATTACAAAACTTAAGTTAATCACAACATAATTGTCAATGCTGATCAAGTGAGGATATATCTGCTAAATAACTCAAAATTACAAGGTCCCAAAGGAAAAGGAAAAGATACCAAAGACATTGTAAGCTTTGTAATTTCTCAAAAACAAAAACTAACACATACTAATTTCCATTAAAGATAGTATTTCATTAGAAATAAATAGATTTTTTTTTTTTTGTTTTTTCTAGTATTTTAATGAGTAGGCAGATTTTACATTCTTACGCTGTCTATATCAAGGAGAGATTTCTCATATGTTCATCGCTAGTGTTGAACTTATGATCTTTCTCGAAGATATATTTTCATTTCTTGATAATTGATCGGTGTGTGATGAAAAAAAAAAAACGTCGATAACTAAAAAAAATTTACATAAAAACTCAAAAATAAAAAGAAATTGAACATCCAATGTGGGTTATTAGTGCAGGAGAAAACCCTCTCACCCTCTCCCAACCAACCTCACATATTGTAAACAAACAAGTATATCACCTAAAACACACTGGCAAGCATGACCACTACCAAATAAAATGCAGTCAACCAACATTTGATAACACTAGGCATTAGATATATCCAACAACCTATGACTTTCTTCTCTCTATGAACAAAGAACAAGCAATACATATCATGCATCCGACTGCTAAAAATCGTGCACACAACCCCTCACACTCCATCACTTCCCCTATTTAAACTTTTTCCACTCCCCCATCCAAACAAACACCAGAGAGAGAGAGGAGACATGGCATCAAACAAGGAAACAAAGGGAGGAGAAGAGTCCTACCTCAACCCCATCCTCATACTCAAGCACTCTTTCCACATGCTTAGCCTCACTCTCCTCACTCTCCTCCTCCCCCTCTCCTTCCTCCTCCTTGCCAAACTCACCACAACCTCACCCTCTTCCTCCCTCCCACCACCCCCTTACGCTGTCCTTCGCTTCCTTGCTTCCTTCATCTCTGTATCGTCTCTCCTCTACTCGCTCACCGGCCACATTCCCAGGCCTCGGACCACCATTGCCTGGGCCGTAGTCTTCACCTTCCAGGTTAGCATAAGCCTCGGCATCGAGGCAACCATAGCCACGGGCATCAAACCGCCCGTTCCTACCACCGAAATCAGCCGTCTCATGTGGGTTGAACGCGTGGTGTTCTTCCTTGGGCTCTATGACACAATGCTGCACTGGATGAGGGTGTTCGTGAAGCCAGTGGTGGACGACACGGTTTACGGCGTGGAAGTCAGGGAGGGGAGGGTCGACAGGGTGGCGATCGGGGTGGCTTTTGGCGGTCTGTGGCTCTGGATGCTGCGAGACGAGGTTGAGCCACTGATAGTGGCTGCAGGGAAGGGGGGGTTGCTGGATGGCTTTGCAGGGTGGGATGGGTTTGTTCTCTGGCTGGTGAGCTACACAACATTGGTGACAGGGATGGTTAGGGTTGTGGAAGTGATTTTCTGGGTGGGGTGTTATTTGTTCTGCTGCTTGTGCCACAGAGCAGAAGCAGACGCTGCCCTTCTTCCTGCTCATGATCCCAGAACTGATGAAGTTGTTCTTTTGCCGTAGAGCAGAAGCAGATGTTTCCCCTGCATTCATGTTAATTAATTTATTTCATGTTTCAACTTGTGTCAGAGACAGATAGCAAGCAAAATAAAAGATTAACATACTTGTATTCAGAAGATTGACATCAGAGACCTGAAAACATACCTCTATCAATGAGTCTTAAAATGAAGACAAATCACAGTAAATTATATATAGATATGCGAAAACAGCAGTATACAAGTTAAAATTGTACAGATCGCGCATGAAATTGCACTTCAGAGAAAGGAACCTGCAGATCTCGAGGAAGAACATTCGGACAAGAAAGCATGTACGTATCTGCTAGCTACTATATAAGAATGAAATCAACAATCTCCCTCTACCACTAGAGTCGGTAAAAATACCCCGCGCTATATGCTGTCCATAAACGCAGGGATCCCATGAGACTTGAAAAACTTTTTCACCAAAAGGACTGCAATCGCGAGAGTCAAACCCAGAGCTGCGACAGAGAACAGGTGATCACTCTTAGGCTGCTGAGCTCGACCGGCAATAAGTTGGGACTGTTCGCCCACCTGCGCTGCCTCCCTCCTAGAGACCCTCACTCCAGCACTAAAGCTAACTCGTAAGGGACCTGCTGCAGCATCAACACGGACCTCATGCACATTTTCTGCAGGTCTCTGCTCCATTTCAGGGTTTAGGAGGTCCTCAAGGGGTGCTGCCGCATTGGAATCAGGATTGGCTTGGGATTCTCCACCTGCAGTGGTCGGTTCATCACTGCTCAAGGTAGGACGAAGCAGGGGCACTGGGAGAGCCTTGCTGAGCATGTACTCATGAATCTGTGATCAGTTACATATGTTAGGTTGCAGAGCTACAAAGGTCAGGAGTACACCAGAAAAAGCAATGTTATGATGGATACCTGGTCTATTAATTTCTGTCGTTCCGCATTGCCATATTTGGGGGCTGCTTCACGAGACCTGATGGCAAGTTTGCGCCTTCCTTGCTGTAGTCGAGTGAACCGAGTGCGCCACCAGGGATGGTAGGCATAAATGCAATCAGGGCTAATAATGCTGTGCGCACTGGAAGAGAAGAAAGCATTAGCAAATTTATACCTATATGCATTGCTTTTGTCTAAGAGGAAGTGAAAAGCAAAAGTAGCAATCATACAGCACAAATATGCAGTGGTATTGGCCTGAATTACTTCACATACATAATTTTCTGGACACTGCCTAATAATTTTAATGAACATTGCAGCACATCATCAATTTCAAACTATCATTGAATGGTTATTATTAACCATTAGCCACATTTCTGTGATATGTTTTCCCTAAACAAAACAAGTATACAAGATCTGCATGAGATATGACAGAAACCACATGTTTGTGATTTATTTATGAGGAACCACTTGCTGCAGTAAAATCCGACACTTGGAAACTTAAATTGCAAGCTGGATTAGAAAGATCAACTACCAAAACTGTAAGCTTTATCTACAAATATTTTCATACAAGATTTGCTTTTTTCTTTCAGTAAATTAACTAATATAAAAAGAGTTTCTTAGAACACTTAAAATAAATTTCTGAATATCCACCAAATAATTCTAAATCTGTTGCGTCAACAGCCCTGTGCAAGTTGAAAGTTGAAACTAAACCCCTTGAAGATGAGTTTGGAATGTTCGGAGACCTCAAGATGCCAAGATTCCATGTTCCATAAATTCAGACCATGCATTAAAAATAAATTCACTGGCTAAGTTTTAACAAGGCACTCAAACTGGACATCCTCTTCAAATTATATTTGTTCTTTCATACAAGACATGCTTGAGACGCAGCCTTTAGACAACATGCACTCTGGAACAATATGTCCATGGATAAAGTTTCCAGCCATGTCTGCCATGATTTTATAAACAAAAAGTCATTCCAATTTCATTTTCAACTGGTCAAGTCAATAAACAAGAATTAGTCAACGACATTTCTGTCGGCGAAAAGATTACCGTAGCACCATGCTCTGAATTGGCATGAGTCTACAAACCAACAATAAGCGGTGACTATGAAATTTTGGTGCTCTCCAAAGAAACGAACATATCAAAGGTCAGTAGAATAAACTCCATGAAATAAAATGGAAAAGAGATGTGTCAGATTCTCTTATGTCATTTTCGGTAGTCCAGACATTGGTCAACGATAATGCCAAACAATATTTCTGACAACAAAAAAATACTGTAGCACCATGCTTGTATAGCCCATAAACCAAGAGAAAAGAGTACTAATAAGTTTTGGAACTCTTATAAAGACATTATCATATCAAGAATTCAGCTTCGTGCCAGATCCTATATGATCCACTTCACAATTCATTTCAAATTTGTAGGATCCTCAGATCCATTTCCAATCCCATAAAGAATATAATGTCATGATATGAATGGAAGAAGATAGGTTTGGAACTTTTGACACTTCCATTAGCTGAGTCCTTGATGGAAAATAACATCAAACAACATTTCTGGTAATGAAAATATTGCCATAGCAATAGCACCATGCTTGTATAGTCAACAAACCAATTTCTGGTAATGAAAAGAGCAGACTATGAATATTTGGTGCATGCCTAAAGAAGTGACCATATCTAAATTATCACGTCACACAGACCTAAGGAGATCAAAATAATATAATGCAAATTTCTGGAATTGAGCAGAAGATATTCGGATGTCAAATTTATCTGTCAAGTTTGATGGTCAAAGACAATACCAACACCATTTATGACAAAATAATTTCTTTTGTAGCACCATGCTCGTATAGCCAACAAACCAAAAAACAGAGCAGACTGTGAAATTTTGGTCCTCAGACAATAGTCATCTTGAAAGCGTCACAGACACAAAACCCACAAGGGCCATGACTGAGTTCTGACAAACCAGTAGGAATTCAGCAAAGAAATTTTGATGTTTCATTTCCAGATGTAACCAGATGACAATTATGACAACCAAAGAACTGTAAAAGACCACAAAACTAAACACAGGAGCAGAGTAAATACTGGCTCATGCCTAAAGTCGATCCAAAAACATCACATATTCACACATCTAAAAATTTACCAGCAGATTAAAAGGAAAACAATTCCAGCAATTGAAAAAGTGGTATTGAGATGTCAGTTTCATAGTAATCATCAGAGGTGATGCCAACATAAATTTCAAATAACAAAATAATTTATATAGCATCATACATGTAAAGGCTAGAAACAAAAGATAATAGTTACTCTGAAAAGGTGCATGCATGCATACATTGTGAAACCAAAGATATCAATCACATCATATCCATGAAATCCACCACAAATATCAGAGAAATATAATAATAAATATCAGAGAAATATAACAATAATACCTTATGAGTTAGGTCAAGACATAAAGATTGTCATTTTCAAGATAACAAACTAGGATCCAGATCATAAAATGAAGGAATGGGTCCAATCTAGTTCTAAGATGTTCAATGAAAAGAAGCTGACTTCATATAAGGTATGATTTATTGCTCCCCCCCCCCCCCCTAAAACAAGTCCTTAAGAAGGTTAAGCTAATATCTAATGTTCCGCAACTTCAGTGCAAGTAGTACAGTACATACCACTCCATGATGGCTGCCAATGCTCTGGGTGATAATTTGATATGCTCAGGCATATCTTTGTTTGTGTTTCAAAACGACCATTTGGCTGAAAATATGAATACAAATTAATTAATATAACTGAAACACAAGATAGGCATATATCAAAATGATCAAGTAAATTAGTATTTGAAAAAAAGGACAAGATAGTAAATGTTGTCATTACAGTTAGCAACATAAAGGATGGTGGCTTCAATGGGTATTCTGTGGGCATTGAATCCTCCCATGGTAGATCCCTCCCTCAAATTCAGTATCACGAGGCCCCGGATCGCAAATTGCCACTCAAATATATCTTCCTGAACCAATGGAAGACATAAGAAATGAAATAAATAAAAAGTCTTGGAAAGATCCAGCTTCTAACTCATCTACTATCATTGAACTTCCAAGTATGTAGGGGAAACACCAGAGATAACTACACAAACTTCTTTTCTATACGTACTCTTGAGCTAATAGGAGAAGAAGAGCTCTTTACAATGATAAAAAGAAAGCTCATCACACACACAAATAAAATAAAATATTACAGCAGTTTAAGCTGACAGGACTCATAACGGGGAAAGACTTAAAAAAAAAATTGCAACTAGAATTTACCCAGTTTAGAACATTATTGGATTCTAGATTCCCCCAATGATTAACAGAAAACTAAAAGGCAAGTAAACAGAGACTCGTACAAGGCATCCAACACTTGAATTGCTAACCAGAAACAATACTTTTTCCAAGAGACAGAAAGAAACCTCATAATGGAAAAGAGAGCATGAGCTCCAGCTTAAATTGAAGTAATACAGAAATAAAACTCGTAGCAACACTTTCTGTACACCCAGCTTTCTCCATAGAAAGAATCAAATCTCAAAATACTATATCCTAATCCATTCAAAGAAAAAACTGCACAAAATATTCCATGTTCAATAGGGATCTATACAGACAACACCCCTCATCCAAAAGGTTTCCTTGTTTAATACCTCTCTTTACTATTCCAAGGGGACACTATCAGGAATTCCGTCCAAACTCAAACAAGAGGAGCCATTGTACCACAGCAGTAAAGTCTCTTGCAGTCAGGGGAGAGGTTTGGGGTTGATATCCTGCTTTGTAGCCACTCATGCCCAAACCAGTTGTAGTGAAGGGTCTGAAGAGGGAGGATCTAAAGCATTTTAACAGCCAAGAATTTTGTTATTTGACTACTGCTTCAAAAAAAATGTTCGTTTGTATAAAAAAGTGTTCTTTTGTTAAAAAACTGTTTTTTTTCCCCATCAAACAACATGGTTAAATAGATCACAAGTATGAAGAAAAATATATATAAGAGATCTTTAGCACCTTTTTGAGCTCATATTGGCGTGTTTAGTTGTGCTTGACCAACGACCCAGTTATAATCAAGTTTCTTCAATTACCTAAGCGAATATATTACTTCAAGTATAGGTTACTAAATGGGTCAAAGTGAGTTTCTCACATCTCTACAAACATATTCAGGCAAATATACTGTAATAAAGTCATACAGTTCAAAGAAAGCCTGTCAACGGGTCGGGCTTGGCGTGGGTACGATAGTTACCCGACCCGACCCAATTATCTGTGGGTTCATAACAACTGTTCTCATAACTGTCCCATTTAGCGACTGGTCCAAACCCGATTACCTGATCCGACCTGATTACCTCACGGCCATGGCCACAGCTAAGATAGGGAGGCTGAGAGAGGAGAGAGATAGCGCGACAACAAGGGGGAGAGAGAGAGAGAGAGGAGAGAGAGGGCGGTGGCGGGGAGAGAAAGCTTGACGAGGAGAGAGACAATGCTCGAGAGATGAGAGAGAGAGAGAGAGAGGGCAGCGAGGGGGGGAGAGAGAGGGTTATGGTTATTAACTAAACATGTGTGGGTCTATTCGAGTATGGCTCAAGTAAAATCAGACCCGACCCATTTGGTAATTGGGTAAACAAGTTTGGGTCCTATTCGAGTCCGCAGGTATAGAACTGGTTACCAGACATATCTAATCGGGTCTGGTACGGATCAGGTAGGGGTCCAGAAGCGACCCATTGAGAGGCCTAGTTGAAAGCAATGAAATAACAGGAGATCCGGAAACTCTAGAACCGGCGAATTACCTAAACTAACAAAGCATCTATCCAAACTCAAATTAACATCACGACCCTATATTTTCAAAAGAAATCTCATCATAGAACGAAAAAGTTTACACCTTTCCATCAAACTCGCAAATATGAGCAACAAATTTGTAACAATCGGAACTAGTAACCTGAGCATCCGTTCCAAGATTAGAGTTAAACGTTCTTTTTTTTTAAGGTAAGGGTTAAACGTTGTTTCAAAATACAATTTTCAATCATTCCCCAAAATATTTTAAAGAAATCCAATGACAGCCCGAAACAGATCAGACGTATCTGGCAAAAGTCAAAACAGATCAACAAATCGTAAACCCTAGAAGGCAGAAGCGGAAGATTGGATCTAAAGTTAGGGTTTTTCTTCCAGAGGAAAGAGAATTTGGGGATTTTACCTCAAGAGGGAGGCTCATGAAATCATCGGAGGGGTTGACTGCATCTCCTTCACCTCCTGAAGGATTCGCTTCACCGTCGGGTTCTTCATATTGTGCTTCTCCGCCATGGCCCGCGCACGTTAGACACCACCGGAATATTCCCAAAAAACAAAAATCTGAAGACAAAATTTACGTGCAAAGGCCGAGAGACTGGCGGAAGGGGATTGGTTTTGCTACGTGGCAGTATCTAATTGGATATTAAATGGTTGGTCAAGGTTTTTCTTATAGTTGCCGAAATTAAGAAATTCTGTTTGTAAATTAATTTGACTATTTTTGAAATATAAAAAATACCTTTGGTGCAAATGAAAAATCTGCATACCATGCGCAAGCAAATCTCCCACTTCATATTTCAAAAAGTTTAAAAAAATGTTGAAGTATAATTTGCTTAACAAAGTCTAACATTTTGTTTATTTAGAAAGAAACCATCATCTTAAGGATAAAATCATGAATTTATAGTCGTTAAATTGCACTAAAATATCTCAAAGTTTCGCTAACTTTACACACTTAAATACCCGATTGTTTCTTCCCTGCACTTCAATACCCTATTGTTTCTAAGATGTAACATTTTAGAAGTGTAAGAAATAGTTGTGTAAAAGAGAAAAGGAAAAAGAATTTTCTTACCCTATTTCCTTATTTCCACTCACTTCCTTGCAACCAAATAAACCCTTACTGTCTTTTATCACTATTCCTTCCTAGATGCATATAAAATAAGAAGTTAATATATTTACATATGTTTGTCCCTAATGTTACCCCAACTAACACTTGCATGCTCTTTTTTTTTTTTCCTTTTTATATTCTTTCTGACAAACACAAATCAACATATAAAGAGTGTTGTAATAGTTCCTTCATATAAGTATTGCATATATAAAATCGAAAACAATAAATTTTTTTAACAAATTTTAAAATGACGGTATCTATTACTTTCTTTTTTATCTTTTTGTTAGATAATGAGAGAATATTAGTTAATGCCAACAATGAAAGTGGTGAATATAGAGAAGCATTTCACAGTACCAGTAAGGATAAAGTAGTTATACCAAAGGAATTGATATTTTTAAAAAGAGGTATTTTTAATAAACTGAATAGAGCAATTGAAGATTTTACAACCAAGAATTTATGGTCGATTAATCTAATATAGACCATGCAAAGAGAAAATAGTTGAAGATGAAAGAAATTTTTTTTTTTTTACTGTTTTTTGGTTGGAATATGCTTAGAAGTAAAAATATTTAAATATTAAGTTCTTTACCTATGTTGGTATTCTATATAAATTTAAAACAAAATAAGAATAATAAAGGGTAACAAAGTGCTAAGTCTTAAAAACAATAAGGTATTAAACTGCGGTTAAAAACAATAGGGTATTAAGTGCAAGTTGGTAAGACTTTGAGGTATTTTAGTACAATTTAGCCATTTATAGTTATTGCCACAAGGAAAAGAATATAATCTTCATTAATAACATGAATATGTTGCTCCAACATTTGGGTTAATATTGAATGTCTAAAGATGAACTCCCAGAGTCTAATTTGCAAATTTAATTTGTTTTGTTTTGTTTCTTCTTTGTTTCCTTTTTATTATTTATTTATTTTTTAATTGTTTTTTCGAGGAGGGATGCTCGTAGGCTTAACCTAGCCAGCATTAACTTTTCTGAAGGGAAATATAATATTTAACTTGATCACAAAAGTTTAGTGTTTAGCTCAATTCTAAAGGTTTAAGTGAGAAATATAAAAATGTGTATAAACCTTTCAAATATTAGCGACTAATTTTCTTAATACCCTGTAAACTTTCGTGATTTTTTCAGAAAACTCCCTCATTTAGAAAAAAATCCCAAATAATTATCTTTAACGATCCTTAAGATTCCCAATAAACCACCTTCACTGGACAACCATACGAGGGATAGTGATGTAAGTTATTCTCGAAAAGGGAAACATTTGAGATTTTTTATAGTTATTTAACAAAAGGTTTATAGAGAATTTTAAGAATAGTTCAGGACACTCTATGATTTCGCATATGCCCTTCCAAAATAGTGTTTTTTAAATACACTGCTTATAAAATACATATACTATGCTTCTCATACCCATTTTTATTCCTGATAAAATAATAGCATACTATGCTCGGGCATGACACTCAAGTTTCAAGTCAAATTAGAAATATTGCATGTGCATGTCACGTGCCAAAATCTATAGTATAACAAACGATATTCTATAGTTTTGGAGCTACAGATGTTTGGAGCTACGGTGGTCATCTGTCAGAGTTTTTTTTCCGAAGGATCAATTATGTAATTTTACTTTTTTGTACCCTTCATTTTTTTTTGATTGTTTTGTTAAGCTCTTTTTAATGAAATGTCGGGGGTGCTTTCTTAGCTTC
This sequence comes from Agave tequilana, assembly GCA_038442645.1. Taxonomy (NCBI): domain Eukaryota; kingdom Viridiplantae; phylum Streptophyta; class Magnoliopsida; order Asparagales; family Asparagaceae; genus Agave; species Agave tequilana. The sequence continues at coordinate 404,208 of JAVJIF010001657.1, read as the reverse complement.
ACAGTTTTTTTTTTTTTTTTTTTGCTAAAAAACAAAACGGTATTCCACCGAGTACCAACATTCTAAGTTCCTCTTCCATTGTACCCATTCCATTTGAAGATGGTCTGAGTTTCAATCTGATTCAATTTTGACATAACACCTCTGTGTACATAAATTACTCAACAAACTATTTCTTTTCAGTGGATATGGTTCGTTGTAGATTTGAATATGAAATTTAAAGTGATCAAATGGGTTATGATACCATAAATCATATAAACTGTAATAGAAATACGCAATGACCCATCAAGATCTAAATGCTTATGCATACAAATGACCCAACTCAAAGGAGAGTGTATTTGTGATATTGCCTTGAGATCATTTGATAATGGTTCTTGGATTGGTTAAGACTTGCTAACCTTTGTATAAATTTTTAACTGATATGCTCATGCATGCATAAAGATATCAAATCATGGCATAAGATATCACATTAACTAAAGCTTGTTGCTTCTTTGAACAGTGCAGTCTTTTGTCCATGCATCTAACAAATCTTAGAAGGCATATTCATGATTCTTTTTTACTATATTTCTTTTTGTTTTTAGTTAACTGCTGCAAATGATGATATAAGCTAAGATCATATTGAACCTCATCCAATCCTCCAAATAATCATAAAATTTCTTGTGTATACATGATACAACTATACAAGCCATCAAATGTTCCATTTTAATCAGATGATGCAGAAATATTAGAGAAGATTAGATAGTACTCATAATATAGATTGAGAGACCATCGTTTTACAATTTTTGAACTCAAAATATCTGTCAGTAGCATTAATACAGGGACACACAGAATGAAGATATTTGCCTGTGAAGAAATTGAAAAAAATTGAAAACACCAGATTTTAACTTAATTACATGAATGGTTAGTATCACTGAACTCATGCCTTGAACTGAACATGTTATCATTTATGCGATTGTTTTGTTTTCTTAGGCTATTAGTTTATTTTCATTTAGCAAGTGTCGAAAGACTCCAAACATACTGGCAATGTATCCTCGTCAACACAATGGAGCCTTTGTTAACATCAAATAATAATAAGTCCTTCTCCAGCTATCTATCTGAGGTGAAATGCCCTGCCCTATATGGACTATAAATTCCCTACATCCCATGTAACTGACCAAGTCCTTCTCCAGCTATCTATCCTGTTACATGCCTGCTGCTTCTACTCCACTGTCGAGGTGTTCAATGAAATGGTCGCCTTAAGTTCAATGCCCTAGCCCAGATCACCTGCCACCACGACAGTCATCTCAATCTCGCCTTTTATAGAATTATCCTCATCCCCGGCTACAACGCCAGCAAAGCCGGATCCCGCCACCCCTTGGCTGGATTTGAAGTGCCAAGGCCGTCTGGCCTCCCTTTGGCTGGATTAGAAGTGTCTTGGCTAGATCTGGCCTCCTCTTGATCAGATCTGACAGCTCAAGGCGAGATCTGGTGGCAAACAAAAAATAAAAACAAGAAAAAGAGAAAAGAAAACTAAAATAAAGAAATGAAATAAAGAAAGCAATCCTTTGGATCTGTCGAGGAGGAAGGGGAGGAGGAGGAGAGCCTCCTCCTCAATAGAGTCGACTAACTAAGTGTATGGTCTAGAGAGAGAAGAGAGAGGAGCGTGATGGCACTTGAAAATTTCTGAATCAATGATAGTTTGCAAGCATTATCTTTACTATAACCAGTGTGATGAGATGAGTTCTTTGATCTCTTGAAGATTCTTCCCCTGTAGAACCAAATGTTGGCTTCTCAACAGAAGGCATTGGAAAAGGAGGAGAAGAAAGCATAGACAACCTCTTGTTAAACTACGATGTCTACTCTTTGAGCTCAGTTGAATGCTTCATCCTTTCCATTGCTCAACAGTCAGTGCTCTCAGAGCACATGAAGATCAAAGATGCACAATTCCATGCAGCCTCCAGTGCAAACCAACCACTCGAGAGGCTTACTGCAATATATCACAATCTGGATATGTCTATATCTGAAATCCTTTAGCTTTTTGAACCAGATGAAATGGCTTTTTCTCCTTTGTTCTTAATGCTAGACTTAAGCAATGGACAAAGCATCTACCAGAACTACAATTGAGGGAGATAGCAATAAGGAGATAGAAGTAAAATGTCCACTAAAGAAGTGATGAGAGTTGTAGCCTTACATTTCATCCAACTGTCTCTGTGGGAAGAGAGTGTAAAATCTTGAAAGTAGAGTTTTTTTTTTTAACTTATTGAAGGAGACAGCACAGAGTTTGGAGGTCAACTGTGTGTTCAAGACTTGATAAAAAGATTATAGCGCAGCCGAAGACAAGAGATTGGTCGACCACCCGGTCAACCGGACATGCACGACATGCACACAACAGAAAAGAAGGTGATGTTGGTCGACTGCCCGATCGACTGACTTGGAAGACAAAATTGAAAGGAGACTGTCAGTCGATCGCCCGGTTGACTAACTGAGATTTAATAGAACATGGATCTTGGCGTTTAGCCTAGCGGTTGACTTAGCGCTCGACCGCAGTAGGAGCCGGTGGACTGCCCGGTCGACCAAGACGTGTGATCTGACAATTTCCTAAGTTGAGTCTGATTTTGTTTCTGATCTGATTTTAGATCTTTTGATTTTCTTTTCTTCAAGGATTCTCTAGCTATATAAAAAAAGGTATTGTCCCCAGCTATTGTATCCTGTAATTGTTGATTAATAAGATCTCTCTCTTTCTGTCCTGACGATGTGGGCAATTGCCGAATCTCGTTAAATTTACGTATTCTTACTTTCTTCTTTTTTGTTTGTTCTTGCAATTGGTGACTATTCTCTGGTGTGTGGAAATCCTCTAGTGAGTTTCTCCCAACAAGTAGTATCAGAGCTTTTCGGGTTTTGATGAAGAGTTTTCGTTTGGGTGGAGCAAATTGCTTTGGAGACTGTCTACAGTTTCATTTGGAGGTAAAGATCTGATCTTTTCTATTTGATTTTGTTTTTACTAATTATTTTTTGCATTACTTTGAGGAATCTACTGAAGAGATGGTAGGAGATAGTCAATCTGCAGTGAAATCCGTGAATCATCATCCAAAAAAAATTGATGTCGTGAAATTTGACGACACGAACAATTTTGGGATGTAGAGGTATGAGGTAATGGATGTCTGAATGTACACGTGCACTGCATATTTAGTATCACATATATCACATTTTATCATTTATTTTTAAATAAAACTCTGCTATTTAATGTATTTTCATGTTTAATGGTATACAGTGTAATTAATGAAGAAAAGAGAGAGATTGACAGATTTATCCAATTAAATCTAAAAATTTAAAAAATCAAGCAAATCAAGGAAATCTATTCAAATTTAAAGGTTCTAAAAGTCATCTTATCTGAAGACCGAAGATATCAGATAAGATAATACCAATCAAAATTCAAAGGAAAAAATAGATTTTTGAAGACCTAATCAGTCTGCTGAAGATAAGATATATTATCAATTCTAGAAGAAAGATTGAAATTTCAAGTGAATAAAAGGATAGAGCGTAAATCAACGGATGAGAACCCCCTTCCTCTGGCTCTATGGCCAGAGGATGGCCGCGAAAATGCGGCTAAAGCCGCGTTTCTATGGCCTAGTATTTGAATTAGGGGGAGCGCTTGCTCCCCTATCTTTATATCTTATCCCTAATCTCAATTTTCCCTATAAATACCTGTATTCGTGAAGAGAATTATACACCACAAGGCTGAAAAGCAATTGAGAGGAGAGTTGTGTGTGTTGTAATGCGAGTTTGGGAGAAAATTGAGAGTTTTGTAAGGATGATTTTTTAATGAAATTCAGTCTTCTTCAATAAAGATCGTGCACCATTTTAATCTAAATTTTCTCTACTTTTCTTTATAATTTTCGTGATGCGATCTTTTCTTTTAATTTCATGTTCTATTTTATACTTTTCTCGTGCATGTCATCTTCACTTTTCAGTTTCTAGTTCTTCTACTTTCTTTGTTTTCAGAATCATTTGGAGGAGGGAGAAGTCAAGGCGATGACAAAGAACCAAGTCTTATGTCGATTCCGGGTCCAACTTTCCTTTCCCTCCCTCTCATATTTTCTTCATCGCTTTATTTACTTAGCATTCGTATCGGTTAGTATTTCTTCTCCTTTGATTTCATATTTTTAATGCTTATAGAATTTTAATTCATAGAATAAGGTTTCAACTTTCATCCAAAGATTTCCCAATTAGATTAAAATTAAATTTAGATTTTTAAGAACTAAGTTTAACAAGTCTCTGTGCATTCAACCCTCTTCTTTCTACTATACGATTCTTTTAAAAGATTCTAAAAAGATTAGATTTTTCTATAATTTGTAAGTGATTAAACAACGATGGAGTTTTTCATGACTTTCGAACAGCGAACAATTTTTGGAGCCATTGTCGAGTACTTGTAAAATTTTTTATTTTTGAAAATTGACATTTAGTCTTTTTTAGTTTCTATTCAAAATTTAAATTAAAATTTAAAAAAAAAATTTCTTTTCATTTTTCTTTACCATCCCCAAGATTTAATTTCAAAATTGTCTCTTGCAGGAATATTACATGAACAAGTGAAGATTTGTACAAACAGAATTGAGCTTGCTTGCATGCTAAAAATTTGCATTGCTAAATTAAATAAAAAAATTGCTTGCTTTAGAGTCGTCGGAAAGATTGGTATTATTCTAACTCTACTCAAGAATCTCCTGTCAGTGGGATTTTGAAAGTGCTTTTAATTGGACTTGTATTGCATTAATGCATTCAACATAAAAAGATCTTAAGAGCTATCCCCTTCACATAAGGTCGGGATTTCATCACCCGTTCTTTGGCTCAAAAATCACAATCGCATATAAGTTTTTTTTCAAGCTTGAACTAATTTAAAATCAAGTAGAACTTGACCACTAGGATTTCGAGCTCATATATGGATCCATTGTGGGAGTACTCCGGTGATCACTTTCAAGCTTTCGAAGAGGAACTTTCTTATCTTAGAAAGGATGACTTAGCCATTGCGGCGGTGCCTGGCCTGGAAGAAAGACTAAATCACTTGTTTAACGGCTTTAATTGGTCAGACCACAATCTGTGCAACCCAGTTAGGAGCTGTCTAATTAGGATGAATTTATTCTCTTAAGATTAGTGGTTAAAAATTGATTACATTCAAATTAAGCTCAAAATAAAGAAACAAATTGATTTGTTGAGTCATTTATGTGTGCAATAATAAAAAATCAATTTTATCCACCCCTCTCCCCTTCCATTATTCTGAATTTCTTCCCTCTCATGGCATATCCAAATTAAGATCTTTACAATTATTATCATAATAAGTCATTTCCTCATTCTCATCCACCATCTTCACCTCTAGACTTTCATGACTACAACCAACCCACTATATCATCTTTTTTGTCTCATCTTTTAGAACAATATCCTTCGATAGGGTATTCTTTAAGACTAGGGCAAAACCAATTCGACACTTTTAGATCTATGAACGAATTTTATCCATCAAACTTCAATATAAAGGGTTGGAATTGTCCTCAATTTTCATGAAATCAATCGTATCAAAATTTTCAATCAAATTGGTCTTACACTGAACCATCACTTCCGTCTTGAAGGTTTGATAATAAGCATGAGGAATTGAAAATCATATTAGAGAAGAGTTTAGAAATCATGCAACAGTCTATTCTTGAAAACAGTCAAATCAATCAGAAGATGATCGAGTCATGTGCTCGCATAGATATGCATTTTGATCAGATAATGACTCATCTCAATCAACCTGCTTCAACCCCAATTTTAGATCAACTCAAATGTTCCATCAGTGCTATCAAATGAACCAATTAGACATACCATAAGAGTTCACAGCATTGATCGGAGTGGAACAACCACTCTAAAATGTGTGTTGTGAAATCAGTGAAATTATATATGTGTGCTAATGTTCCCTCGATACTTCCGTTATAGCATTGGCTCAACAGGTCAAATCCATAGGGACGGAAGGTGATAAAAGCATTAACAGTTCTTATTCACGGCAGTTGTTAACAGTTCTTCTTTGTTAAAGAATTAGAAAAAGAAAAATAAAAGGAAAAAAATTCAGAAGTGATAGGTGAAGAAGGCATGAAAGCGATGTAATAATAAAAGAGAAGTGGTTTTGGAAAAAGAAATAGAAAAGAAGATGAAACAAAGGTGAACTAAGAAGTTGGTGAAAATATTAATAGAAAATGATAAAAGGATTTTGGAAATAATTTTCAAAACAAAGTAAAATAAAACTCATGGATACTAACTACTAATTGCTCCACTAACTATGCTACCCTCTTAGTGATAGTTACCTCACATGGATTCTCGGCCATCACTAATTCTTGGCTTCAAGAGACGATACAGACCATGGCCACAAGATTGTTCTTCTACATTCAAACAACACATCCATACCACAAAACAAGTTGCAAGATACTATTAAATCATCAAAACCGGTTAGAGGTGAGCATGAAATAAAGTTAACATTTGTAAATTAGCAAGTTAGTGGGTTAGGTGTTAGAAATGTTAGAATGTTAGAATCCATCATCATGAGCCATCAATAGCTCTTGCAAGAGCAAGACCTTGTAGAGGCTACTAGATTCATGTGGATTATCAAGTAAGTGGTTAGATGGTTAGTGGTTAGTAGTTAGATTGCCATGAGAAGAAGAAATTAGCCAAGCATCATGTAGAAGATGGAGAAGATTACAATGGAGAATAAAAGAGGCACCTTTACATAGATTGTCACCATCTATTACATCAATCCCTCTCTGAATCTCTCAGCCCTATTACAAGATCTAAAAATGAAATAAAAATATAAAAGAAAAGAAAGGAAGAACACCTACACTACACTAAATATAGAAACCCTAGCCTAAAATCAAAAACTGTTTGCGTTTCGGGCCTCTTCAGAGGTATTTATAGGCATACATGGCTTCTAGAAGACCAGACAGGGCCACGCGTTGCAGATCGACGCGTGGCCTCATCAAATTGCCGCGAAAACGCGGCTATTGCCGCCTTTCTGCGATAATACCAGGGATATAAGTCCCTGGTTTTGGCGAGCGCGTCCCCGTCGCTTTTAGGACTTTTTTGGTATATTCGATTTTTGGTATTTTTGGCAGGATATTCGTCTGACGTGCACAAGGGTCTAGGTTCGATGTATCATCTAAAAGATCCCTTGCTTGGCCACCAAAAATTGTGATTTAATTACCCGAAAATGAGTTTATTTAAGCTCTTATTACCCTTTAGCCATTGGACTCTTGATTTATCTGCAAAGTAGACCAAAACCCAATTAGAATTGATATTTTATTCATAAATCGGTAGGGAATGCGATATAATAATGAAGAATTGTAGACTAATCATACCCCCACACTGATCTTTTGCTCATCCCGAGCAAAACAAGAAAAGAAAAATTATACTACACATGTTATTTGATCGAGGCGGAACTAGCACTCAAAAATGTGTATTTATGAAATCAACTGAAAAGCTCGAATGTGCTAATGTACCCTTGATACTTCCGTTATAGCATTGGCTTAACGGGTCGTATCCACAGGGAAGGGAGGCGATAGAAGCATTGACAGTTTCTATTCCCGTTATTTGTTAACAATTCTTCTTTGTTGAAAGAATTAAAAAGAAAGTGAAAAGAAAAGAAAAGGAATCCAGAATGTGGTAGGTGAGGAGAGCGATGAAAACGGCGATGTAAAAACAAAGAAGATGGAACAAAGGTAAACTAAGAGGATGGTGAAAACATCGATAGACAAATAGTAAAAGAAGCTTGGAAATTATTTCTAAAACAAAAGAAAAGAAAACTCATGGCTACTAACTACTAAGTGCTCCACTAACCATGCTAACCTCTTCGAGATAGTTGCCTTACATTTTGATCCTTGGCCATCACAATCCTTAGCTCCAAGAGACGGTACAAAGCATGGCTCATGGATGGTTCATCACATTCAAAACATTGCATCAAGAACAAGCTAATACAAGCATCACTCATTACACTACTAGCATGAAATAAAAGAGCATGAAATAAAAGAGAGTTAGCTTGGTTAGCAAGTTAGCAAGTTAGATGTTAGAACCCATCATCTTTGGCCATCAATGGCTCTTGCAAGAACAAGGCCTTGTAGAGGCAACCCGATTCATGTGGATTATCAAGTAAGTGGTTAGATGGTTAGTGGTTAGTAGTTAGATTGCCATGAGAAGAAAAACTAGCAAGAAATCATGTTAGAAGGTGAAGGAGATTACAATGGAGGAGAAAGGAGGCACCTTTACATAGAGTGTCACTCTCTATTACATCAATCCCTCTCAATCTCTCTCTATGAATCACTCAGCCCTACTACAATGATCTAAAAAGAAAAGAAAATACAAGAAATGAAGAACACTCACCTACACTACACTAAAATCTGGACCTACTCCTAAAAACGAAGACTGCTTGTGTTTTGGCCTCTGCAGGTGCTATTTATAGGCAAAAGACCCTTCCAGAAGACGAGACGGGGCCACGCGTCGAAAATCGACGCGTGGATCCACATCTTTGCCGCGGAAACGCGGCTATTGCCGCGTTTCCGCGGCAATAGTAGGGAGAGGGGCCACGGAATTTTGTCAGTCGCTCCCTCTGGCTTCGAGAATATGCAGGGTATATTCTGTTTCTGGTAATTTCACCCGAATATTCGTCTGACATGTGCAGGAGGCTAGGTTCAATGAATCTTTTAGATAATCCTTGGCTTGGCCTCCAAGTAATGCGGGATTAATTATCATAAATTGGGAAGAATTAGGCTCTTATTCCATTTTTGCCCTTGGACTTTGGATCTACCTGCAATTAAGACCAAAACACGATTTAGACGACAATTTATTCATAAATCGGTGAGAGAATGCGATATAATAATGCATAATCGTAGACTAATCATTATTACACCACTTTCACAGGTGACGCGATTGCATTGAGCGTGTGCAACAAGCCGTTAAACCTCTAGGTTACTCCTAGAGTAGAAGTTTTGTCTCATGAGGGTTTTCAGCAGATTACACCCACAAAATTCATAAAAAAAGAAGACAAATGTTAGTATTTTGAAAACGCATTTTGAAAGAGAGACAAGTTTATGAAATATTTTTGCAAAAATATAAGCGATCTAAGATCATAAGTCCACCAAAAATTATTCTTCCTTAAGCTTAGTGTCTATGCAAGATCTTGTCTTAAATTAAGGTAAGAATTCAAAATTGAATTGAATATTTTATTCTTCATAAAATCTAGATAATATGCACTTTGTGATAATGAAGATTTCTAGGATTTTAACTCTAACCATCAAGCCGTATATATATATATATATATATATATATATATATATATATATATATATATATATATATATATATAGACTTGTATCCTTTCAAAAGGATTTGATCCCGAATCCTTCCCACTCAAAATCAACCCTCCAACATTCGAATACAAGATCCACTCCGTTGAAGTTGATCTATACTATTTCAAGTATCTATAAACCAAAAATCAAGTGTTTTAAATACTTTTTGCCCATCCATCAAGCGACGCAAAATGGACGGCCGAAAGTAGTGAGTTGGTTAGATCTATGTCTTTAGACATACAAATTCTCGATCCGGCCATTTCATTATGATCTAAACATTTAAAAACCCCTATAAACTAATTTTTGTTAGATTTCAAATGTTCTACACCGTTAAACTAACCAACTCACTATTTAGGCCGTCCGTTTTTTCCCTACTTGATGGATGAAAACATCGATAGACAAATAAGGGAAAAACGGACGGCCTAAATAGTGAGTTGGTTAGTTTAACGGTGTAGAAAATTTGAAATCTAACAAAAATTAGTTTATAGGGGTTTTTAAATGTTTAGATCATAATGAAATGGCCGGATCGAGAATTTGTATGTCTAAAGACATAGATCTAACCAACTCACTACTTTCGGCCGTCCATTTTGCGTCGCTTGATGGATGGGCAAAAAGTATTTAAAACACTTGATTTTTGGTTTATAGATACTTGAAATAGTATAGATCAACTTCAACAGAGTGGATCTTGTAGTCGAATGTTGGAGGGTTGAATTTGAGTGGGAAGGATCCGGGATCAAATCCTTTTGAAAGGATACAAGTCTATCTCTCTCTCTCTCTCTCTCTATATATATATATATATATATATATATATATATATATATATATATATATATATATATATTTCCTTCCCTTAGCTTCATTAGGCTTTCTAGTTCACCTATGTAGCGAGCCTTTAAGTGATGACTCCCAAACCAGACGGTCCTAGGGCACCAGATGAGAAAACATCCCCCAGGTTTAAGGACTCTAGTAAATAAGGCCACAAAACTAAGGGGGATTATTTGTTTCTTTTGACCACCGTTAGGCGTGAATAATCATGCTTCTTGAGGCATAATTATCTAGCTTAATAAGTGATTTTTTTCGTATATAATATATTTTTTTTCTTTTTATTTATTTTTGTTTTCTGACATTTTAGGTCTTTGTTCCATCCCAAAAATGTGTAAGTGTGAAGTGCATACTATTTAAGGCAAAAAATTTAAGATAAAATTATCTCTTCAATTTATCTTACTTAGCCTATAATTTTAAACAAGATCCATTATTTCGATTAGGTTTAAGATGTCATACTTAAGGTTTTCTTAATTTCTAAGATCATCTTAATTTTCTTAAAAATAGATAAAAACTTTGTCTCTTGTTTCAAAAAGTTTTTAAAGAAAGAGAAAGATTCTATACAATAGGGAAATTCTAAGAATATCCTAAAAGAAGTGAAAAAGAAAGAAAATCTAAAAAACTCTATGTTAGTAAACCCTCCCCCACACTTATCTCATGCATTGTCCTCAATGTATCGTGATGTATGTATGCATGAAACAAATAGAGAGGGAAGGAAAAAATTACCTCTAGGTGGTGGTTCCGCTGGCGATCTGATTGGTTCACGAAATGCGGCCCAATTCAATTTACGTGGATTCCAGAGGAACCCACCAGAGACCTCTAAAATACAACCCACTAGAATGATGTATATATGTATGATTTTTATTAAGAATTTAGCCCTATCTAATTTTCAAAATTTTAAAATAATTTCAGAGTCAAATTTATCAAGACCCTTGTCCCACAATGGAATGATTGATTTGGACTCAGGAAGTACATGAACTAATACCGACTCAAGAAAAAGACTTAAGTCAAGTAAAGGTTCAGGAGTCGAGATTGGTTCAGGAAGTGGGTCCAAATCAAAAAGTTGAAACGCAAGTCCACATTCATTTCCCCATGATGGAATGTGACTTTCAAAGATTGGTGAGTTAAGTTCAAGAATGACAGGTATGTGAATCAAAACTGACTCTAAAATATTGTTCAAATTGTAATACCCCGTTCCTGGAATACGTACTTAGTTGCGTATTCAGATTTTCGATCGTATTTTTCGATTTGTTTTCTGTATTTTATTCTGTATCATGAATTCTTTACACGATTATTTTTGTTGGATTTTGGATTCGTGGACTCGGAGCCAGCCCTAGCCTGAGCCGAGGGCCCGATCATGGTATATTCCTCGATTTGGTTTTCTGGCATGTAGAATTGACCGATTTCAGTTTTAAATGTTATTTCCCAACATATTAGATTTTCTGTGAATTTCTGGACTTTTCTCGGATTAAATTGAGTTTCTTCAAAACCGGTGTCGGCCAGTACCGCTGACCGATTCCCGGATTTTTAATTCTCAAACGGTTTAGAATTTCATGATGGTTCTCTAGACTTTATTTCTCGGAGTCATATTTTCTGTCTATATTCTTTTTCTGGGATTTTTACGATTTTATGGAAATTCTTTCGGAGTCGGTAAATCTCAGATTCCGGGATTTTTAACTTTAAAACTATAAAGTATTTCTTCGAACGGATTTCACTATTGGTCTTTATATATATTTCCTGATTTTTGGTAAAATTTTCAGATCATTCCGAGATACTTGAATTTCGGGCATTTTTCAATAATTGCATATTCCTAATTTCCACCTAGATTGCCACCTCATTTCCCACTCACATTCTCACCTAACCCCACTAACTCTCTCTCCTTCCCTTAGCCGGCCAAGTGGCCTTGTGAGGGACACCTCACCTCCCTTTTTGCAAGAAAACCCCTTGCATCTATCCCATTTACACTCAATTCACAAAATCCCCAACCTATATAATTCTTTTCATTTGCAATTCACCCTTTTCTTTCTCCTTCACTTCATCAAGAGAGACTTCTCCAAAATCCCCATCTCCTCCACAAACCCTAGCTTCAAGAAACCCCAAGTCTCTTCGCCTCCAACTTCAAGAGTTCATCTAGGGCTTCAAGGATCTCATCTCCAACCACCAACACTCCCGAAGGCAACTCCAAGTTCAACATCTCCATCTCATGCTTCAACAACCACTCAAGGATTAAGGCCATCATCTTCTTCTTGGATCAAGCCCCTAATTGGACCCATCCAAGTGAGTACCTTACTCACCAAGACCTAGATAGCTTCCTAATTACTTATATTAGTAATTCTTATACACTAGATTCTTAAAAATCCTATTTTTAGGTCATCAAGAACTAAATCCAACCTTTCCATGTGAGTATTTCACTCACCAAGATTTGAATTAGCCCTAGAGCACTTGTGTCTACCCCTATTGTACATCTAAGTTACCTAAAATCATGAATTTAGCCATCTAACACAACTCCCAGAAATTCTGCTCTGTCACAGTTTTTCCCACGACTAGTCGACTTATCCTAGGGGCTAGTCGACTAGAACACTTAGCTGAAACTTAGTTTTTCCGGAAAACTCAGTATTAGTCGACTTACTCCCAGTATTAGTCGACTGATAAACTCTCTGGAAATCCCTGTTAGTCGACTCCTGAATTCACCTAGTCGACTAACCTTCCTTGGACCAGAAACCAACTATCGGCCTAGTCGACTGAGCCTAAATACCAGTCGACTTGAACCCCCTAGTCGACTAACCATTTTGCCTTAGTCGACTAATGTTCCCTGAACCAGAAACTCCAATTCTCTGTATCCCAGACTTAGTCGACTTGCGTGTATGTTAGTCGACTTGAGACCTATATTAGTCGACTAATCCCTTGACCCTAGTCGACTCCTGGAAAAAAATCCCAACTCTCTGGTACACAGGTTTAGCCGACTATACAAGACTATTAGTCGACTAATCCCACTTGTAGTCGACTAATTCTTCCCCCTAGTCGACTAATTCTGTCTGCATGTCTTAAATGGTTTCTTTTCTAAAATTAGATCTTGTCGTTGATTTATGTATTATGCATTATGGTTTCTTGTACTTCATGACTGGTACTTTAGGACTCATCGCTTGATGGATCTTATGCATGGCTCATGTGAATGCACTTGGTACTTATGACCTATTATTTGAGGTTCATCACCTGCAGTCACTTTATATTATCATGCTTGTGTATTGCCATGTAATCGCTTGTTTTATTCTTAGACTTATGCCTTGCCCGTGTTATCCTTACTCCTTTATTGTATACATGCGTGGCAGACCCTTCGAGGTCGTTGAACCCTAAGTTATCTCTATGTTTCCACTTGCTTTACCTTATTATAGTCTTGTTAGTTATCTATTACCTTTTAACACATGTATATCACATGACGCCTAACATGTACTCACTCGACCCATTGTTATGCCATGGTTGACCCGGCCAATTATTAGTTCATTGTTACGTTTCATTTGTTATATCACCACTTAGTCATGCTATCCCTTAAACCGAGCATGATACACTTGACTTTACGATTATCTTATTTACGGGAATCCTACCTTGTTTTATGGAACTAAGTGCCACACCGTCCAATGGTGGGGGCCACCTCTAGAATCCACTCCCTCAGAACAAAGTGCCACATGGAACAAAGTGCCACACCACACGGTGGGGGCCACCTCTTGAATCCATGGGGGCCACCTCTTGAGTCTGTAGGGTTACTACTGTCATGTTCATTTATTCCGTAAACTGATAATCTTTAATAAGCTACAACTTATATGGGGTATGGGTGGAAGTGATGGATGCCGGAATGATACCTTGCTTATAGTGATGGAAGTATATGGGGGACATTGAGCCTCCAAGCCGGTCCCAGGTGGTGGGAACCGTTGGACCACCAAATTGGTCCCCGGTGTATGTGAACTATTATCGAGCCTGTTAGCCGGTCCCAGGCGGTGGGAACCGTTGGACCACTAAACTGGTCCCCGGTGTATGTGGACATGTGAAGCACTATAAGAAGCTATATCAGTTCTCTATCTACTTCCGATAACGACCCTCGACTTTCCGATATATGGATGTATGTGAGTTGGGATCGATACCGAGGCACATACCTAGATATATGGGTTAGACGAGTAATATTAATAATAATTGATACTGTTATGGTTATTGTTATGGATCTTGACGTTCCAGGTATGTTTTCCAGTTATGTTTCCAGTTGTGACACTTGTTATGATTTCCGTGATTCCAGTGATGATTCCGGTTTTAACTATTATTAGTTCCTGTTTTGGATTTGTGTTGCACTTGTTGTGTAGCCCTGTTTGACTGTCGTATGAATTGCAATTCTGATCCTATACGCTTGTTTTCCTGTGGCATGAGATAGAGGTATATGTATGAGGGTTTCCTTGTTTGGATTATTCCTTCGACGTACTAGTCTCATGGGACAGTGACTTAAGCGTATACGATCACTTTTGCTTGTAGTTAGCATTACTTTGGATTTCCCATTTCATGTCGATTATGTTATACTCGTCCCTTTATTTCATAGTTGTGTTCTGACCCCATCCATGTCCCCTAGCCACTTGGCAGTAGTTCATTTATTACTATTTGTCTTGACCCCTTGGATTTGCATATTCAGATTCCGAGGCTTGGATCGTGGTGGAGCTGTCCACTGCAGATTGAGCTTCCTCTGGTGAGCAGGCAGTCTAGCTCCAGTGCTTTTACTCCAGATTTCTTTTGACTCACGGGATCCTCACCTCCCTCGTGAGCGTTTTGTGTATGTCTTGTATATTTTACTTTTGGACTGAGTTGTGATAAAAGACATATGGAATATGTAATGTTTATCATACTGTGATGACTTGTATCTGTACTTTATGTTGGCATATATGTGTGTATACCATGCTTTGCGTTGCACTCTGATCCTTGCTTGTTGTATTTTATGCTTAGCGTGTATACGTGGGGGCCTTTCCTGACCTACGTATATACGTCGCAGTGACGCCCTCGTATCCGTGGAATCGGGGCGTTACAGGTTGGTATCAGAGCTTAGGCTCTCAAACCTAAAGTACAACCAAGTAACAAATTTTAGAAATTTGCTATGCCAACTACAATGTACAAAGTTGTCTAGTCCTTTTGATTTATCTAGTCCCTCTTGATTCCGTCCTTCATATCCTGAAATCCTTCCATTTCCTTTTCCAGCTCCTTCCAGCCTATCCATACTTAGTATCGATGGAGAGGAGATCGGGTCGCAGCAACTCTGGATCAGCGTCGGGTGGAGCAGCGGGAGAGAGTGGGGATATATTGAGGGTTATCCAGACCATGATGGAAAACCAGCAACAACAGATGGAAAATCAGCAGCAGCAGACCGAGCTTCTCCGGCAAGAGATAGCAGCACCTAAGGGTCAGAGGCCGGGGAACATATCGGACTTCAGGAGGCTACAGCCAGCTACATTCACGGGTGGAGAGAAACCTTTGGATGCTGAGCAATGGCTGACAGACACTTCAGATTTATTGAATGCAGCCAGGGTCCCACAGGAGGACCAAGTGGAAGTTGCCAAGATTCAGCTAAAGGATATAGCCAGGACTTGGTGGCTAGCAGAGGAGGCCAGACTGGAGAAGCCTGTCACTTGGGACACCTTCTCCAAGAGTTTCTACAGCAGGTTCTTCCCTGTCACAGCTCAGAAGGACATGGAAGAACAATTCATCAGACTTCGGCAGGGGAGTAAGACCGTGGATGAGTATGCCGCGGAGTTTCTCAGATTGAGCCGCTTTGCCCCTTATATGGTAACGGATGAAGAGAAGCGGGCAAGCAGATTTCAACAGGGTCTTCAGATGGATATTCAGATGTACCTAATGCCCCATCACCTGAAGACATATGCAGAAGTTCTCACCACCGCTCGGGAAATAGAGCGTGGGTTTGAGAAGAAGAAGGAGAATCAGATGAGGAGCCAGGCCAAGAAGAGACCTCTTGAGTTGATGGATGAGGAGGGTGCAGATACGGCAACCCAGGGCCCGATGATGAAGAGACCATTCCAGACCCCTCTTCCCCTGATCACATGCCATTATTGCCACAAGCCCGGGCATTATAAGAGGGAGTGTCGAGTGGCCAAAGGATTATGTTTAGAGTGTGGATCAGGGAGACACATGCTGAGGGATTGCCCACACAGGAAGGTTGGACAGGTGGCACCAGTCAGACCAGCTCATCCAGCCCCAGCACTTCCAGCGCAGCCACTGAGGAGGTACCCCGAGCCCGTTGACCGGAGAGCTCCGTTTCCACCCCAACGGTATGACCATCAGCAGAGGGGGATGAGAGCCAGAGCAGATCAGGGCAGAGGCCAAGTTCATGCCATGGCGGCAGAGACTTCAGGTGTTGCAGCAGAGTGGGAGGATCAGCATCCAGATCAGGGGCCTTAGGATTTCATGGTAACCACTGCCCCATTTCTTGTATTTGAGTTGGTTATCATTCTAAGTATTATTTTTCCTTGTCATTCTTTCCTTGATCATCCTAGTTCTTCCTGTGTTTATCTTACCTTCTGTTTTGGTTTTATGATGCCTTATTTGTGCCTTCGTTCCTTTTGTGTTCAAATTTACCCCTTAATGAAATTGCGAGGACGCAATTTTTGTAAGGTGGGTAGATTGTAATACCCCGTTCCTGGAATACGTACTTAGTTGCGTATTCAGATTTTCGATCATATTTTTCGATTTGTTTTCTGTATTTTATTCTGTATCATGAATTATTTACACGATTATTTTTGTTGGATTTTGGATTCGTGGACTCGGAGCCAGCCCTAGCCTGAGCCGAGGGCCCGATCATGGTATATTCCTCGATTTGGTTTTCTGGCATGTAGAATTGACCGATTTCAGTTTTAAATGTTATTTCCCAATATATTAGATTTTCTGTGAATTTCTGGACTTTTCTCGGATTAAATTGAGTTTCTTCAAAACCGGTGTCGGCCAGTACCGCTGACCGATTCCCGGATTTTTAATTCTCAAACGGTTTAGAATTTCATGATGGTTCTCTAGACTTTATTTCTCGGAGTCATATTTTCTGTCTATATTCTTTTTCTGGGATTTTTACGATTTTATGGAAATTCTTTCGGAGTCGGTAAATCTCAGATTCCGGGATTTTTAACTTTAAAACTATAAAGTATTTCTTCGAACGGATTTCACTATTGGTCTTTATATATATTTCCTGATTTTTGGTAAAATTTTCAGATCATTCCGAGATACTTGAATTTCGGGCATTTTTCAATAATTGCATATTCCTAATTTCCACCTAGATTGCCACCTCATTTCCCACTCACATTCTCACCTAACCCCACTAACTCTCTCTCCTTCCCTTAGCCGGCCAAGTGGCCTTGTGAGGGACACCTCACCTCCCTTTTTGCAAGAAAACCCCTTGCATCTATCCCATTTACACTCAATTCACAAAATCCCCAACCTATATAATTCTTTTCATTTGCAATTCACCCTTTTCTTTCTCCTTCACTTCATCAAGAGAGACTTCTCCAAAATCCCCATCTCCTCCACAAACCCTAGCTTCAAGAAACCCCAAGTCTCTTCGCCTCCAACTTCAAGAGTTCATCTAGGGCTTCAAGGATCTCATCTCCAACCACCAACACTCCCGAAGGCAACTCCAAGTTCAACATCTCCATCTCATGCTTCAACAACCACTCAAGGATTAAGGCCATCATCTTCTTCTTGGATCAAGCCCCTAATTGGACCCATCCAAGTGAGTACCTTATTCACCAAGACCTAGATAGCTTCCTAATTACTTATATTAGTAATTCTTATACACTAGATTCTTAAAAATCCTATTTTTAGGTCATCAAGAACTAAATCCAACCTTTCCATGTGAGTATTTCACTCACCAAGATTTGAATTAGCCCTAGAGCACTTGTGTCTACCCCTATTGTACATCTAAGTTACCTAAAATCATGAATTTAGCCATCTAACACAACTCCCAGAAATTCTGCTCTGTCACAGTTTTTTCCCACGACTAGTCGACTTATCCTAGGGGCTAGTCGACTAGAACACTTAGCTGAAACTTAGTTTTTCCGGAAAACTCAGTATTAGTCGACTTACTCCCAGTATTAGTCGACTGATAAACTCTCTGGAAATCCCTGTTAGTCGACTCCTGAATTCACCTAGTCGACTAACCTTCCTTGGACCAGAAACCAACTATCGGCCTAGTCGACTGAGCCTAAATACCAGTCGACTTGAACCCCCTAGTCGACTAACCATTTTGCCTTAGTCGACTAATGTTCCCTGAACCAGAAACTCCAATTCTCTGTATCCCAGACTTAGTCGACTTGCGTGTATGTTAGTCGACTTGAGACCTATATTAGTCGACTAATCCCTTGACCCTAGTCGACTCCTGGAAAAAAATCCCAACTCTCTGGTACACAGGTTTAGCCGACTATACAAGACTATTAGTCGACTAATCCCACTTGTAGTCGACTAATTCTTCCCCCTAGTCGACTAATTCTGTCTGCATGTCTTAAATGGTTTCTTTTCTAAAATTAGATCTTGTCGTTGATTTATGTATTATGCATTATGGTTTCTTGTACTTCATGACTGGTACTTTAGGACTCATCGCTTGATGGATCTTATGCATGGCTCATGTGAATGCACTTGGTACTTATGACCTATTATTTAAGGTTCATCACCTGCAGTCACTTTATATTATCATGCTTGTGTATTGCCATGTAATCGCTTGTTTTATTCTTAGACTTATGCCTTGCCCGTGTTATCCTTACTCCTTTATTGTATACATGCGTGGCAGACCCTTCGAGGTCGTTGAACCCTAAGTTATCTCTATGTTTCCACTTGCTTTACCTTATTATAGTCTTGTTAGTTATCTATTACCTTTTAACACATGTATATCACATGACGCCTAACATGTACTCACTCGACCCATTGTTATGCCATGGTTGACCCGGCCAATTATTAGTTCATTGTTACGTTTCATTTGTTATATCACCACTTAGTCATGCTATCCCTTAAACCGAGCATGATACACTTGACTTTACGATTATCTTATTTACGGGAATCCTACCTTGTTTTATGGAACTAAGTGCCACACCGTCCAATGGTGGGGGCCACCTCTAGAATCCACTCCCTCAGAACAAAGTGCCACATGGAACAAAGTGCCACACCACACGGTGGGGGCCACCTCTTGAATCCATGGGGGCCACCTCTTGAGTCTGTAGGGTTACTACTGTCATGTTCATTTATTCCCGTAAACTGATAATCTTTAATAAGCTACAACTTATATGGGGTATGGGTGGAAGTGATGGATGCCGGAATGATACCTTGCTTATAGTGATGGAAGTATATGGGGGACATTGAGCCTCCAAGCCGGTCCCAGGTGGTGGGAACCGTTGGACCACCAAATTGGTCCCCGGTGTATGTGAACTATTATCGAGCCTGTTAGCCGGTCCCAGGCGGTGGGAACCGTTGGACCACTAAACTGGTCCCCGGTGTATGTGGACATGTGAAGCACTATAAGAAGCTATATCAGTTCTCTATCTACTTCCGATAACGACCCTCGACTTTCCGATATATGGATGTATGTGAGTTGGGATCGATACCGAGGCACATACCTAGATATATGGGTTAGACGAGTAATATTAATAATAATTGATACTGTTATGGTTATTGTTATGGATCTTGACGTTCCAGGTATGTTTTCCAGTTATGTTTCCAGTTGTGACACTTGTTATGATTTCCGTGATTCCAGTGATGATTCCGGTTTTAACTATTATTAGTTCCTGTTTTGGATTTGTGTTGCACTTGTTGTGTAGCCCTGTTTGACTGTCGTATGAATTGCAATTCTGATCCTATACGCTTGTTTTCCTGTGGCATGAGATAGAGGTATATGTATGAGGGTTTCCTTGTTTGGATTATTCCTTCGACGTACTAGTCTCATGGGACAGTGACTTAAGCGTATACGATCACTTTTGCTTGTAGTTAGCATTACTTTGGATTTCCCATTTCATGTCGATTATGTTATACTCGTCCCTTTATTTCATAGTTGTGTTCTGACCCCATCCATGTCCCCTAGCCACTTGGCAGTAGTTCATTTATTACTATTTGTCTTGACCCCTTGGATTTGCATATTCAGATTCCGAGGCTTGGATCGTGGTGGAGCTGTCCACTGCAGATTGAGCTTCCTCTGGTGAGCAGGCAGTCTAGCTCCAGTGCTTTTACTCCAGATTTCTTTTGACTCACGGGATCCTCACCTCCCTCGTGAGCGTTTTGTGTATGTCTTGTATATTTTACTTTTGGACTGAGTTGTGATAAAAGACATATGGAATATGTAATGTTTATCATACTGTGATGACTTGTATCTGTACTTTATGTTGGCATATATGTGTGTATACCATGCTTTGCGTTGCACTCTGATCCTTGCTTGTTGTATTTTATGCTTAGCGTGTATACGTGGGGGCCTTTCCTGACCTACGTATATACGTCGCAGTGACGCCCTCGTATCCGTGGAATCGGGGCGTTACACAAATTGGGTAACGAAACAGGAGTCAATATTGAATTAGAAATTTGAACTGGATCAGAAATTTGAGAATCAAAGTCACATTCCTTATTGAGTTCAATTTCATAAAAATGAGAACTTGCAAATTTATCAATGAGACTTTCAAAAGTATGAAATTGGTCAAGTTTAATATGATGATCATAAAAGATTGGTGATTCAATTTCACAATGGACTGGCACCAGATCCAATACTGACTCGGGAAAAGATCTGAATTCAGGTAAAAATACCTCAGTCAATATTGAATCAGGAAGTGAAATTGAATTAACAAGTTGAAGTTCAGGATCATATTCATGCTCAAGTTCAATTTCAGGAAAAGGATAACTTGCCAAAATATCAATGGGATTTTCAACATTTGAAGTATGGTCAAGTTCAGATGGGTGTGCTAAAATTGAATCTTGGTTTCTAGAATAACAAGAGTCCTGGGTCAGATCATTAGAGTTAGGGATAGCTGAATTGGTTAAAGGTTGTTAAGATAGAGTTTCCTCATTCTTATAAATGCTAACCAATTGACTCAATTGTGTTTCCAACCTATTGATAGACTTGGCAGAAGATTTTAAAATTGTAGTGCGGACTCCTGCAAGACTTCAATACTCTTTTCTAAATGTGATGTATCTTCAAGTGGTTGTTCTAAAAAAAGAGTGTAGGAATCTTGGTTTTCCAAACAACAAGAGTCATGAGTCAAATTGATAGAGTTAGAGATATTTGGATTAGTCAAAGGTTGAGAAGAGAGAGTTTTTTTATTCTTATAAATGTTAACCTATTGATTCAATTGTGTATCCAACCTATCAATAGACTGAGAAGAAGATTTTTGAAATTGTAATGCGGACTCCTGCAAGACTTCTATACTCTTTTCTAGACTTGATTTTTTTGAAAGTGGATGTTCCAGAAAGGAAGCATAAGAATCTTAGTTTTGGAAAGATAGTGAAGATTGTGAGTCTAATATGTTTTGAGATTGTGGCTCGGACTCACGCAAGAGTTCCTTACTCGTTTTCAGAGCAGATGGTTGTTCATTATAAGGAGGTGGAACTGAGTAAGACTCTTGAAAATATTGTGGAATTAGAGAGGCCATCATTTTTCTGAAGTTGTCGCTCGGTCTCTTGTAGATTGGCTTCTATACACTTTTTTAACTCAGATTTTTCTTCAATTGGTGGTTCTAGAAAAGAAATATAAGAAGAAAAATTGGGAAATGAAGATTGTGAAAACTGGGGGCAGGGTGATGGAAAATTTGACTCGGGGGAGGTGAATCCCCATTGACTCTGTGACGAGTTGAAATTATTTTTGAAATTATAGTCATAAGATCGAGGGGATGGGTTGCATTGATTCAGATAAATCCAACCTGATGTATTTGGTTGGTTCATATTGTGAAAAAGTGGATTGGAATTATTCGAAACAAATGGGGTCGATGTGAAATATGGATTCATATTAGGATTGAAAGAATTATTATTGTTGAATTCCATTTCACAAACAATCACAAACAGAAAAGAAAAATCAAACAACAAACAAAAAGAAAGAAAATCAAAACCAAGCCTATACTAGTGTTGACCTAGACCTAGACACTCCTAACTGGTTGATTACTCGGGGGAGGCTGTTGCTTGAATCCGACCACAAGCTAATCGGCCAGGTAGGGGCAAAATACGGTGGGAGGTATCCGTGCGTAAGCAACGGGCCTTAATTACGCCAAACTACGATATCTTCGAGGCGTAACCTCTTAATCCCCAACCTTAGACACCGATTTCACAAGAGTAAGATTCAAAACAAGTTCCACCCTCGGTCAATCTCTTGATGAGTCTGAGATGTCCCTAGGGGCCAACGTCTATCAATTTTTATTAGGGCTTGGGTTGTGTAAGTGGGGAGGTGATTTTTGGGCTAAAGAAGGGTAATGAAATCCCCACCTTATCTTGTATCAGTTTTGTCCTTAAGTCTAATTCGTGCAAGTGTGCAATATAGACAAGAGTATAACACAAAGTGATAAATCACCCACGTGTTTGTCCTATGCTATATGCAATGTCATATGTACACCTCGGTTCAGATTACAACAACAGAACAAAATACAGTATATTAGAATTGAATTGACACGTGCCTAAATGCAAATGTCTAAACCGTTTTAAAAGCGTCCAAATATCGTATTTTAGTTCTTTAGTTTATTACAGTGTATAGGCAATCAAAGCAGAAAAGTAATAGTACGATCCACTAGCTATTACAATAAACACAGCCCAGCAAAACAAGATACACAATTATCACAAAATTGTCGCATTTTCGCGGCAACAGTCGCGTTTGCGCGGCTTTTCTTTAGAAGTTGGGTCCCTGCTTTCTAGAGCGGATATGCAAAGCTAGTATTTGTTCTGCAATATTAAGCTCCTGCAAAGATTGTCCTGCAAACCAAACAGAGAAGAAAATGTTAACAAAAATGTGAAATCAAAACCATTCCCGTCCCCGGCAACGGCGCCAAAAATTTAATCGGAGCAGAACGAGCACTCTAAAATGTGTGTTTTATGAAATCAGTGAAATTATATATGTGTGCTAATGTTTCCTCGATACTTCTGTTATAGCATTGGCTCAACGGGCCGAATCCACAGGGACGGGAGGCAATAGAAGCATTAATAGTTCTTATTCACGTCGGTTGTTAACAGTTCTTCTTTGTTAAAGAATTAGAAAAAGAAAAATAAAAGAAAAGAAATTCAGAAGTGATAGGTGAAGAAGGCGATGAAAGCGATGTAAAAATAAAAGAGAAGTGATTTTGGAAAACAAAATAGAAAAGAAGATGAACTAAAGGTGAACTAAGAAGTTGGTGAAAACATTGATAGAAAAATGATAAAAGGATTTGAAAATAATTTTCAAAATAAAGTAAAATAAAACTCATAGCTACTAACTACTAATTGCTCCACTAACCATGCTAACCTCTTAGTGATAGTTGCCTCACATGGATCCTCGGCCATCACTAATCCTTGGCTTCAAGAGATGATACAGAGTATGGCTCATAAGATTGTTCTTCTACATTCAAACAACACATCCATACCACATAACAAGTTGCAAGTTACTATTAAATCATCAAAATCGGTTAGAGGTGAGCATGAAATAAAGTTAGCATTTGCAAGTTAGCAAGTTAGTGGGTTAGGTGTTAGAAATGTTAGAATGTTAGAATCCATCATCATGAGCCATCAATGGCTCTTGCAAGAGCGAGGTCTTGTAAAGACTACTAGATTCATGTGGATTATCAAGTAAGTGGTTAGATGGTTAGTGGTTAGTAGTTAGATTACCATGGGAAGAAGAAATTAGCCAAGCATCATGTAGAAGAAGGAGAAGATTACAATGGAGAAGAAAGGAGGCACCTTTACATAGATTGTCACCATCTATTACATCAATCCCTCTCTATCTCTCTCTGAATCTCTTAGCCCTACTATAAGATCTAAAAATGAAATAAAATACAAAAGAAAAGAAAGAAAGAACACCTACACTACACTATATTAAAGATAGAAACCTAGCCTAAAATCAAAAACTGCTTGTGTTTCGGGCCTCTTTAGAGGTATTTATAGGCATAAAGGGTTTCTAGAAGACGAGACGGGGCTACACGTCGAAGATCGACGTGTGGCCTCATCAAATTGCCACGAAAACGCGGCTATTGCCGCCTTTCCGATACCAGGGACATAAGTCCCTGGTTTTGGCAAGCGCGTCCCCGTCGCTTCTAGGACTTTCTTGGTATATTCAGTTTTTGGTATTATTGGCCGGATATTCATCTGACGTGCAAATGGGTCTAGGTTCGATGTATCTTCTAGAAGATCCCTTGCTTGGCCTCCAAGAATTGCGGATTTAATTACCCGAAAATGGGTTTATTTAACTCTTATTACCCTTTGGCCATTGGACTCTTGATTTATTTGCAAAGTTACCAAAACACAATTAGAAGTGGTATTTTATTCATAAATCGGTAGGGAATGCGATATAATAATGCAGAATTATAGACTAATCACACATGTTGATACAATTTTTGAATCAGTGCCCTCATCATTTTACTTAAACCAGATTAAAGAGTTGGAATAAGATGCTATAGATATCCATGAGCTTGACAACCCGTCTTGCCATGAATCACCAATTAAACAATTCTTTGATGATGATTCTAAATTTTTGGAGGAATTGTTTATAAATGATTTGGTAATGCACACAACCACTTTGAATCTTGTTGATTATATTGTTGAGGATGCATGTGTGGATAATGAGCCTATGTTTCTTAAAGAATTGTTTAAAGATGAGTGTGATCATAGTTGTGAGAAGACATGTGTTGAGGAGGTTAAATCTATAGTTTTCTTTGAAAAACGAAAACTTGATTTGAGTATTTTTGCTTTTGATGAGCCATCTAATAATCAATCTTTTGACAACTGGGTTGAGGTCAACGTAACAAACGAAAAGGATCAGGGTCAAGTCGACGATTTCAAAATTGACACACTTTTAGAGTCTACTGTTAGGCAGCAAAATCAGAAAGAATCTGTTTTTCATTCTGAATCTTTCACGGGATCATTATTTAAGACAACCATTGAGGCATTTGATGCACTCCGTGCATACTTTCCCAAATGTCTAAATCAGCCTTTCTTTTTGATGAGAATAAGAATATAATGGATGAAGTACTAGAAGATGTCAAATCAGTCAAAATCGACATTTGACTCCTTAATGTGATTAAACAATTATTGCCTATGCCACATTACTCAAGAAATTTTGCACTCAAATTAGAAAATCTTGGAAACATAGTTCAACATTCTTGAATGCACTATTGTCTCACTTCAAAGACCACGTGGGAAAACTATTTAATATTCTGATCCAATATCGGAAGGCCATACATAAAGGTTGAGTGACATGTGGTTGTGTCTGACTGAAGACGCTAAATTCAATGTTGCTGGAAGGCAACCCAGAGATGTTGTTTTTCTATATAATTATTTTATCCTTTATTTTCT
The DNA here is from genome assembly GCA_038442645.1 of Agave tequilana. NCBI lineage: Eukaryota > Viridiplantae > Streptophyta > Magnoliopsida > Asparagales > Asparagaceae > Agave > Agave tequilana. The sequence goes on along the minus strand of JAVJIF010001657.1, from coordinate 378,544 downwards.
TTTCTATTTTAGAGTTTCTAATTCTTTTCTATGGGGAGATACTTTTATCTAGATTTGGGCCTTCATCTTTCTATTTACTCTCACTTTCTATTTCTTTTGTTAGCTTAGATTTTTATTGCAGCTCCCAAGATACTATTTACCCTTCACCTTGATTATTTTTCAATGTTAGCACTTGTCTTTCAATATCTTTGAATTTGCATCATGATTCATCATATTGAGCATACACTTTCACGTTGAGGACAATGTCAAGTTTAGGTATGGGGGAGGGTTCTAACATAGGTTCTAACATGTAATTAAAAGTAGTCTACATCTGACGCTCAACATCAATAAAATATCATCTATACTCGAATGATATGATCACTAATAAATCCCAAATACTCATAACTATAAATCCAGCTATGTCAATTCCATCAGAACACTATTCAAGATCCTCTATAAGGAATATAGATCTCAAGTCAACTCCAACCTCACTAAGTCTGTATATAAGTTCAAGTATCAAGAAGATCATCCATGAGTTCAATCAACAAATAAATTCCTCTTTCTATTTCTATACTTGACCCTCAAAGTCTAATTAAATCTTATCGGAGTAATCACCAAATTAATATCAAGACTAATAAAATACTCAACAGAAATATATATTTAATCACAGTCACGAACCAATCATCTCAAGATCAAACTAGATTCGAATCCGAAAACGATAATCATCACACAAGTAATGGTATAAATCTAATATCTCAATATCAAAATACAAGGTCCATATACATCTGGTGCTCAAATGTGAACTCGGCTAGCCAATCAATAGATAAAAATGAGTCACTATCAAATATATATCGCTATTAGGCCTAAGCCAATAATGACAAACTACCAGCACATGAAATGACGCTGATAAATGCTTAGATCAACTAAATAAATAAGGTGAATGCTCACTGATGTCTCATGAAGTGATATAGGTAATCAAATTGGTAAAATATGACAGAAGATCACATGAAATGATACAAGTAACATGTGGATGCCTACTGACAACGGTAAATAAGAAAAATACATAAAAATAAATACTGATATGAAATGACACGGTTTTAACCGAATCGTCATCTGGTCTTCACAGCATGAACTAATACTGATCTACGGATCATACGATGGGTCAGTCTTTAAATCGTCAGTGTATCGGGTCTATAACGAACACGAATCTGAATCCCTGTAACGGGTCCAGATCTCACCAAATGGGTACGTATCGCTGTATTACACAACCAAACGCACATAGACACACATGCACATAAATACATGTGTACACACACACCTACATACAGGTATACTCATACATAAACCTATATACATACACACACACACTCACCTTATACACATGCATATTCGAACATACACGAACATAATTAAACCACAGACACATAATAATTCTACACACACTAATTAAAAACACCCACACATAATTAATTACATATATACTAATAATACCCATATTAATATATACATACCCTAAATACAATTACACACACTACATATGTTCACCAATTTTGCAACACAGAGAGAGAGAGAGAGAGAGAGAGAGAGAGTTAAAGGGGAAGAAGGACTCACGGCAAGAGAAGAGGTGCACATGACAATTCAACGGAGGCCGCGACGGAGCTCGCAGAGGCAACGAGGGCTGCCGGAGAGGGGAGGGTGTCCCGCGCTCGCTGGCAGAAGAGATCGGGCTCCGGCGGGTGATGATGGCTAGCCTTGGGCTTGGGCTGCTGTTGTGTGGCGCGCCAGGCTAGGGGTGTGCTCGACCTGTACGTGGAGGAGGAGGAAGGGGAGAAGGCCATGAGGGAGAGGTCTCGCCATGGAGGGGTGGTTGTAGTGTGGCTCAGCAGCAAGGGGCTGCGGCATGAAGTTGATGGAGGATGGGTGCCGCAAGGAGAAGGGGGATTGGCTGTGAGGAAGGACTGCGCTGGTTGCGCTATGGTGGTATGCATGAAGGTGATGTAGGGGGCCTGGTTTTGAGGTTCCAGTGGCGCTCGACAAGGAGGAGCAAGGCTCGGTTGTATGGCGATATGGAGAGGGCAGCCAAAGGTTGTGCGCGTTGGGGTGTAGGAGGATGCTATGGGGGTGTTGGTGGCTGGATTTGTGAAGGAAGAAGATTAGGGTAGGGATTAGATTTAGGTCTAGGATTAGGGTTAGATGATTATACATAGGGGAGGTTATAATGGGTATGTGTGTTATTGGTTTTGAGGGTAATGGGTTGATGGGTTATTGGATAGGATTAATGGGTTGGGTAGAGATAATAGGTATGGATTGGTGGACTAATGTGTATAAGTTTGGGGCTAGAAACAACCAATAATAGTAATGATATTAATAAAAATTTTTAATAATATTACTAATAGTAATTAATAATAACAATAACAACAATAGTTATAGTAATTAGCAATAACCATGATCTTAATTATCAATACTATTTATAATAACAACAATTTATAATAATAATAACAACAACAAAAATAATAATACATAACAATACATAATAATATAAATAATAATAATACAAAAACAAATATTAATAATAACACTAATATTAAACAAACAATCATAATGAAATAATAATAATAATAATCCCCATTGATAATAACAATAAATAATAATAGTAATAGAAAAAATAGTAAAAACTAACTAACAAGCAATAATGGTAATAAAATGTCTAATCCAAATTAGCATTTATTCTCTCCAAAATAATTTGTATTAATAATAATAATATGTTATAAATTAAGTTAATTAATATTAATAAATAGAATAAAAATTATAGCAAAATTTAATAAGTATATAGAAAATTAAAATACAGTATTAGTAAATAGTGATATTAAATAAATGCAACAGCTGCATGTTGCAAAAAGAGAGAAAGATGGCCTCTGAGACAGAAGATGGAGAGAGAGATTTCTTTCCATTATATATAGCTAATGGCTTCTTCCCTTAGTTATAGAGAAGTGACAATAAAAGGTACTACTGTCAACAGTTGACATCAAAAAAGAGAAAGTGAGACAGAGTGTCACTTTAGGAAAAGTCAACAACTGCAACTTGAATGATGGCACAGTCTACTTGTGATAGATAAAGTTTAAAGTATAGTGAACATAAGAGAGTTACTGCCTATGTTGTACTTAGATAGAAGTGACCACAAGGCGTATCTTGGTAACCAAAATAAGAACAGAAATAAGGACAATTGAAAATGTATCGAAGACAATATTTCTGATGGTAGTTTCTGGACAGGGCTTGTAGAAGCGAAAACAGAGTGGTAAGATTATAAGAAGAGTAGTGGAAGAATGGGAATCCTACTACCAAATTGTACCAAGTAGAATTTAGATTGTAAAAAAATCCATTTATACCAATAAATGAAGATAACAAAGATTACTTATTTGATTACTTACATGATATCTATTTTGAAAATCACCTAGAGGGGGGTGAATAGGTGATGACTATACTTAATGGCAAATAATGTGGAATTAAAAATAAACTAGTAATAAGCAATTACAATTAGATAGATCTTGCAAAGGAGCAAACAATATAAGTGCAAGTAAAGAGAGAGAGTAGAGTTTAGAGAGATAGTAGACAATCGCAAACACAAGGATATGTTTTGAGGTTCGAGCCACTGCTTTACGTCCCCGCCTTCAAAATGATGAAGGATTTTCACTATGATCGATCCCACCAGATCGTCAATCGGTTACAAGTTCTCCCTAGAACTGTTTGGACACACTTGTCCTCTCTCATGGTGCCGCAACACCAACTTGGAGCTTACTAGCTCGCTTGAGGCCGCAAGCTCTACAACTTCTCAATTGAAGAAAACGGTGATCAACACTTGACCACAAAGATAGCTCACAAGTACAACCCTACAACCAAGATGAGGAAGTGAAACACTTGGGATTGTGTAGTGCAAAAGCAAGTAGAGAAGTAGAGAAAAGGCTTAAGCTTAAAACACCAAATTTTAGAAATAGTTGGCTTAAGAGAAAATCTTTACGAAGAGGCTAAACTATGAAAAACTTTGATGTAAGACTTAGAACTCTTGTTATGAAGTTGTTTCATAGTCTCACTATTTATATGGGATGAAAATCAGGCTAGAAAATATAATAGATCCGTTAGGACAAAACCCAACAAAAGACAAAACTGAATCTAGCCATTGGGAGCCAACTCAGCAGAATTTTCTACTGCCGGTCGACCGCCAACGGTTGGATTTCTGACCGTTGGGAAAGCGATCGACCGGACGGTTGACCATGGTTCTTAAACAGAGAGTAAAACTCTCTGTCGGTCGACCGGGCCGGTTGATCGGAACAAACAGAGAGCACTGCTCTTGCTTCCGGTCGACCGGACGGTCGACCGAAGTGCACGTTTGAACTTTGGTGCATGTCGGTCGACCGCCCGGTCGAACGGCAGAGTAGTTTTGCTCTGCCAGCGGTCGACCGTACGGTCGACCGGTTGAGGGCCAAAACTGGTTTTTGAATATCTTTTTCAAGTAAATATTTTTCTAACAAAATTTCTTTTGATATGTAGATACAAAATAGAGTTCTAAGGCTTTGAGGAAGTAGAGTGTGATCATAAATCAACACCAAATAAATTAGAACTATATTTTGATAAAAATCTTTTCTAAAACAAAAACTAGTTTTTCCAAAACTTATTTTTCTAAAACCTGATTTTTTGAAACTTGTTTTTCTGAAACTCGGTAAGAAATCTGGTAATAAATTTTTGTTTTGAAAAATACAACAGAATATGAAATGTGTGTGTGTGTGTGACAATCCCAAAAGCTATCAACTTCTTTCATTTTGGTTTTAACAAATGACTATAAATCCTTAAAAAATGAAAAAAGGTAAAAATACAAATCTTGAAATAGTCTTCTTGATATTGCTTGATTCTTGAGCTCTTCTAGTGTGCTAGACTCTGGGATCTAAATCTTCTTGGCTTCCAAATGTGTGAGTCTTGTGATGGAGCCAAAATGCAACATATGTTTTTTTTCTGAAACTTAATTAAACAATTTTTTTAATACCTAACTACATATGGTTTGTTATCATCAAAACTAGGGCTAATGGCCTTTGTGCTAACAATCTCCCCCTTTTTGATGATGACAAAACATATGGAGTTATTACAGATATTTTGGGAAGAGACTTCAAGTAAAGCTCCCCCTTAACACATGCATATATAAGAATAAGGCATAAAAGAGCAAAAAAAAGCATATATAAAGGATATAACAATTAGACTCATATGCCAGCCCTCTATGCATAACAAAGATACTGAGTAATAAAAAAGTATGCACAAATGGTTACCTCCATCCATCCAGAAATACCTCCAGCCTTCAAAATAAGTGGTAGATGGTTGGATAAACAAGAAACAATACACAGACAATACACATATACCATATAGAGATAATAAGGAAAGCTGCCATATCAGAAATAGATGGCTGGATCAACAAGAAACAATACACAAAAAATACACATATACCACATAGAGATAATAAGGATAACTGCCATATCAGAAATAAATATGTCCATACATGATTAGAGGTTCATGCCAACCTCAAAAACCAAATACACATAAACACACAAAGTATATGTCCATAAAACAAACAACAAATCCAAATCCAAATACAGAAAATAAAACATAAAAGCTAACTCCCACAATAACTCCATCTAATTCCCACAATAACTCCATCAAAATCTCTCTCCCCCTTTTCGTCATCAACAAAAGGGGTCAACCCTCCTGGAAATCAGGGTCTTCTGGGGAAGCTGGTGCCTCAAGAACAGCAAGAGGAGAAACCCATGCATCTAAAGGAGGACCCGTGGGCGGAAGTGGCTGTCAGCGACCACTCGGAAGAGGAGCCGGCCAAGTGTACCTATTGTAGATGTCATGGACGTAGGTCTGCATATAGCGAATGGAATCACGAATGTGATTGAGATCATTATCTACTTGCCGCTCTAGCCGCTGAAAATGAGCAGTCATCTGAGCGGATATCTGCTATTTGTGCTCCCGAAGCTGAGTGGAGAGAGCATGATATGGATCAAAGGAAGCAGAAGAAGTAGAAGAAGATCCTGGAGCAACAGCAGGAATGATAGGCTGGTGCTAAGGAGCAGGAGCACGCTCCCTACACGCATCCTCTTGAGGAGAGTGTTGTTGATGTCAACTGATGGTTCGATGGACTGTTCAGTGAAAAGATCAAATCTGAGTTGCTTTAGAAGACGTGTAATAAGCATCCCAAAGGGCAAGTGCCGGTTTGGGATCAGAAGATGATCGGACGTCATGTAGTCGATGATGAGTTTAGGAAGTTTATTCTAATGCCTCTCAGAGGGTAATAGATCAGAAGAGGAGTAGAATCCCTAGCGTGACTATACTCTCCTGATTTTGGCAGGAGGTTATAGAAAACGATTTTAGCTAAGACTTGGGCGGTGAGAGTGTAATACTTCACCTCCTCATTCCTAACTAAAGCGGGGTTATCATCATCGTGAAGCAAAATGGAGGCGGTGTGGGCAGACTCACCGTCAGGATAATTAAATTCATGTAGATCCACATTATAAACATCTACCCCCTCACAGGAGAGGTGTAGGAGATGAGCAAATTTATCAAGGGAAATATTTATATTTTTGCCCAAAACTCTAGACCTGATATGATTATGTTGGAAAGACAGGTTAAAGTAAAAATAATGTACTAGTTTAGGGTAAACTGGTTCTTTCATGGTGACAAAATGCTCAAGTGAACTAGTATTTAAAATATTTGCAAGATTAAGGTGCTCAAAATCACTAAGCACCACAGTCCGACTAGAGATAACATTTTTATTGTGGATTATAGTAAATCTATGAGATGTATTTTGGGAGATAAAGGGGTTGGATGATGATTCAGGGGTTTTCTCCTTCTCAAATCTGGATCTTTTGGACATGTTGAAGGATTTAAACAGGATAATAGCACAAAATAAAGATGGATAAACAAGAATAATAAAGAAAATTGAAGAGATTAAGGAGAAATTTTGATTATACCTCAAAATCCAAGAAAAGTTCCTGAAAAATTGCAGATCTGGAGCCTGAGAAGAACTTTTAACAATTTTTGTGGAAGAAATTTTGGATTGGAAGAGTTTTTAATGGGTTGGATTGGGTTTGGAAGGAGGAGAATTGAAGAGGGAGAAAGGAGAAACCGGTGGAGAGATGAGAGAATGAGGGATTTAGGATTTAGGGCTTTATATAAAATCGGGTAAAAAACAGTTTACCCGACTCCCGGTCGACCGGCGTAAACCGAGAGCAATCTCGATTTCAGTCGGTCGACCGGCTTCGGGCTAAATTTTTTTTTTATTCCAGGTTATCTCGGTCGACCGCCCGGTCGACCGGGCCTATGACAGGCTAATTCGGTCAACCGTAATAGTCCAAAACAGTTAAAATTATTTTTGTTTTAAATTTAAATTTTCTTTTAAAAGGAATTTAGAGACTAATATATTTTTACATATAAAGCATGAAAACAATGTTAAAATATTAATAGGCATGACAAACACATAAAAATTATTTTTTATTTTTATTATTATTAAAAACATAACTTTTTTATTTTAATAATTAAGCAATAAATTTGAGATATTGAAGCCGAATACCCCTTTAAGGGTTCTGAACTTCTCTTCGACATTCCTCTAGATAAGAGTTGAGACGCGCAATTACTATCTCCATTTACTTGCTTAATTATGGTTAAATAAATTTTTATATTTGACAATAAAAACATTCATTTAAAAAAATCTTTGATACATGGACAAACAAAATATGACTAGAGTAGAAATACAAGCAAACTAAATACACAATCTCAACTAAAGTCAAGATACAAAAAAATAAGGGCATGCAAGTCTATATAATTAAAGCATATTATCACAAAATGAAACTAGCAAATCCTATGCATGTATAAGTCTAGTTAGAAATAAAATTCTCAAGTGAAGAAGTTACCAAACCAAGGGCAATCTCCAAAATAGGTGCCTTTTTGATAGCGATGCAAGTGATGATTTGTTCGTTGAGCCTTGATGCATCCACCACTCGGGCACCATCTCCCCCTAAGTCTTGGAAGGAGGATGACGCACCTATATCAATTAAGTTTGGCGTGTCCTTTGGTACCCAAATCTTTTTGGGTTCTGTGGGGTTAGTATTTTCTCGAATCCAAACATTTTTATTTATTATGTTTAATTTTGCACAACAAAATTTAGCCAAATGGCCTTTGCGGCCACAATAAGCACGAGTATATATTTTTTCATACATAAATGCATGCTTGTGTTGATGTGAGTGTGCATGCTTTTCATGGTGTGTGTTTGATGCATGAGGAGTGTGTTTCCTTTGGGTTTTCCATTAGAAAACATATATACAAATTTGTTCATGTTAAATGCACACTTTTTTAAAGGAGTATCCAAAACCTCAATGCGTTTTTGAATTTTCAAAAATTCATTTTTATTATTAGTGATACTTGGGCTTTTACCTTTATAAGCAGTTTTATATTTTTCAAAATCTATTTTCATTTTCTCAAAAGATTTTGACAAATCATTTTTCTCATTTAAAACAATCTCAAATTTGTTCTTTAATAAATCATTTTCCTTTTTCAACTTTTTATTTTGAGCAAGGGAAATTTCATATCTATTTTTTAATTCTTCAAAAAATTATGCTAATTCATCCATGGTCAAATTCTCATCTTCTAAAGAGTTTTCTAGGTTTACCTTAGAAGCTTCATCACCATGTGCCATGAAACACATGTGTGCGGTGTCGACTCCGCTTCAGATTTCGTCTCTGAGTCATCCCACATGGCCACCATCGCCTTCTTCTTCTTTTGCACGTTCTTGGAGGTTGTAGCTTGTAAAGAGGGGCAATCCGCAATTAGATGACCCATTCTTTTGCAATGGAAGCATGGACAGTTTTCTCCCTTTTCTTTTCAAGTCTTCCTTAAGGTCTTCCTCTTCGGAAGTTGCTTTGTTTCCCTTTCTTGTAGAACATCTTACCCACTTTTCTAATGAGCATGGCAAAGTCCTCATCGTAGTCTTCCGATGATTCTTCTTCATCAAAGGAGGATGGAGTCGCCTTGAAAGTTACTGCTTTCTTCTTTGGAGCCTCCCTTTCTTTCCTCACCTTCATTTCTATCTCATGGGTTTTGAGATTACTGATGAAGCCAGAGAAGTCCATCTCCTCCCTATCGTTTAGCTTCTTGAGAGTGGTTGCCTTGACTTCTCAAGATTTGGGAAGAGCTCTAATGATCTTTTGGATCTTTTGGTCATTATCAATCTTATCACCGAAAGAGGATAAAGCATTAGTGATCTTGGTGAAATGAGTGAGCGTTTCATTTATACTTTCATTTTCAAGCATATAAAAATTCTCATATTGAGAACAGAGCAAGTTAATTTTGGATCTCTTGACTTGCGACGTCCCCTCATGAGTAATGATAAGATCATTCCAAACTTCATAAGAGGATTTGTAATTAATAACACGAGAAAGATCATCTTCATTTAATGCTTGTGTAAGTACATATTGGGCTCTAGCATTGGCCTCATAGTCCTTAGCGGTTGCTTCGGACCATGTATCTTCATCACCGTGAGGTTCAACAAATTCTTTGATAATGGATTTGGCAACTCTTACTCCTAGGGACTTTAGGAATAGGTTCATTTTGACTTTTCAAATGGGAAAGTTCAACCCATCAAATTTGGGTGGGGATTTGATGCTAGAGAAGTCGAGTGATGCCATGAAACAAGTTGTGTACAAACAAATAATAGATGCAACAAATAGATATAGCCAAATAAAGAGGATCTCCCTAAGGTGGTTAAACCAAATGCTAGGGTTAGGCTCTGATAACAATTGAAAATCACCTAGGGGGGGTGAATAGGTGATGGCTATACTTAAAAGCAAATAATGCGGAATTAAAAACAAACTAGCAATAAGCAATTACAATTAGATAGATCTTGCAAAGGAGTAAGCAATATAAGTGCAAGTTAAGAGAGAGTAGAGTTTAGAGAGATAGTAGACAATCGCAAATACAAGGATATATTTTGAGGTTCGAACCACAGCTCTACGTGCCCGCCTTCAACACGATGAAGGATTTTCTCTATGATCGATCCCACCGGATCGTCAATCGGTTACAAGTTCTCACTAGAACTCTTCGGACACCGTTGTCCTCTCTCACGGTACCGCAACACCAACTTGGAGCTCACTAGCTCGCTCGAGGCCGCAAGCTCTACAACTTCTCAATCAAAGAAAACGATGATCAATACTTAACCACAAAGATAGCTCACAAGCACAACCCTACAACCAAGATGAGAAAGTGAAACACTTAGGATTGTGCAGTGCAAAAGCAAGTAGAGAAGTAGAGGTCTTAAAACACCAAAATTTTGAAATAGTTGGCTCAAGAGAAAATCTTTTGCAAAGAGGCTATACTATGAAAAACTTTAATGTAAGGTTTAGAAATCTTGTTATGAAGTTGTTTCATAGTCTCACTATTTATAGGGGATGAAAATCAGGTTAGAAAATACAATAGATCCGTTGGGACAAGACCGAATAGAAGACAAAACTGAATCTAGCCGTTGCGAGCCTACTCAGCAGAATTTTCTGCTGCCGGTCGACCAGCCGGTCGACCGCCAACGGTCGGATTTTTGACCGTTGGGAAAGCGGTCGACCGAATGGTTGACCATGGTTCCCAAATAGAGAGTAAAACTCTTTGTCGATCGACCGGACCGGTCGACTGGAACAAACAGAGAGCACTGCTCTTGCTTCCGGTCGGCCGGACAGTCGACCGAAGTGCACGTTTGCACTTTGGTGCATGTCGGTCGACCGCCCAGTTGACCGACAGAGCAGTTTTGCTCTGCCAGCAGTCGATCGTACGGTCGACCGGTTGAGGGCCAAAACTGGTTTTTGAATATCTTTTTGAGGGAAATGTTTTTCCAACAAAATTTCTTTTGATATGTAGATACAAATTAGAGTTCTAGGGCTTTGAGGAAGTAGAGTGGTGATCATAAATCAACACAAAATAAATTAGAACTATATTTTGATAAAAATCTTTTTTAAAACAAAAACTAGTTTTTCCAAAACTTATTTTTCCAAAATCTGATTTTCCGAAACTTGTTTTTCTGAAACTCAGTAAGAAATCTGGTAATAAATTTTTGTTTTGAAAAACACAACGGAATATGAAATGTCTGTGTGTGTGTGAGACAATCCTAAAAGCTATCAACTTCTTTTATCTTGGTTTTAACAAATGACTATAAATCCTAAAAATTGGAAAAAGATAAAAATACAAAATTTGAAATAGTCTTCTCGATATTGCTTGATCCTTGAGCTCTTCTAGTGTGCTAGGCTCTGGGATCTAAATCTTCTTAGCTTTCAAATGTGTGAGTCTTGTGATGGAGCCGAATGCAATATATGTTTTTCCCGAAAACTTAATTAAACAATTTTATTAATACCTAACTACATATGGTTTGTTATCATCAAAATTAGGGCAAATGGCCTTTGGGCCAACATAATTTGTATGAAATTTGAAAATCAATTGTTCTTTAGCTCCTTCTTACTCTTTATAACTTGATGTGACTTGTAATAGCTTGATCTTGTAGAGCTTGATGTAATTTGCTCCAATAGCTCTTGTTAGCTTGAATTAGAAATTTGTGGAGCTTTAAATTATTCCTTCGATCCTTCATATGTATATAATATTTTTTACTCAATCCATCCATCCTCTAAGTAAAGTCTTATCCTGAAATAAGACAACACTACTAATTCAAATTATTAATAGCAAAATTTGTCGGTTAACTACTTCATCAAAATTATAAGAGTTACATTCTCTATATCATACACGTGTGTAGGGGAGCTTAACATCTCTGTCTATATATTTTATATTATGCTTATATGAGTTAGAGTTTAGTCATCCCTTCTCCATATAATGCATGTATACAGAGAGAGTTAACTTGACATCTTTCCTCATTATAGAATTATATCGTATATACCTTTACTTTGTTTTGTTTACCCCTTTATTGATGAATTGACAAAAAAAGAGAGAATTTTATAGTTTATATATGCATGTTGTTTATGATTTATGCATATATGTATATGTTTGTTTGTTTTTTATGAGCTTACATGAATATCTATATGTTTTATATTATGCATGAGTTAAGGGAGAGCTTTTATAGAGTTTATTTTTAATCAATGCATATATAACTTCAAGAGTTTTGTCATCATCAAAAAGGGAGAGTTGTTGGTACAAAGGCCCATCACTCTAGTTTTAATGATGATTAACTCTTTAGTTATAGTACTAATGATCTTGTATTATTTAAGTTACATATATTAAATCAAGATCGTAGTTGGTGTTTAAACTTGAACAATAAATTTAAAGTTAAGTTTTGAAGCCAGCATATGTTAATTCAAGAGCTCAAACTTAAAGATCGCATTAAGTACTCAAGGAGGAGTCTAGCTCGATGGAATCAAGTTTGGATAAAATCAAGATGGAAAAAAAGATTTATTCAAGAAGAAAACTTGAGTTAAGAGTTTGTAAGTTTAGAATTTATATTAAAAAATAGATTAATTGTGATTGTTCGAGCTTACACACTTTCATATACACCAAAATTTCATATTAGTTTTCAAAAATAATAGCTTTGGTATTTTGGTTTTCAAGAAGATTGAGTTTAACTATATTATTTTGTAAAAGATTCTATCTTTATGTTTTAAAGTTATATATGGTTTACATGGCTTATATCTCAAAAGAATAAGTTTTATAGTTTGGAATATGTGTTGGATTCTATACACACATAATAGAGCTTGATTTGTTCATAGAAACTTATTTTGATGAGTTTAAGTTTTATTTTTATCAAAGTTATTTTTATGAGGATATATTATCCAAAACGAGTTTATATTATTTTATATGTGTATTAGATGTTATCCATACATATTGAGCTTCAAAAGTATTTGAAAAACTTGATTTTGCATTTATGAGAGTTTTAGAAAAACATGATTTTCTATTTACAAGTTTAGTATTTGAAAAATATATTTTATTTCAATAAATGTATTTTATATCTCAAAAACAAGTTTAATGTTTGTGATATATATGGATTTTTATCACACATATTTGTACTTTAATGCATTTACATGAAATTATTTTTAAGGAATTTATTGAGATTTATTAGAATTTAATTGGATTTAAAAAGATGTTTAAAAATACTTTATATATAGTTTTGGGGCTGAGCCCGGTCGACTTGATTTGCACAGGCCTAAGGACTGTGATGTCCATTGACCAGTCGGTCGACTGCAAAGAGACTCAATGCTCTTTTTTTGTTTCAGTCGACATAGCAGTCGACCGCCGGTCGACTAGCAACCCTAACGATCATATTTTTGACCGTTAGCAGTCAACCATCCAGTCGACCGACAGACTGGTTTACCCTGTGTTTAGATCCCAACAGCTAGTTTTTGTTGGCCTATAAATAAGAGTTTTTGGCCTGATTTTCCACAAGATTTTGAGGGTTTAGTTTTTCCCAATTTCAACAGAGTTTTCTCAATAAGTTGTAGAATTTCAAATCTATATCAAAAGAGAATTTTAAATAATGCTTCTCTTGAGTTTCCAAAAGAATTTTCATGAGCTTTCAAAAGAATTTTCTTGAGCTTTCTACAATCTACCTAGTTTTCTCACACAAACTTGAGTCTTTCATTGCTATATCTATCCTATAGGATCCTTATTTATAAGAAGAGTTTTATTTGTAATCAAGAAGTTGATCACTAAGTATTCTACCTTGTATTTGAGGAGTTGGAGGTTGCGGTCTCGGCGAGCTTGCAGGTTCGCATTGTGTGTTGTTCTTGCGGGAGAAAGTGAGGGACTTGCGAGTCCAAGAGTTCTTGAGGGAGTCTTGTTGGTGTTGCGGCACCGAATAATCCTGCGAGATTGATTATAGTGAAAATCTTTCATTGTGGTGAAGGTGAAAAAATAGAGCAAGTGGCTCGAATCTTGAAATAATTCTCTCATGTTTGTGATTGTTTATCTCTCTACTCACTTGTGTTTATATATCTTGCATGCTCACTGTATTTATATCTTTGTATGCTTGATATTAATTATGTTTAATGCTTGAGATTATTTAATTGATATCTTACATGCTATTTCTTGTCTATCTTTACATGTTTGATATACTTTCATGTGCTTATACTTGTTTGAAACAAGAGAGCTATTGAAGCACCTCAACTCTTAATCAACAAAAATTTTGAGGAGAAGTTCTAGAGCCTTCATCAGGAATTCGGACACTATTTGGTTATCCATCGTGTTAAACTTTTTAGTTAGTATAAAAGTTTTTATTTATCGCATTTGAAAGTACATCATCTGTTTATCCCCTCTAGGTGATTACACATTGTTCGCAGTTCAAAAGTCATGAAGAAATCTATCGTTGTTGAACCACTTACAAATTATAGAAAAATATAATCTTTCGAGAATCTTTAAAAGAATCGTGTAGTGGCAAGAAAAGGGTCGAATCTACGGAGACTTGTTAAACTTGATTCTTAAAAATCTAAATTTAATTTTAATCTAGTTGGAAAATCTTTAAATGAAGTTGGAATCTTATTCTATGAACTAAAATTCTATAAGCATTAAAAATACGAAATAAAATGAGAAGAAATACTAACCGATGCGAAGGCTAAGTAAATAAAGCGATGAAGAAAATAAGAGAGGGAGGGAATGAAAAGATGGAATTTAGAATGGACACAAGACTTGGTTCCTTGTCATCGCCTTGACATCTCTCTCCTCCGAATGATGCTTAAAACAAAGAAAGTAGAAAAACAATAACTGAAAAAAGAAGATGACATGCATGAGAAAAGCATAAAATAGAATATGAAATTAAAAGAAAAGAATCACATCACTGAAATTATGAAGAAAAGTAAAGAAAGTTTAGATTGAAATGGTCCACGATCTTTATTGAAGAAGACTGAATTTCATTGAAGAGTTGTTGCTACAAAACTCTCGATATTCTTCTAAACTAGCATTACAACACACACAACTCTTCTCTCAATTGTATTTCAGCTTTTTGGTGTACAATTCTCTTCAGGAATATAGGTATTTATGGGAAAAATTGTGATAATGAATAAGATACAAATACAGGGGAGCAAGAGCTCCCCCTAATTCAAACACAGGTCGGAAAACACGACTTTGGTTGCGTTTTCGCAGCCATCCCCAAAGGAAGAGGGCTCTTGTCCGTTGATCTGCGCTCTATCCTGTTATCCACGTGGAATTTCAGCCTTTCTTCTAGAATTGACGATATATCTCTTTATCTTTAACGAAACTGATTGGGTCTTCAAAAATCCATTTTAACCTTTGAATTTTGACTGGTATTATCTTATGTGATATCTCCGGTCTTCAGATAAGATGACTTTTAGAACCTCTGAATTTGAATAGATCCCCTTGATTTGTTTGAACTTTTAAATTTTTAGATTTAATTGGATAAATCTACCAATCTCTCTCTTTTCTTCATTAATTATACTGCATACCAATAAACATGAAAATACATTAAATAGCAGAGTTTTATTTAAAAATAAATAAAGAAATATGACATATGTGATATTAAATATGCAATGCACATGTACAATCACACGCCCACACTTATCTTTTTGCTCGTCCCCGAACAAAACAAATAAAAAGAAAAATAGAGCTAACCTCACCTAAGTCACTTTCATAGGAATCACGATGCACTTAGCACATGCAATGAGCCATAGAAAAGAGTATGAAAGATATAAACCAGATTACAAATTTTGTTTTTCCTTCTATCGATAGGCTAGAAGCACAAATGAGTCAATTGGTTAACACTTATAGGAATGAGAAATCTCTCCCTTATCAATATTTGACCAATCCTGATATCTCTAACCCTATTAATTTGGCCCAAGAGTCATGTTGTTTTGAAAATTAAAATTTAATTTCATCACACAATCTTGAACTTTACTAATACCCAACCTTTAACAAATTGGCTATTTATTACTTCAATTAGATTGAATTTGAATATGAATGTGACCCTGATCCGCAACTTTGTGATTCAATTCCAAATTTGGAATCAATGTTGACTCCTGTATCCTTACCCGATTTGGAACACATTCCCGAGCCAACATTGATTTTCGTACTTGTAAATCTTGAATATGAACCACCTATCTTGAAAAGGCACATTCCTTTAATGGGTACAGAATGTGAACATAAATTCTTTGATTTGGACCTAAATTTTGAATCAAACTCAACTCTTGAATCTTGGCTTGATTTAAATCAACTCCTTAGTCCGTATTCCCGTACCCTTCACTCTTGAGCCCAAAACGATCATTTCACCAAATCACATTTCATTGTTGGATCAAGGTGTAAGACATTTGACTCCGAGAAGATTTTTCAAGAATGGTCATTTAACCGGGATGAGTATCACGATAGAATCTTGCATGATCCTATTCAATTTGGGGGTTATAACAATGTTAACGGGTTAGAGGTCAAAGGAGTACCACATTCATTAGATTAGGCAGAACGCTTGCACCAACCAGACCGTCACCGGAACCACCATCTTGATGTAATATTTTTCCTTCCCTCTTGTTTTTTCATGCATATATGCATTTCATTCATACACTGAGGACAATGCATGAGATAGGTGTAGGGGAGGGTTCTACTAACATAGGTTCTAACATAGATTTTTCTTTTTTGTAAATATATATATAAATTATTATCTTTTAAAATCTTTTTGAAGTGTGAAATAATACTTTGACATATTTTTGTAAGAAATTAGGTTAATATTAAGGAATAGAGAAATCATAATTAGAATTTCTTAATACTTATTCAAAATAAGATTATTTGTTTGATTTCTAATTTTAGAAAAAATTGAAAAAATAATTTGATCTTGATTTTACCTCAATGAAATATGCACTATTTACATACACTTACACACTTTAGATTTAAAACAAATACTCTTGTGTCCTTATATATATATATATATATATATATATATATATATATATATTAAAAATCCAGTGATTAAGCTGGCTATTTGTATCTCATGAAGCATAGGTACTCACGCCTAATAGTGGCTAATATCACCAATTAAATCTCTTAGTTTTGTGGACTTAATTGCTTGATTCCTTAAGTCCAAGGGGCGTTTTCTCACCTGGGTCCAAAGACTGTCTAGTCTGAGAGTCATCGATTAAAGACTCGTTATATGGGCAAATTAGAAAGCCAAATATAACTAAGAGATAATATCACCATAAACTATAAATAAGGCATAAGAGTTGGAGTTAAAGAATTTCAAATCAAATATTCACTGTCACAAAAGTGCATATGATTTTGGGTAAAATAATAGAGTAGATGAGAAATACAGTTTGAATTCTTACTTTGATTGATAATAAGTTCTTGCATAGAGATTAAGTTTAGGCATGAATAATTTGGCAATCTTAAAACTTACATTACCTAATCGTTGCAAGAATTCTTAAAAAAAATTCTCTCTTTCAAAATGTATTTTAAAAATACTAACACTTTTTCTTTGTTTTATGAATTTTGTGGGTGTAATTCATTGAAAAGCCTCAAAGACTACAACTCCTCCTCTAGGGAAACTTAGAGGTTTAAAGACTTACTGTACATACTCAGTGTAGTCGCATGACCTGCGAATGACATACTCTTAGTATTAATTTTCTGTTTTCCTCGAGGGCGAGCAATAGATAGGTATGGTGGAGTGATTGTACACATATTTTGCATATTTATTACTACATTCTCATATTTATTTTATAATAAATTTTGCTATATAATATTCTTTTTATTTAATGGTGTGCAGATTTTTAGTAATGGAGAAGAAGAAGAACTGAGCCCAAAAAGCCTATTTAATTCAGATTTAAATGGATTTAATTCACAAACGAGGATTGGTGCGAATATACTGAAGATCCCAATACCAAACAACAAATCTAACTGATGAATATAAGATAACAGAGAGAACAGATCCACATGCTCAAGGATCTGATCCTATGGCCAGATCTAAATCGCACAAAAGCGACTTTGGCCGCGTTTGCATGGCCAGAACGTGGTCGTTGGGCCAGCATCTTTGAGCTTATCTTCATACAATTTTTCCACTTCATTTTCTCCTATAAATATCACCATTTGCAGAGAACAAAAAGGCAGAGAGGTTAGGCTAGTGTTTTGCTTCTAGTTTAGTTTAGATTTTCTTTTTTTTGTAATATAATTTTATGTTTTTTATAGCTTAGGTTAGATAGAGAGATTTATAGAAAAACAGAGAGTTGTATTGAGAGTGACAGTCAATGTAATTTTCTTCTTTTCTTCATTGTTTTCAATTTAATCGATCGTTGCTTTTATGTTATTCATCTTTTTATTTTTTACTTCATGGCTTAACTCTACTTAACTTCTAGTCTTCTCTTTTTTGTTTGCAATTCATATAAATATAAGAGAATCAAAATAGCCTTGCTTTTGCAAGTGCCGCTGATGGCTCATGATGATGAATTTACTTCTTTTTCAGTATCATTTCATGCTTAAACTAAAGTGTTTTTGATGATGTAATGCGGAGTTGACGTGAATCTTCTCTTATGGACTATGCGGTGATTGCCTTCCAATTGAGCTTGGTAAGTTGCTAGAGATCCAAGGTAAAGCAAGCATCAAGAGGTAAATACACTAGTAGGAGCACTTAGTAGCTATTAGCCATGATATTTATTAACTTTTAATTTCTTCTTTTAAAATAACTTTAAAAACACAAACACTTTCTTCTTTTATTTATTTCTTCTTTTCCTACTCTTCTGGCTTAGTTTTTCTTCATTTTCTCTTTTCAAAATAAAGAAGATCATTCTAACCGATTTTAGTGAATTAACAAGATACCGAAAAACTTTTATCGCATCCTTCCTTGTGAATCACGACCCGCTTAGCCACTTTACTGCAAGGTAGAATTGAAGAAGCTAAAGCACTATCTTAATCTATCATTTCACAACTTTATTTTATGTGCATGATTTTACCCAAATCAAGCTTGCAAGTGCTATATAGATTTTGAGTGATAATTTTTTTATAATACACATGTTTCGTGAGATATATGATTTGTTTCATTCTTGAATAATGTTGAACTAGTTTTCAAAATTTTTTTAAATTAGTTTTTTAATTCTTCACTTAGTAGTATTTTAAAAACTAGTCTCAACTATTTTAAATTATTTTTGAAAAAAATCACTCTTTTGTTGTAACAAATTGGCGCTATAATACCAATTGTTACTCTAGGGATCGATGTTTGCGGAACTTGGCAATATGATGATACTTACAAAAGGAAAACTGTTGTAAAGCAAACTGATAATACCTAGACAAAAGAGTAATAAGAAATCACACGAGAATTTAACGTGTTTCGGCCCAACATGGCCTATAACCACGGGGAGAAAACTTGACAGAGATTTATTAATAAACTTGATATAAAGAGTTCTAACCTTTCTCTTGATCCCATAAGATTATTCACTTTCTCCTTGAATCTAGACTTAGATTATAAGAGTATACCTTCTCTCTATGCAACATCACCTTACTCCTCTCTTTCTTGACTTTTTCTGATATCTTTTATTTGAGATTGATTTAAATACTAGTTTACAACCTTTATTTATAGGATTTTACAATACAACTCCTATTTGGACTATGAGATAATCTTGGTGATTAGATGCTTGAAGAATCTTGATCAATCCTATTTGGAGTTGATCTCCTTGATTTAGAAGAATTGTTAATCCTTCAACCTTTAGAAACAAACATCATTGAATAGAATCTATATCCTATTTGTACTCATTCAGAAAAGAAAACTCGTAAGCGCCTGAAAAGGAAACTGCTCCACCTTGACTTGCTTCTTCTTCAAATCATCGTCTTCTCCAACTCAATTGAATTTATTAGACTATTATCTCTTCCTGAAAATAAGGCAAAATCTTAAAAATCTCCACCTTGACTTACTTTTCAAGCCTTTAGTAAAACACCTTGAGATTTTAAAGTACTACCTTAATTCTTTTCTTAGTTGTAATCATACTGTGAAGCCTTTAACTCTTGCCCCTCTTTCCTGGGCCTTTGGCGGATTTACCGCCATAGCTTGCGCCATCTCGAGCCTTACCCGAATGTATCATTTCTGTTTTTCGTAACACTTTGACCCGATTCACATCCTATTGTAATCTTTCTTGAAACTCCACCTCCCGATTAGTTCTTTTCCAAGCTTTTCTTTGAAACTCCACCTCGAACTGAGTTTTTTTCCTTCAGCTTATATAACCCTCCACACTTCTCTCCTTCCAGGATTACCCTGTCTTCTTGGCTAACTATGACAACGCCTTATTGTACTTGGATCTGGCATCCTTCTTCATCGAACACTCTTATAGATATTAGATTGTACCGTGCCTCCGGGACATACCGCACCGCCTCCAGAGCACGCACCATCCCATCTCTTATAACCTTGACTGTCTCAGTGCTGATGACCTTGCAAGTCGATCCATTCACCATTATTCCTCTTTTGCAACTAAAGAGTTATCGAATAGCTCCTTCTAGGAACATAAATGAACCGTACTACTCGAATCAAATATCCAACATTTATCTTGAGAAGTGTTGTCTTCAATATAAGAAGCCATTAATACTTTAGTGTCAATACCGCTTGCTACGTCTGCCACAGTAGCTTGCCCCTTCTTCTTTAGCCATTCTTGCTGATGCTTGCAGTCATTCTTGCAATGGCCTTCCCTGTGACAAAAGCGGTATGCCTTCGATGAGCCTAGACTTTTCTTTCCTTCTCCTCTTCCTTTCCTTCCCGTGACTACTAAACTTGATCCTTCTTGCTCCTTGTGTCCTTTTCTTATCATACTAGATAAGAGAGTTGGCATGACCTCCTCCAAGATGAGAGTTCCTTACTGTAAGCATGATGGTGATGATATGATCGTATGACTATGAAAGCGAACTGAGATGTATTAATGCCTTGTCCTTCTCATCGATCTTGACATCACAGCTAGAAACTCGCTGATGACCTTATTGAAGAAGTTTTGATGCTCCAACATTATTGTCTCTTCCTTCATGCGTACTCTATATAGTTATTTTTTGAGATACATCTTCTTGGAGAGGTTTTTCGTTATCTACAATGTCATTAACCTTGACCACAATCTCAAAGCTGTTTCTTCATCCATCATATTATACATTACCTAGTCTGCAAGACATAATTGGATCATACTTACCGCAGTTAGATCTATCTCTTCTCAATCCTCGTTTGACGTACCTATAGGTTTTGTTGGCTTTCATTGCAAGGTCATATGAAGACTGTTGCACAAGCAACGCCTTCACCCTCTTTCAGGATAAACTAAAAATTTCTTTGCCATTGAACTCCTCAATCTCGAACTTTGTCTAGAACTTTCTATCCTCGACATATCGCTCTTCAACCTTTAACTTTGATATAAATTATTGTAACAAATCGATGTTGTGATACCAATTGTTACTCTTGGGATCAACATTTGCGAAACTTGGCAATATAATGATACTTGCAAAAGAAAAACTATTGTAAAGCAAACTAGCAATACCTACACAAAAGAGTAATAAGAAATAACACAAGAATTTAACATGATTCAACCCAAACTTGGCCTACATCCAGGGGAGAGAACTTGAGAGAGCTTTATTATAAACTTGATATAAAGAGATCTAACCTTTCTCTTGATCCCACAAGAGTAGACCAAGATTACAAGAGTATACCTTCTCTCTATGAACCTTTATTGGCCCAAAGGTTACATTCTCTGTTTATGCGTTTTAATGATAATAAAACATATAAAAGCTATTTGATACTAATAGAGGTTCTAGTATGAATTTCAGGTTAGTACAGGTATTGACGGCTCAAGAGTTCTCAAGCATGTTACAAGATTGATGGCTCAAGAGGACTCTCTCATAGGATAAGAGAGCGATTCAGAGACGCCTACCTGTGGATCATTGTGTTATTAGTTTGTTAAAGAATAGTATATAGTATTGAAGCTCAAATACCCTACACACATAAAATTGCACATGTTTTCAAAAGATTATTTTTGACTCTTGATAAAATACTTTAAGTCCTATTTCAGTATATGCATACTTAGCTTATTGTATTTTATAAAGCCTTTACAAAAATTTCTTTAAAAATAACATATGTTCAATCAGATTTCTAACATGTTTTCTGCTTATGACCTGTTGCGATCGACCGGGCAGTCGACCGACTCTATTGCAGGTCAGAACGGTCGACCGAGCAGTCGACCGCAGTCTTGACCTATGGGGTGTGCAGGTAATCATATTCCCCAGTCGACCGAGTGGTTGATCGGACCTCATTACGGTCGACTGAGTGGTCGACCGACTGACAGACCCAAACTCCTGTTTGGGCCGGTCGACAGGGCGGTTGACCAGAGTCAGCCAACGGTCATATTATTTGAAAACCAGTCGACCGACCGGTCATCCGTGCTCTGCATCTCTGGCCACAAACGGTTAGATTTTGAAACCTATTTTAAAACGTGATTTTTATCTTAAAATGTGGATTATGTTGGATTTTGGTCAAATTATACTTGCTTAGTCCAGATAGATGTTTACCCTTTAATCCCTACCTAAATCCTATATATAGAGGTGGTTGGGGTTGAAGTGAAATACAACAACTACTACAAAGTTTTCAAAATTTGAGTATTCTTGAAAGAAGTGTTTTACTCTCAGTCTTTTGTGCTCTAATCTCTGTTTTATTTCTAAAGTTTTGAATCAAATCGCTCTTCTACTTTGTTTTATTTTGACTTACAAACCTTGAGTTTCAATCCTACATATTATTCTCTAGGATTTTGTAAAGAAAAGTTTTTCAAAAGAGAGTTTATGGTCTTTTGATCACCAAGTGATTATTGTACTTGTGGCTACACTACCTCTGGACTAGAGGAGTGTGATTGAGGAGTTGGGTACTCCCTAGTGATTGTAATCATTTGTGAAAATTCTAGTGGATCAGAAATCCTTCTGGGTGAAGGTGGGGACATAGAGCTGGGTGCTCGAACCTCGAAACAAATCTCTGTGTTTGCGATTGGTTTACTTGTTTCTTTTACTTTCTATTCATTCATTCTTTTATATTATCGATTTATACTCTTACAATAAGATTGCATTGCGCACCTCAAACTCTTATTTAGAGGAATCACGAGGAAGAAGTTCAGAGCCCTTCACGGGGTATACGTCTTCTAATCTCGCTTTGAGTGATCGTTGCATCATCTCATTTTTAATTTGTGCATTATTTGTATATTTATTAGCATTACACTTATTCACCCCCTCTAAGTGTGATTTCAATTGGTATCAGAGTTAGGACTCTAATTTTTGGCTTTACAACCTTAGAGAGACCCTATAAGTTGCTAATCACTATTTTCATATCTTCATTCATCCACTAGTAAAGATGGCCGATAACATTAAGATTCCTCCCAAATTTGATGGACTCAACTTTCTCATATGGAAAGTTAGGATGAACATATTTTTGCAATCTCTAGGTAGCCGAGTTGTTAAGTCTCTGATCAAGCCCTATAGTGCACCCGTAGGTGAGGAGGACACTTGGTCTGATCTTACCTCCAAGTAAGTTGTGCAAATTCGAAGGCTCAAAATGCCTTGCTTTTAACATTAAATGAGAATGACTTAACACGGGTTATCCATTGCAAATATGCCTATGTGATTTGGCAATACTTAGTCAATTATGAGGGAACATCACAAGTCAAGAGAACTAAAATTGATTTCTTGCGTTCCCAATATGAAAGTTTTAGAATGCAAGAAAATGAATCTATTGATGATATGATTACTAAATTTACTAAAATCACAAATGCTCTTACTTCTCTAGGTGATGAAATTAACAACGACCAAAAAGTGCGTAAGGTGTTTCGTGCACTCCCTTCATCATGGGAAATCAAAGCTACCACCTTGAAGGAATTGGACGACAAAGACGAGATGGAACTCATCAGTCTTATTGGTAACCTTAAGATTCATGACATGGAGAAAAAGGCTAGAGAAGAAACGGAGCCTCAAAAGAAAAAGTCTATTGCTTTCAAGTCTACCTCCACCATCTCCGATAATGAAGAAGATGAAGAAGAAGATGAAGAGCTATCTCTTCCTGTGAGAAATTAAAAAGAATGTACCACAAGAAAAAGCTCAACCATATAAGGCGATGAGAAGGGAAGGAGGAGAAGAAGATCACATGCTACAACTGTTAGAAACCTGGACACATCATGGTGGAATGTCCAAATTTCAAGAACAAGATATCTTCCTCCATGAAGCAAAAGAAGCCGTTTGTAAAGAAGGCGTTCAAAGCCACTTGGGATTCGGAAAGTGAATTCGAAAATGAAGTCGACACGGCTAACATGTGTTTCATGGCAAACACACCTAAGGTAACTTCCGAACCATCTTATGATGATATTGAAATAAGCAAAGAAGAGTTATTACAAGCTTTCATTGAACTTTCAGAAAATTATGATTCTAAAAAGAAAGATTGTTTAAAATTGAAAAAGGAAAATGAAATGCTTAACAATCAAATTGCTGTTCTTACAAAAGAAAAAGATGAACTATCTTCCACTATTATTTCAACACTAAGAGACTTTATGCATATAGAGTTGCATGCAAAACTAAATATCCTAAAATTGATGAAAATGAGATTTCTATGTTAAAAACTAAAATAAATGATTTGAGAAATGTTTTAAAAGAATGTGCATTTAACAATATTAAACTAGAAGAAATATTGTCAAAGAAACACATGCACACTTCACATGTTCAATATGATAAACTATCACATTCTAAAACTCCACATGTTCATCATGCCAACACTTTACATGTCAATCAAGCTAAAACACCACATGTCCACAAATCACATGTTCATAAACCACATGCTCATTATGCTTTTAAATACAAAAGAATTTATAAATGTACTTATTGTGGCCGAAATGGTCATTTAGTCAAATTTTGTTATGATCATATAAATAGTATGAATAATCATGTTTGGGTTCGAAACACTAACGTATTAGGACCCAAGAAAATATAGGTACCAAAATCAACCACTCAATTATTTGATATAGGTACTCACAAAGACTCCAAGACGTAGAGAGCAGTGGTACCTTGATAGTGGTTGCTCAAGGTATATGACATGGGACATCAATAATTTTGCAATCCTATCGAGATATGTTGAAGGTGGCACCGTCACCTTCGGAGATGACTCCAAAAGCACCATCATCGGTATAGGTAACATCAAGATTGGTGCATCTTCTTTAATTAAAAATATAGTTCTTGTTGATAGGCTTAAATATAATTTACTTAGTATTAGTCAACTATGTGATCGTGGTTCCAATGTTATTTTTGATGAATCTTCTTGTAATATTTATGATTGTAAAACTAATGAATGTATTCTCACTGGATTTCGTGAAAATAATGTCTATATTATTGATATGCTTAATTTGGATTGCACTACAAAATGTTTGAATATTTTTGATGAGAATTCATGGTTATGGCATAGAAGATTAGGCCATGCTTCTTTTGATCATCTTTCTAGAATCAATTCTAAGGAATCGGTGAAGGGTATTCCTTATTTGAAATATAAAAAGGATCACATTTGTGGTGCGTGCCAACTTGGAAAACAAACCAAGTCCTCTTTCAAACCAATCAAGGATATCATGACATCTAGGCAATTAGAATTGATCCATGTAGATCTATTTGGACCAACTAAAACTAAAAGTTTAAATAGAAATAGATATGTTTTGGTTTTACTCGATTTCTCTCGTTTCACATGGATTTTCTTTTTGAAGCATAAAGATTAAACTTTTTCGCATTTTAAGATTTTTCGAAAAAGGGTTGAAAAAGAAAAAGGATTTTTAATTTTACGCATAAGAATTGATAGAGGTGGTGAATTTGTCAACCAATTCTTTATGGCTTATTGTGATGATAATAGAATTAAGCATGAAATATCATGTCCTAGAACTCTACAATAAAATGGAGTCGTTGAATGGAAGAATAGAACTCTTCAAGAAATGGTTAGGATCATGATAAGTGAATACGGGCTCCCTCAATATTTATGGGCTGAGGCCATAAACACCGCATGCTATATATCGATCCAAATTTATGTTTGTAAAAATACTTCTAAAACTTCCTTTTGAAATCTATCATTTGAGAAAACCAAATTTTCGTATTTTAAAGTTTTTGGATGCATATGTTTTGTTTTGAACACCAAAGATAATTTGGGCAAATTTGATGCTAAGGCTTTTGAAGCAATTTTTGTTGGCTATTCTAATACTAGTAAAGCAAATAAAGTGTTCAATAAATCATCTCTTACAATTGAAAAATCTATACATGTTAAGTTTGAGGAATCTAATGCATTTGTTAAGAATGTTGTAGAGATTGATTCTTTAGGTGAAGATATGGAGAAAATATCCTTGAAGGACTCACCCATCCAAGAAGACAAGTAAGAACCAAATGGTGAAGTTCAAAAGGATGAAGTGGAACCATCACAATTACTTCCTAAAGATTAGACATATGCTACAAATCATCCCAAAGATCTCATCATAGGTGACGTATCAAAGGGGGTAACCACTCGCTCCAAACTCTATGATTTGTATGAGCATTATGCATTCATATCTCATATTGAACCCAAAAATATCCTCGAAGCCGAGGGTGACTCGTATTGCTTGCTTGCTATGCAAGAAGAGATAAATCAATTTGAGCGCAACCAAGTTTGTCATCTTGTTCCTAGACCCCATGATAGAGCAATTATTGGTGCTAAATAAATTTTTAGGAACAAGTTGGATGAGTCAGGAAATGTTGTTAGGAATAAAGCAAGGTTAGTGGCCCAAGGTTACACCCAAGTTGAAGGAATCGACTTTGAAGAGACCTTTGCACCCGTAGCACGGCTAGAAGCTATACAGATCACACTAGCTTATGCATCCTATAAAAATTTCAAACCTTTCAAATAGATGTAAAAAATGCATTTTTAAATGGTTTTATTGAAGAGGAAGTATATGTTGAACAACCCCCCCCGTTTTGTTGATCATATACATCCAAATTTGTTTTCAAACTAGATAAAACATTGTATGATTTAAAACAAGCTCTAAGAGCTTGGTATGAAAGACTTTCTACTTTTCTTCTATCAAATGATTTTGTTAAGGGCAAAGTAGACACCACATTATTTACTAAACATGTTGGTAGTGACATTCTTATTGTACAAATCTATGTTGATGATATAATCTTTGGTTCTACTAATGAATTACTTTACAAGGAGTTTGAATCATATATGCAGCTGATTAGTCACATATATTGCATTTATATTGTCACCTTACCATACTTTTTAGCTAATAAATCATATTAATAAGTCTTCTTTTTCTTAGTTAAATGTTAGCCCAAGTGCTAAAAGAAAGCAAAGAGAAACAAGCCCAAAAGCCCACCAAATTCTGATTTAATTCAGAATAAATTCAAAATTAAGGAATCAGGACAAAATCTTGGCATATCAAGAGGTTGAGAAGAATCCTCCCTGAATCAAGCAGTTGAAGCCAAACAATCAAAGGCTGTTTCGTCAACTTTTGGAGCAGAAACAAGAAAACCAGAAGAAGATACGGGAAATTCACCAAAACAGGGGAGCCAGCCAACTGGGTGTGGCCACCTGGATTGAAATCACCTAGAGGGGGGTTGAATAGGTGATAGTGCTAATCTAAAAACTAAATGCGCTAAATGCGGAAGCTTAAAAACTAATTTGCAACACACTTAATACAACCAACAAGTGTAGCCGAATTCCCCTTGAAGGGCTCTGGACTAACTCCTCTTGATTCCCCTAGATAAGGGTTGAGGTGCTATATGAAGCTCTTGTGGTTAAGTATAAGTGAGGCACACACAAGCAAACCAAGCATATAATATGAATAGGCAATATGAATATATGCAAGGCAAAAATGCAAGCAATAAGATATGAATGAAATGAATGATGCTTTGCACAAGTAAAGAGAGAGGGTTAAGAGACAATGGATCAAATGCAAACACAAGGATATGTTTCGAGGTTCGAGCCCCTAGCTCTACGTCCCCGCCTTCACCGAGAAGGATTTCTAATCCACTAAAGGAGTACCGAACTCCTCTCTCAACCTTACAATGCCACCAGGCAATACAACCACAATCCACCTCTACCGAAGAGGGATAAGGCCCGTAGCCAATACAATCACAATCACCTCTACCGAAGAGGGATTCAAACACCACTCCGATCAACCTCTACTAAAGAGGGATACACAAATATAAGGAGGGTTTTTACAACAAGTGGTTTCTTTCAACCACAAACAATCTCTCTTTTCCACTAAAAAAAAGATCCTATAGAATAGGATAGATGATAGCTCAAGTGTGGAAAAAACTAGAGTTTGGAAAACAAAAACTCAAAGAAAACACTTGGGAAAAAACTCTTTGTAAATGATAGAATTGAAGAACAAAACAAATCTCCCAAATTTCTATTTTCTTTGATTTTCTCAAACCCTAAAACACAAAATCAAATTGGAAGTTTAAAGCCCAAAAACACTTTTGAAAACTTGTTTTAAACACTAGAGAAACTCTGGAATTTTTCTTGTCAAAAGTCTTGTCAAAATCCCAAAGGAATGGGGTTTATATAGGTCAAAACCAGAAACTAGCCGTTAGGCTGATCTGTCAGCCTGACAGGCTGGCGATCGACCGCCCGGTCGACCGCCAACGGTCATAAATATGACCGTTGGGGTAGCCCGGCCGACCGCCCAGATATAGAGAGCACAGCTCTCTGGTCCGGTCGACCGGTCGGTCGGCCGGCCCACTGTGCTGCCAGACGTGCACAGCTCTGTGCACGTCGGTCGACCGCAGGGTCGACCGGCCCTTGGTTCAGTCGACCGTGCGGTCGGCCGACCTGGCCTGTCAGCCACAGTTCTGGGTCAGAAACTGGGGTTTAAAATTATTTTAGAAAATCTTTTATCTCTTCTAAAAAATCCCCAAAAATAGTTTTCTCATTTTGCATTGATATATAAACATGTGATAAAAATTTCAACTCAAATATCAAGCAATTTGAACTATTTTTGTGTCTTAACATTTTTACCAAAAACCAAAACTGTATTTTATCAAACTTTGATTTTTCAATACATGAATAGGATAGTCAAAATAAGTTTGTATAAGTCATGTAAGCATGTATATATTGAAATCACCTAGAGGGGGGGTGAATAGGTGATGGCTATATGAATTATGGCAATAATGCGGAATTTAAAAATTAACTTAACAATTAGCACAATACACAAATTCTTGCAAGTAATAGACAATATAAAAGTGCAAGTAATAAGAGATAGAGTTTAGAGAGATTTGATCAAACGCAAACACAAGGAGTTGTTTCCGAGGTTCGAGCCACGCTCTACGTCCCCGCCTTCACACTTGAAGGATTTCCACTATTGAGGATCCCACTGGATCAACAATACAAGGACACACTTGTCCGTCTCTCGTGATGCCGCAACACCACCTTGAGCACACTAGCTCGCCTTGAGGCCGATGCCTCTACAACTTCACTCAAGTAAGAAAAGAGTGATCAACACTTGATCACTTTACAAAAGCTCACTAAGCACAATCCTAGAACCAAATATGTAGATGTAGATATATGAGATTGTGTAGTGCTAAGCTAGAGAGAAGTAGAGATGTAGGCTTCAAGATGGGTGATTGGAATTTTGGCTTTTGAGAGAAAATCTTGTCTAAAAGGAAGAGCTTGGAAATCTTTTGAAATCTCTTGTAAAAATATTCTTGATGGCTTTAAATTGTTAGTCATATCAACTGAAGTGACCTCCTATTTATAGGGGTCAAAAACATCCTAAGAAATCCGTTGGAATCAAATCCCAAAAGAGAATCAGCCAGAAAAAAATAGCTGTTGGATCTGTCAGAACTTTTGACAGAGTCCGGTCGACCGGGTCGGTCGACCGCCAACGGTCAAAAATCTGACCGTTGGGGCATCCGGTCGACCGGGTCGGTCGACCGAAAAATCCTGTGAACGCAATTGTGCCTCGGTCGATCGGGTCGGTCGACTGATATAGACATGCACAGTTTGTGCACATCGGTCGACCGGGTCGGTCGACCGGTTACTGTAAGTTCTGAAAAATCAGAACTTCCAGAACCAGAAATCTGGGGTTTTGGGTTATAGGTCTTGGGTTAAATTTTGGAACTTATAAAAACATAGAGTATGAGCATATGTCATACTTCTATCATGTTAAAATAGTTTGATAAAAATCCTTTTGATAGAAACTTATTTTTCCATAAAATTGTTTTTCCAAAACTATTGTTTTTCTAAAAACTTATTTCCAAACATGTTCACTTTAAAAACTAAGTTAGAAATGGAAATTGAAAATCTTTTTGAAGCCATGAACCTAACTAAGAGGTGTGTGTGTGATAATCCCATAGCTCTACTTCTAATATCTAGCTTTGACAAAATATCTAAAATAAAAATAAAATACAAATCATGTTTTCTTGGTCTTCTTGATCTTCATATCATCATCTTGATCCCGAAGCATCCTAGTTGTGCATAGCTTTGGGAATCTTCATTTTTGCGGCATCCAAACTTGTGAGTCTTTTAGCGGAGCCGTCAAAAACCTGTTCTTGAACCTGAAATCCTTTTAAACAAAATATTAAATACATAACTAAATATGTTTTGTTATCATCAAAATAACTGGGATAATGGCCTTTGGGCCAACAATCTCCCCCTTTTTGATGATGGCAAAACATATGTAGTTATCACAAAATATTTTGGGTAGAGACTTCAAATGAAGCTCCCCCTCAACACATGCATATATAGGAAAACATATGTAAATGGTAAACACCATATTTCCATGCCAACAAATAATACCAAATACTCATGTCATAGAATAGATGAAGGAAATGAGTTCATACATGACATAAATAAGAGATACACAACCATGTCCATGTCCACAACACATACTAAAAATACATATCCAAAGCAAAAAAAAACAAATACTACATGTCCAAAACACAAATAAAATACTACATCACAAAATATCTAAACACAAATACTACAAGATAACTCTCCCCCTTTTTGACATCATCAAAAGGGGAGGTCACTCAGCAGCATCATCATCATCTCCAGCATCCTCGTCCTCCTCGTCGCCGGCATGCTCAGATGAGCCCTCAGCCATCTTCTTGTCTCCACCATCTTCTTCCTCTGAGGAAGAAGCAACCTCCTCTGGATCCATGCCATCGACTCTGGTGCGCGGTGGTGGAACAGACGAACGAGCTCTGGGAGGGAATGGAGGACCGGTGGCTGGTAGTCGACAAGCAATCGGAGTCCGGTCAGGAACGAGCATGTCAAATTTTGAGAAAAGAGCCTGAAACTGAACGTCCACGAATCTCATGGGCTCAGCAAAATATGACATGTTGTTCCGGATCTCCGCCCGAAAAGCAACATCCTGAATGGCACGAGCATCCAACTCCGCACGAATAGCTGCGTCGCGCTTCTCGACCCAGGCCTGGTGCGCCTCGATCTGAGAGCGGACCTCCGAAGAGACAAGAGCCAGAAACTCAGGAGGAAAAACTGGGGCTGAAGAGGAAGAGGATCCAGATGCAGACGATGAGCCAGGACCAACAGGAGGAATAGGTGGTTGCACAGGAGCGTGTCTACGCAACTGAGCTTCCATCATCTTCAGGACAACTCCGTTGATGTTGGTCAAAGGATTGGAGGGACTTTCGGCAGAAAGATCAAAATCAAGAGCCCTAAGAAGATGGGTAATAAGCATGCCGTAGGGCAAGCTTCTACCCGCAGTACGGATCTGATCAGAAGCCATGTGAGAGGCTATGACTCTAGGAAAATTTACCTTAATGCCTCGAAGAAGGCAATATATAATCAAAGGTACGCAACCCCTAGCGTGGCTATACTCACCATGCTTGGGGACAATGTTGAAGAAAATAATCTTAGCAAGGACCTGAGCAGTGAGAGTGTACCTACTCACAACCTCATTCCTTACTAGACCGGGGTTGTCATCCCCGTGGATCAAGGTAGAGGCGGTGAGCGCAGACTCACCGTCCGGGAATTCAAAGTCATGCAAATCATGGGTGTACACATCTGCTCCGCCAGTGGAGAGATGCAGAATCCTAGCAAATCGACCGATAGAGAGGTCGATATCTCTACCTAAAACCCTAGATGTGATCCGATTACCATCGAATTCAAAATTAGCATAAAAGTAAGGAACAAGGGAGGTGTAAACTTGTTCCTTGATGGTCAAAAATTCCACTAAATTGTTGGACTGCAGGATGTGTGGAATATTCAAGTGTTCGAAATCTTGGATTACTACAAACCTCCCTGAGTTGATATTCCTAGTGGAGAAATGGGAGTATCGATCAGCTGCAAGATCATTTATGAAAGGCCGAATGGGTCTAGGAACATGGGAGGAAGGTTGTGCAACTTCCTTTCCCTTCTCAGATCTGGAACGTTTAGGTGGCATGATGAAAATGAAATTTTTAGGTTTAATCAAAGTTAGGGCTTGATCTAGATGCTTAGAAACCTAGAATTGATGACAATAGATAGTTGATTCCAAAGCAAGATATGAAAATAGAGTCAAAAATTGGATTTTTACCTTAACTGTGAAGAACTCAAACCTAAGCAAAGAAATCCGAATTTCTCCGAATCCTGTGGTTGGATGATCCTGAAATTGAAGATCTGGAAGTAGAAGAAGGAGTTTAAGGAGGGTTTTAAATTAATTTGGGAACGGTTGAGTGATTGGAGAGAAAAAGAAAATTTTTGGAGAAGAGATGGAGTGGGTTCGTCGGCTGAGTGAGAGAGAGAGAAAGAAAAAGGTGAAGAGAAAAGACAGTTATAGGGCAAAATTCAACGATCGGTCGACCGGGTTGGTCGACCGAAACAACCCGAGAGCTCTGTAAATATAGAGCGGTCGACCGGCACGGTCGACCGATTTATCCCGAGAGCTCTGCAGACAAGATCGGTCGACCGGACATATAGTCGGTCGACCGATAACAGAAAAGAAATAAAAATTTCTTCTCAGGCAGAGTCGGTCGACCGGGGCTTTATAGGTCGGTCGACCGGCTTTGCCTGAAATCTGTTATCAGCAACTGGCCCAAAAAAAAAATTTTAAAGTAATTTGTAGTCAAAATAGGTATGACATATTTAAACATATAGGAATACACCAACAGGTTTTAAATCTTCATTAAGTTATTGCAACATCAAAATTCATGCAATCCCTTTTTTAATTTTAATTTTCATATTTAAACAAAGATTTTAAAGATGTTGAAGCCGAATACCCAGTGACGGGTTCTGAACTTCATCCTCTTGATTCCTCTTGAATGAGTTGAGGTGCGCAATTGCCATCTTTAAGGTGTTTGTTTAAATAGGAAATTTTACAAATGATTATTTTTATTTATGAAAATAATGTGTATATGTATACAATTATATAATCACAAATAATAACCTATACATGTGGACATACAATAAACAAGGCATGAAACAAAAGATATAGAAGTTAACACAAGGCACATATACAATATGATAGAAAAGTAGTTCTATACAAGCATATATCAATAGAGTACAAAAGCAAACTATCAATTCTATACATATGTATACATGACTAAAAATCAAAAACTTTTAAATGGAGATGTTACCAATTGAAGGGCAATCTCCAAAATAGGTGCCTCCACGATAGCGATGCATGCACGATTTGTTCTTTAAGCTCCGATGCATCAACCACCCGGGCACCACCTCCTCCTAAGTCTTGGAGGGGGTAGATCCACCTATACCTGTATCATTTAAATTCGGTGGCTCTTTTGGTACCCAAATCTTAGTGGGTCCTTTGGGGTTAGATCCGGGGCGAACCCAAACAAATTTATTCTTTACATTATTCTTAGCATAGCAAAATTTTTCTAAATGGCCTTTGCGGCCACAATGTGTGCAAATGTAAATTCTACCACTATTGTACATAAAAGCATGGTTATGTGTGTGTGTGCATGTTTATGTGTAGCATGTTTATGATGAACATGTTTCCCTTGGGCTACTCCCTTAGGAAATTTAGATGCAAGCTTGTTAAAATCAAATGCACATTTCTTTAAAGTATTATCTAGAGAATCAACACGTTTTTGAATTTCAACAAAAATATTTTTATTACTAGAAATCATGGGGGTTTTTCCTTTATTAGCTACCTTATACTTATCAAAATCATTTTTCAATTTTCAAAAGAACTAGATAACTCATTTTTCTCTTTTAAACAAATTTCAAGTTTATTCTTTAAAGCATCATTTTCCTTTTTCAATTTTTATTATGAGATTGTGAAATCTCATACCTATGTTGCAATTCTTCAAAAAATTGAGCAAGTTCATCCATTGTGAGATCATCATCATCAATGAAAGTTTCTAGACATACCTTAGATGATTCCTCACCTTGTGCCATAAAGCACATGTTGGCGGCGTCGTGCTCCTCTTCGGATTCCGACTCCGAGTCATCCCATGTAGCGGCCAAGGCTTTCTTCTTCTTCCCATGCTTGGAAGTGGTTGCTTGGAGAGCGGGGCAATCGGCAATTAGGTGACCGATCTTCTTGCAATGAAAGCAAGGACCGGGTTCTTCTCTTTTCTTCTCGTACCTTCCTTGAGGCTTCCCCCTTCGGAAGTTACTTTGCCGTCCCTTCTTGTAAAACATCTTGCCCACCTTCCGAATGAGCATGGCGAAGTCCTCATCGCAATCTTCGGATGAGTCGTCTTCCTCAATGGTAGTAGGCGTGGCTTTGAAGGCAATCGTCTTCTTCTTTGGTGCCTCCCTCTCTTCTCTAACTTTCATCTCCATCTCATGCGTTTTGAGATTTCCGATGAAGCCGGAGAAGTCCATCTCCTCTTTGTCGTTGAGCTCCTTGAGTGTGGTCGCCTTGACTTCCCATGCTTTGGGAAGAGCTCTAATCACTTTCCTTATCTTTTGATCATTATCAATCTTGTCGCCTAAGGAAGAAAGAGCATTAGTTATTTTTGTAAAACGGGTGAGCATATCATCAATGCTCTCATTTTCAAACATGTAAAAGTTCTCATATTGAGAACGTAGCAAGTCAACTTTGGCTCTCTTGACTTGAGACGTTCCCTCATGAGTCACAATGAGTATGTTCCAAACCTCAAATGCGGATTTACAATTAATATGCGTGCAAGGTCATCCTCATTCAATGCTTGGGTTAATGCATATTGTGCCCTAGCATTAGCCTCATAGTCTTTGGAAGTATCCTCGGATCATGTGCTCTCATCACTAGTGGGTTCAATAAAATCTTTGGTTATAGCCTTAGCTACCCTAACTCCTAGGGATTTAAGGAAGAGATTCATTTTCACCTTCCAAATGGGGAAGTTTAAACCATCAAACTTGGGTGGGGATTTAATGCTAGAAAAGTCCATGGATGCCATGAATGCACAAGCAAATGAAAATGCAACAAAAATGTATATAGCCAAATATGGATCTCCCTAAGGTGGTTAGACCTAAGCTGTAGGGTTAGGCTCTGATACCAATTGAAATCACCTAGAGGGGGGGTGAATAGGTGATGGCTATATGAATTATGGCAATAATGCGGAATTTAAAAATTAACTTAACAATTAGCACAATACACAAATTCTTGCAAGTAATAGACAATATAAAAGTGCAAGTAATAAAGAGATAGAGTTTAGAGAGATTTGATCAAACGCAAACACAAGGAGTTGTTTCCGAGGTTCGAGCCACGCTCTACGTCCCCGCCTTCACACTTGAAGGATTTCCACTATTGAGGATCCCACTGGATCAACAATACAAGGACACACTTGTCCGTCTCTCGTGATGCCGCAACACCACCTTGAGCACACTAGCTCGCCTTGAGGCCGATGCCTCTACAACTTCACTCAAGTAAGAAAAGAGTGATCAACACTTGATCACTTTACAAAAGCTCACTAAGCACAATCCTAGAACCAAATATGTAGATGTAGATATATGGGATTGTGTAGTGCTAAGCTAGAGAGAAGTAGAGATGTAGGCTTCAAGATGGGTGATTGGAATTTTGGCTTTTGAGAGAAAATCTTGTCTAAAAGGAAGAGCTTGGAAATCTTTTGAAATCTCTTGTAAAAATATTCTTGATGGCTTTAAAATTGTTAGTCATATCAACTGAAGTGACCTCCTATTTATAGGGGTCAAAAACATCCTAAGAAATCCGTTGGAATCAAATCCCAAAAGAGAATCAGCCAGAAAAAAATAGCTGTTGGATCTGTCAGAACTTTTGACAGAGTCCGGTCGACCGGGTCGGTCGACCGCCAACGATCAAAAATCTGACCGTTGGGGCATCCGGTCGACCGGGTCGGTCGACCGAAAATCCTGTGAACGCAATTGTGCCTCGGTCGACCGGGTCGGTCGACTGATATAGACATGCACAGTTTGTGCACATCGGTCGACCGGGTCGGTCGACCGGTTACTGTAAGTTCTGAAAAATCAGAACTTCCAGAACCAGAAATCTGGGGTTTTGGGTTATAGGTCTTGGGTTAAATTTTGGAACTTATAAAAACATAGAGTATGAGCATATGTCATACTTCTATCATGTTAAAATAGTTTGATAAAAATCCTTTTGATAGAAACTTGTTTTTCCATAAAATTGTTTTTCCAAAACTATTGTTTTTCTAAAAAACTTATTTCCAAACATGTTCACTTTAAAAACTAAGTTAGAAATGGAAATTGAAAATCTTTTTGAAGCCATGAACCTAACTAAGAGGTGTGTGTGTGATAATCCCATAGCTCTACTTCTAATATCTAGTTTTGACAAAATATCTAAAATAAAAATAAAAATACAAATCATGTTTTCTTAGTCTTCTTGATCTTCATATCATCATCTTGATCCCTAAGCATCCTAGTTGTGCATAGCTTTGGGAATCTTCATTTTTGCGGCATCCAAACTTGTGAGTCTTTT
Source organism: Agave tequilana (assembly GCA_038442645.1). Lineage (NCBI taxonomy): Eukaryota > Viridiplantae > Streptophyta > Magnoliopsida > Asparagales > Asparagaceae > Agave > Agave tequilana. Next base: position 341,726 of record JAVJIF010001657.1, on the reverse strand, counting down.
AGCGGAGCCGTCAAAAACCTGTTCTTGAACCTGAAATCCTTTTAAACAAAAATATTAAATACATAACTAAATATGTTTTGTTATCATCAAAATAACTGGGATAATGGCCTTTGGGCCAACAATCTCCCCCTTTTTGATGATGGCAAAACATGAAGGAGGGATGACAAGCCCTAATTCACATAACATACACTATGCAATGCATAAGAGGAGATGTGAAGCTCCCCCTACACACGTGTACTACATAAAGAAAAGATGTCAAGCTCTTCAATACAAGATACACTCATCATGAATCTATATGTAGAAGAGATGTTAAGCTCTCCTTGCATATAGGCAAAACAAATCAAAACTTTTGAATTTTTCTTTAAACAAATTTTGGTATACCAATTTTTAAAACATTCAAATAAACATATTGATATCAAAAGAGAGTATTTTTCTTTTTAAGTATATGATATCAATTTAAAAATTTTATTTTCTATCATAAAGAAAGGGAGTGGAAATACAAATACCAATTGTAAATATGAAAATCGAATATTCTCCCCCTTTATGAAATATCAACAAAACACATGCATAAGCTTGAATAAGATACCAATTGAAAATTGAATCAATTGAAACAAAGTTGAAGCTTAAGCTTAGCATAAACAAAACATATATATGTATGAAAAATAGATACCAATAGAAATTGATATTACTAGCATACATATACAAAAATATATGAGTATACAAAAAAGTCAAAATTGATACCAATTGAAAGAATTCAATGATACCAATTGAAACAACAATAATGATCAAGTGTATACATTATATAACTACCACCCAATCATGGTTCAAGTTTTAAATGATTTTCATTTTAAAGCATACATGAACATGACCTCCCATCCAACCACCCATCGGATGGTAGGGGTTTTCAAAAATAGATTTGAAAAATAAAGTGTGTCTGAAAAACTCTATCAAAATGAAGAATATCGCAACTAGTTAAATGAAAATTTGTTAACTAGTACGAAATCCTTCAAGCAAGAATAAAAATAAATTATTTTTCACGAAACATGAAATCCACATGATATCAAACACTCAAGTCAATTAAGCATATATAGGACTCATGAAAACAAAACATGAGCAAACAAGAAATGTGAGTGCACAAGTAAGATGTGAAGATCATAATCATGAAGGAAGGACAATAAGCTCAATATTCCTTGAAACAAGAAAATATGAAAAACATCAAAAACTATTTAAACTTCAAGGTATATGTATTTCCTATACAAACTAAAGTATACATACATATCCAAACACAACGAGTCCACCAAGATATATGCATGAAGGCACGTGGCTCAAAAAGGATGTATATGTATAAACAATAATTTGGATAAAATGGACATATACATGAAGTTAAAAATAAACACATGGATACATGAAAAACTAAATTTCATTAAAAACAAATTTCATTTCAAGGTATATGTATGATTTGTCAACACAAAAGTATACATACATATCCCTAATCACAATTGAGTCCATATGTATAGATTTGCATGAAAGGCAAATGACTCAAGGGGTATACATGTATATCTTAAAGTTTGGCAAAATAGACATATACATGAAATGAAAAACACATGATCTTAAAACAAAACCAAAATGGGAATACAAGTTTAAAATGCATGGATCATCAAAACTAGACTATACTAACACATCTAATGGGTTCAAATAAGCATTCAAGTACAAACATATATAGATTTATTTGTGGCCCACTATATGTACAAGTATATACCTAGTCTTAATGAAAACTAACATTTAAACAAGTAATCAACACATGAAGCATCAAAACAAGATAAAAATTAACATGATAAACATAAATATAATTATTATGTAAATCCACATGTTATTAGATTCATGATGTACATGATAGCTAAATAAAGGTGAGAACACAAAAATAATGGTCCATATTAAACATGGGTGTCTCAAAAGGCTATACATGCATGTCAAGGGTCTAATAATCATGGCATTTTCACAATAATGTAAAAACAATAAATCATGCTACAAATGATAAACATGGGAAGCATGCAAACATAAATAAGGAGTTAGAAATTCGATACCAAAATCAATGAAGACACCTCTCTAGTACTCCAAACCAAGGTGGTCATCTCCACCAAACTTCCCTTAAAAGTGATGCATCCAATTGATTTCCATGAAGCTCGGAACGCATCCACTCCAAGGTAACACTACTCTCACGTCATGTGAGAGCCCACACCTACATCATAAACAGAGGGGTGGTCTTTGGTACCCATATCTTCTTGGGTCCATGGGGTTAGCCCCTTCTCTAACCCGAACAAATTTATTTGCTAAATTTGAAACATGTAATCTATCATAACAAAATTTAGTAAGGTGGCCCTTACGTCCACAATGTGTACAAGTGTACACATGAGCATACAAGTGATGATGGTGTCCGTGAGGAGCATGTGTATGCCGTGGAGGGTGTGCATGCATAATAGATGGAACTTATTTCTTTCGAAACAAAGATTCCAAGCGTGTATGGTTCATGGCACGTTGGCTCATAGTGGAGCCCAAACAATTCATTTTCTTCTTAATTAAATTTATATCATTTTCAATCAAAGAAGAAGTGTGGCATGCAATAGGTGAAGTGTGAGATACTACCCTAGCATGGCAAACATGGGAGTCAATAACATTTTTCAAAGACTCATTTTTCTTTAAACATACATCTAAATCATTTGAAATAGAAATTATTTTATTTTTCAAAGCAACATTCTCCTTTAAAACAAAATCAATTTTTGAAGACAAAACATCATTTTTCTTCAACACATCATCACAATCATTTTTAGATTTCAACAATTCATTTTCTTTTAAAACTAGATTAAGTTGAGATCTAAGTGAGTCACATTCACTAGAAACCTCTTCCTTCTCTTGCAAAACAATCTCAATTTTAGATGACAAATTTTTCTTCTCTTCTTTTAAAACAAGATTCTCATTTTTCAATATTTTGTATTTAGAAATCAAATTTTCACAATTTCTGGTAAGTTCATCATTCATAGCTTGTGCCTCTAGACATTCATTGCAATATGAATTAGAACTATCATCTAGTTGAGTGTCTGAGTGTAACTCAAGGGAGTCATTCCCTTGGACCATGAAACAATGTTCTTCGAACTCATCTCTTCTAGATCTTCTCTTCCTTTCAATAATCTTTGGTAGCTCGGGAGAAGTCAAAATGCTCCAAACTGCATAAGCCGAATCATAGTGAGCAAACACATGTAAATAATCTTTATGAAGTGATATTCTAAGTGCCTCTAGGGCTAGTGCATTGGCCCCTATGTGCTTGCTATCACTAAGGTAGGATTCCTTGGTAATTGCAAGGTGAACCTTATAACCTAGGGTTTGAAGGTAAATGGACATCCTAGTCTTCCAAACAAGAATGTTGGAAGGGTCAAAAATAAGGTGGGGTCATGAAGTTCATGGATGTAAACTATATGTGTGCAAGCAAACAAATGTATGTGCAAATGCAAACAAGATTAGCAAACAAGGATCTCACTCCTAGGATGTTAAGCCTAAGTATCAGGAGCGTAGGCTCTGATACCAATTGAAAATCACCTAGGGGGTGAATAGGTGATAATGCTAATCTAGAAACTAAATGCGCTAAATGCGGAAGTTAAAACAAATTTTGCAACACACTTAGTACAACACACAAGTGTAGTCGAATTCCCCGTGAAGGGCTCTGGACTAACTCCTCTTGATTCCCCTAGATATGGGTTGAGGTGCTATATGAAGCTCTTGTGGTTAAGTACAAGTAAGGCACACAAACAAGCAATCCAAGCATATAATGAATAAGCAATATGAATCAATGCAAGGACAACACAAGCAAATAGATATGTATGATATGAATGAATGCTTTGCACAAAATAAAGAGAGAGAGTTTAGAGACAAGTGGATCAAACGCAAACACAAAGATATGTTTCGAGGTTCGAGCCCCTAGCTCTACGTCCCCGCCTTCACCGAGAAGGATTTCTAATCCACTATACTCCCACCGAGGGAACCTCCACCGAGGAGGATTTGTTACAACAATAGGAGTACCGAACTCCTCTCTCAAAACACCGCCTCACAACCGAGAGGTAGGCCCGTAGCCAAACAACCAACAATCCACCTCACACTTGAGGGATACAAACCAACAACCAACTCCACCTTACCAAGTGGGAGTAAACACCAATCTCCACCTCTACCAAAGAGGGAGCAAACCAATCACCCGATCAACCTCTACCAAAGAGGGATACAACAAAAGCAAGGGTGTACAACTTGGAGGCTCAACAACCTCAAACAATCTCTCTTTTCCACTAAACAAAAGATCCTATAGAATAGGATAGATGATAGCTCAAGTGTGAAAAACAAGTGTTTTGATCAAAGAAAAACTCTTGGGAAAATACCAAATAGATATTGAAATGAAGAACAATAAACCAATTTCCCAAAAACCTATTTTCTTTGAAAATAACAAAACACTTAAAACAAATAAGATGGATCTTTTGGCACTTAAAACTCTTTTGAAAACTTGTAAAAACACTTCAGAAAAGTAGGAATTTTGCTCTTAAAAATCTTGGTTAAAACCATGAAGAGATGGGTATTTATAGCCCCAAAACAAAACTAGCCGTTAGGCTGATCTGGCAGCCTGACAGGCTACCGGTCGGCCGGCCGGCCGACCGCGAACGGTCAGAAATGTGACCGTTGGGGCAACCCGGTCGACCGCACGGCCGACCGCCCAGATACAGAGAGCAAAGCTCTCTGGTCCGGTCGGCCGCCCGGCCGACCGTCCCTGTGACTGCCAAACGTGCACAAGCCTGTGCACGTCGGTCGACCGCAAGGGCCGACCGGCCTTTGGTGCGGTCGACCCATGCGGTCGGCCGACCTGGCCTGTCAGCCACAAATCTGGGACAGAAATACATGTTAAAAATATTTCTAAAAATTCTTTTAAGTCTTATAAAAATACCCAAAAATAGTTTTATCATTTTGCATTGATACATAAACATGTGATAAAAAGTTTAGCTCAAATATCAAGCATATGAAACTATTTTTGTGTTTTAACATTTGTACCAAAAACCAAAACTTGTATTTTTATCAAACTTTGATTTTTCAATAGGAAATCTTATTTTTCCTAAAACTCATGAGTAGACAAATCAAAATAAGTTTGTTTAAGATATGAAGCATGTATGTATATTGAACACATCTAATATACATAAAAAACAAAGTAAACTTGTTTTGATCTAAGCTATTCATGAAAACCAAATCCAAAACCAAAACGTGTATGTGTTGTGCACTTGAGCATATCAACTATTCTTATCTTTACACATGGATCTAAAACACACTAAACTATGGATACCTAAGTCTTCTTGACGATCTTCATCTTCAAGTTGACTCGATCCCAACCGTGATCCACCGAGTGCAAAGGTATGATCTTGATGCTCGGGCACCGGAATCACCATGTGAAGGCTTCCAAACTCATCTTTTTGAAGCAATCACCAACTAATATCTTGTTACATGATATGAAACTAAAATCACAAGATTATTAGTAAACATAACTACATGAGTTAATCATCATCAAAACTAGAGAGGAAGGCCTCCGGGCCAACAAAATCATTATGACAAAACTAAACATGATTATTATGTAGATCCACATGTTATTAGAGCTATGATAAACATGATAGCTAAACAAAGGTGAGAACACAAAAATAATAGTCCATATTAAACATGGGTGTCTCAAAGGGCTATACATGCATGTCAAGGGTCTAATAATCACGACATTTACATACTAATCTATAAACATCAAAACATGCTATAAATAATGAACATGGAAAGCATGTAAACAATAATTAAGAGTTAAGAATCGTTACCAAAACCTAGAAGGCAACTTTTCTTGTCTCCAAAACATGGTGGTCCTTTCCCCCAAACATCCCTTGAAAGTGATGCATCCAAAATGTTTCCTTTAAGTACGGAACGCATCCACTCCAAGGTACTTCTACTCTCACGTCATGCGAGTGCCCGCACCTACATCAAAAATAATAGGAGGGGGGGTCTTTGGTACCCATATCTTATTGGGTCCATGGGGGTTAGTACCTTCTCTAACCCAAACAAAATTAGTTGCTAAATTTGAAACATGTATTCTATCATAACAAAATTTAGTAAGGTGGCCCTTACGTCCACAATGTGTACAAGTGTACACATGAGCATACAATGTGTGATGGTGGTGACCGTGGGGAGCATGTGTATGCCGTGGAGGGTGTGCATGCATAATAGATGGAACTTGTTTCTTTTGAAACAAAGATTCCAAACGTGTATGGCTCTTGGCACATTGGCTCAAAGTGGAGCCCAAACAAACAACATTCTTCTTTAGCATGGATATATCTTTTTCAATCAAAGAAGAAGTGACACACGCAATAGGTGATGTGTGTGATACTACACTAGCATGGCAAACATGTGCATCAATCTTATTTTTTAAAAATTCATTTTTCTTTAAACAAACATCTAAATCATTTGAAATAGAAATTATTTTATTTTTCAAAGCAACATTCTCCTTTAAAACAAAATCAATTTTTGAAGACAAGTTTTCATTTTTCTTCAAAATATTTCCACAATCATTTTTATTTTTCAAAACATTATTTTCTTTTAGTGCAAGGTCTAGTTGAGATTTCAATGCATCCCTTTCATTAGTAATCTCATCCTTCTCTTGCAAAACCTTGTCAAGTCTAGAATGCAAACTTTTATTTTCTTTTTCAATTCCTAGACTTTTCTTTTTCAAGATCTTATATTTTTCAAATAATTTTTCACACACAATAGATAATTCTTCATTCAAAGTATTGGCATCCATATAATCATGATCATCAAATGAAGAGCTAGCATCATCATCATCATCTAAGTGGGTTTCCGAGTGTACCTCAAGGGAGTCATTCCCTTGGACCGTATAGCATTGTTGTGGCTCGGATTCATCTCCACTAGATTCCTCCTCTTGTTGGATTGGCAATTGAACCTTGAAGGTGGTTGTGGTTGTCAACATGTTCCACACTGCAAATGCGGAATCAAAGTTAGAAGCAAGTATAAGATATTCTTTAGGAAGTGTGCTTCTAATGGCCTCAAGGGCTTGTGCATTGGCCCCTATATGCTTGCTATCACTAAGAAAGGATTCCTTGGTAATGGCAAGGTGAACCTTATATCCTAGGGTTAATAAATAAACGGACATCCTAGTCTTCCAAACAAGAATGTTGGAAGGGTCAAACATAGGTGGGGTCATGAAGTCCATGGATGTAAACTATATGTGTGTAAACAAGCAAAATGCAAATGATAAATTAGCAAACAAGGATCTCACTCCTAGGATGTTAAGCCTAAGTATCAGGAGCGTAGGCTCTGATACCAATTGAAATCACCTAGAGGGGGGTGAATAGGTGATAGTGCTAATCTAAAAACTAAATGCGCTAAATGCGGAAGCTTAAAAACTAATTTGCAACACACTTAATACAACCAACAAGTGTAGCCGAATTCCCCGTGAAGGGCTCTAGACTAACTCCTCTTGATTCCCCTAGATAAGGGTTGAGGTGCTATATGAAGCTCTTGTGGTTAAGTATAAGTGAGGCACACACAAGCAAACCAAGCATATAATATGAATAGGCAATATGAATATATGCAAGGCACAAATGCAAGCAATAAGATATGAATGAAATGAATGATGCTTTGCACAAGTAAAGAGATAGGGTTAAGAGACAATGGATCAAACGCAAACACAAGGATATGTTTCGAGGTTCGAGCCCCTAGCTCTACGTCCCCGCCTTCACCGAGAAGGATTTCTAATCCACTAAAGGAGTACCGAACTCCTCTCTCAACCTTACAATGCCACCGAGGCAATACAACCATAATCCACCTCTACCGAAGAGGGATAAGGCCCGTAGCTAATACAATCACAATCACCTCTACCGAAGAGGGATCCAAACACCACTCCGATCAACCTCTACCAAAGAGGGATACACAAATACAAGGAGGGTTTTTACAACAAGTGGTTTCTTTCAACCACAAACAATCTCTCTTTTCCACTAAAAAACAGATCTTATCGAATAGGATAAATGATAGCTCAAGTGTGAAAAAAAACTAGAGTTTGGAAAATAAAAACTCAAAGAAAATACTTGGGAAAAAACTCTTTGTAAATGATAGAATTGAAAAACAAAACAAATCTCCCAAATTTCTATTTTCTTTGATTTTCCCAAACCCAAAACACAAAACCAAATTGGAAGTTTAAAGCCCAAAAACACTTTTGAAAACTTGTTTTAAACACTAGAGAAACTCTGGAATTTTTCTTGTCAAAAGTCTTGTCAAAATCCCAAAGGAATGGGGTTTATATAGGCCAAAACCAGAAACTAGCCGTTAGGCTGATCTGTCAGCCTGACAGGCTGGTGGTCGACCGCCCGGTCTACCGTCCAGATACAGAGAGCACAGCTCTCTGGTCCGGTCGACCGGTCGGTCGGCCAGCCCACTGTGCTGCCAGACGTGCACAGCTCTGTGCACGTCGGTCGACCGCAGGGTCGACCGGCCCTTAGTTCGGTCGACCGTGCGGTCGGCCGACCTCGCCTGTCAGCCATAGTTCTGGGTCAGAAACTGGGGTTAAAATTATTTTAAAAAATCTTTTATCTTTTCTAAAATATCCCCAAAAATAGTTTTCTCATTTTGCATTGATATATAAACATGTGATAAAAATTTCAACTCAAATATCAAGCAATTTGAACTATTTTTGTGACTTAACATGTTTACCAAAAACCAAAACTGTATTTTATCAAACTTTGATTTTTCAATACATGAATAGGATAGTCAAAATAAGTTTGTATAAGTCATGTAAGCATGTATGTATATAGAGCACATCTAATATACATAAAAAATAAAGTAAACTTGTTTTGATCTAAACTATTCATGAAAACCAAATCCAAATCATGAAACGTGTGTGTGTTGAGCACTTGAGCATATCAACTATTCTTATCTTTATACATAGATCTAAAACACACTATCTTGAGCATATTAACTATTCTTATCTTTATACATGGATCTAAAACACACTAAACTATGGATACCTAAGTCTTCTTGATGATCTTCTATCTTCAAGTCGACTCGATCCAAACTCCGTAATCCAACGAGCATGGCTATGAATGATATTGACGCTCGGGCTCGGGAATCACCAATTGAAGGCTTCCAAACTCCTCTTTTTGAAGCGATCACCAACTAATATCTTGTTACATGATCTGAAACTAAAATCACAAGATTATTAGTAAACATAACTACATGAGTTAATCATCATCAAAACTAGAGAGGAAGGCCTCCGGGCCAACACTAGCCACACCAGGGCCGCAGAAACGCGGCCCAAGCTGCGTTTTCGCGGCCTTGTTACATCAGTTGGGGGAGCGTTTGCTCCCCCAATCTTCCCGGGATCCTCCCCTTTTGGTTTTTTTCCTATAAATACCAGTTTCAACAGAGCAAAAAGGAGCGAAGACTAGGATTAGAATTTGTGTTTATTTTCTAAGGATTTAGGCTCTTGTTAGCTAGCACAAAAGTTGTATTTTTGTTTTCAATTTGTAATCCAGCATAAATACTTGTGAGAGAGAGAATTGAGTGCTTGTACTTGAAGATTAAAGTGACAGTAATACAAGAATCGGGCCACATTTTCTTCCACTCTTATTTCGGTATGTCATGCATTATGTACTTGCTTTCTTCTTTGTTTTCCATGAGTAGATAGATCGATTTTCTGGGCTCACTATTGTACCTCTTTTCAATTCTTCTTCTCCTCTGATTTTAATGAAAAAGACCCAATGAATCATTAGCATGTCTTACTTAAAGCCTTTCTTCTTGAAAGTGTTCTTAAAGGCACATGAGGATGGGTTTGAATTTTTAAACTCGTACTTCTTTTAAGAGCATTTCTTGAACTATTTTTATTTCATACTTGCTTCTTCGCGCTTGATGATTTAACATCCGATTCAAAACGATTTCTTAAAGAAAAGAGTGAACTCTTCCATTCATCTTATGTGCTTTACTTCAAACTTTCTAAAATCAACTTTAAGTTTTGCCTATGATCCAGTTGAGGCATTTAGGATTTCAATAGAAAAATGAACGATTGAGTAGTGAGATAGTAAGCCCAGATTTTCTTCCTTATTATAATCAACAAAATAATTTTTGAGCTTTTTAAATCACCTTCTCCAAAGCCTTCTCTAAAGTCGCAATTTCTCTTTTAATCATCTCTTTCTTTCCATTCTCTTTTTCCATTAAGAAAAAAACGAACACAATTCTTTGTTTTTAAACAAATCACCGAAAAGCTTCCATCGCATTCCTCCTTGTGGACACGAACCGTTAGCCACAAGCTACACAGTAAATTTTTAAACTCTTTGATTGTTCTTTCATTATAGCAATCAATTTTTGGCGCCATTGCCGGGGAGGGAACGGTGTATTTGTTTTCTAACAAGTTTTGTGTGTTGTTTCAGGGACTTGAAGATTCAGATCTAGCATTCAAGCTTTGCAAGAGAAGACTTGCAAATTCTGTGCCCCTACTCTCGAAAGTAGGAAACAGAATTTCAAGAAATTGAGTTGCAAAAGCTTAAAATTCCATTGGACTACTAAAACTCTTTTTTGCACGACATATTGCTAGCAAAAAAATTAAGTTCTTGTATGTTATATCTTTGCTATTTCTGCTATCCATCATCCCTGTTTTAATCCAACAGTAATTTGAGTGATTGTTAATTGCTTAAAAAAACGTTTAGACTTGTATTCTAGGCATTTGTCTAATTACGTTTACTTTACAATTACTGTTAAAGAGAGTTGGAGACAAGGTATGTATGCATAGCATATAGTTTCGGAAACATTCTTGGGTGATATTTGCCTTTGAATGTTACTTTTCTATATCTTGCACACTTTGCACAATTAACTCTAAGGGCAAAATCCAATTTAAGATAAGGTGGGGAAGTCATTACCCTTCCTTAGCCCACAAATCATCTCCAAGCACGCACAACCTAAGCCTAAGTAAAATCTAATAGACGTTGGCTTTAGGGACATCTCGAACTCACTAGGAGATTATCGTAGAGAGGGAAGGTGTTGGAATTTGACTCCTGCCAAATCAGTGTCTAGGAAGGGGATTGAGAGCCGAAAGCTGGAATATTGGTGGTTACTTAATTAAGAAACGTCTTTGACGGATAACCTCCCACCAATCTTGCCCTGACCTGGCTGATTAGCTTGTGGTCAAAGTCTACATTATACCTCCTGTGGACAATCAACCAGTTAGGAGTTGTCTAGGTCGAGGATACCTTTGACTAGGCTTGGTTGATTACTCTTGTTGACTGTTGGTAAACTTGTTTGTGATTGTGATTGCATTTGTGTATGCAAGTGTGGTCAAGAGACCCAAATTCATCTAGGTTGACTAGAAACACATCACCACCCAAGTTTGAACCAAGACCAGATCCGGTAATGACTTAATCAACATCCTTGCAGGATAGGTTCTACCCCATTAGAACCTCACTTCCATCTTGCATTCTACTTCCATCGGTTGGTGAATACAATTTTGAGCTCAAGCCTCAATTCATCAACACACTCCCCAAGTTTCATGGCTTAGAGTTCGAAGATGCTTACTTCTTCATAAGAGAATTTGAGGAAGTATGTCTAATGATGAAAATTCCATACCTTATAGACGATGCTATTAGGTTGAGATTTGTCCCTTTTGCACTTAAGGACCTAGCAAAGAAGTGGCTTTACAGCTTAGCGGCTGGTTCTATCACATCTTGGGATGGTTTCATCAAGGTCTTCTTGAATAAATTCTATCCAATTCATAAGACCGCTCTCATTATGAAGACAATCATGCAATTCAAGTAAGAACCGAGTGAACCATTTTGGAGGTACTTTGAACGCTTTAAAGACCTCCTTGTCCAATGTCCACATCATGGAATAGAGAAATGGCGACAATGCCAAATTCTTTATGACGGTTTAGACTATTCCACCAAAACCCTCTTGAAAGTATGTGCCAAGGGGGTTTCTTGCAGAAGGATGAAAATGAAGGATGGGATTTGTATGAAAATCTAGTTGAGAAGACCATCCAATGGGAACCCACTAGTGAGACCTCTAGGAATCCTAACTCCATCTCTTCAAAAGGAGGTCTCCATTCTATCGAATCATCCATCGCTAATGAAGCTAAGTTAGCTAACCTAGCTAGAAGACTGGAAGCTCTAGAAATGAAGGAACCAAGTCCAGTCAATCATGTCAGCCCAAACCAATTTCCAACCCCGGGCTGCACTTACTGTCAAGCCATGAATCATGTGTTCGAGGAGTGCCCTGTGTTTCAGGCTAAGCAACCCTACCATGAACCGATGAATGCGGCCTTTTCAAGGCCGAACAATAATCCTTACGCACCAACGTACAATCCTGGCTGGAGAAATCACCCTAATTTCTCATGGAGCCAAAATAACAATGACCATTCACGATCAAATCATGTTAGCCACTACCATCATGCCAATAATTCTTCCAATCATCAACCCAACTTTTTCAACTTCCATAATAATTCTCCCAACCATCCACCTAACTTTTCAAATTATCAACAGAACTTTCTCAACCAAGCTCCACAATCCTCCTTCCAGAATCCTTAACTAGAAAGGAGAATGACTGACTTTGAAAGAAACATGGAAAGCTATATGAAAAACCAAGATTCTCTCATGCAAACTATACAGAGGTCAGAGGTTCAAATGAGTCAACTAGCCACTCCACAGAATGAGAGACAAAAGGGTACCCACCTAGTCAGCCTATAACCAATCCGAGAAATTCTCAACAAGTTCATTTGGCTGAGGATAATTCATTAAATCAATGTAATGCAGTTCATACATTGTGGTCAGGAAAGAGAGTTGATAATCAAGTGTCAACACCAACCCATCCCATTCAGCATAACTACAATCAAGCATCCACCTCATCTAATCCAAATCCTTCCAATTCTGACGAATCTGAAAAAGATAAGTCAGCCAGTCAGGTGCACCAGCCTATAGTATCATTTCCTAATAGGCTGAAAAGCAACAAGCAAAATCCATACATGGACAAGATAATTGAGATATTTAATCAAGTGAAGATAAATGTGCCACTTCTTGATGCCATCCAACAAGGCCCTTCCTATGCTAAGTTTCTTAAGGACATGTGCACCAAAAGAGAAAGACTAATGTACCAAAAAAGGTCTTCTTAGCCACTAACATTAGTGAGCTACTATCGGGTCCGATCCCTATCAAGTACAAGGATCCAGGTAGTCCCACCATTGCCTGCACAATAGGACAAGTCAAGATTAGTCGTGCACTTCTTGACTTGGGGGCTAGTATCAACTTGCTTCCATTCTCAGTTTATCAACAACTCGGGTTGGGCGATCTTAGTCCAACTCGAGTCACCATCCAACTGGCTGACCGTTCTATAAAAGTTCCAAAAGGGGAGATTAATGATGTCCTGATCTGGGTAGGAGAGTTCATTTACCCTGTCGATTTCATAGTTCTGAAGACACAACCTGTGTCCAACTCCAATCATAGGGCTCAAACTCCTGTTATCCTAGGGCAACCATTCCTTGCTATTGCTAATGCCATCATCAATTGTAGGAATGGGTCTATGAGGCTAACCTTTGGGGACATGACAAGAGAAGTCAATGTCTTCAATCTAGGAAAACAACTCCGCGATATCGAGGACCAAACATTTGATGTCAACCTAATTGAGAACTTGACAAGTGAACATGAGAAAGAATTGGAATTAGAAACAGAGTGTGACTTCGGGTTAGAGTCTGACGACTTTAATCTTGATCAGATTGTAGATTCTGCTGTGAATTGGGCCTCGAACCCTATTTCACCAATAATGGAGCCAATAGATTTGACTAGTCCTTCCAGTGAGCCTTCCTCTTCCTTAGAATTGAAAGCATTACCTGCACATCTCAAGTACGCCTATCTAGGCGAACAAGAGACCTTTCCTGTCATCATTGCCTCACATTTAAATGACGGGGAAGAAGAAGATCTTAAAGCTATTCTAAGAAAACATAAGGAAGCCATTGGGTGGACTATGACCGATATAAAGAGATTAAGTCCAACCATCATTCAACATCGCATTCATCTTAATGAAGACGCCACACCTAAAAGAGACCCGTAGCGTAGGTTAAACCCTATAATGCAATAAGCTGTTCATACTGAAATTGTCAAACTCTTAAACAATGGGATAATTTATCCCATTTCTGATAGCCAATGGGTCAGTCCTGTCCACGCGGTTCCAAAGAAGTCCGATTTCACCGTAGTGAAAAATGAGAACAAGGAGTTGGTCCAAACTCGACTTCCCATGAAGATCTGAGTTTGCATCGACTATAGGAAGCTGAATGCTACAACTCGTAAGGACCATTTTTCACTTCCCTTCATTGATCAAATGCTTGAACGTTTGGCGGGTCATGAGTATTACTGTTTCTTGGACGGTTACTCGGGGTATAATCAGATCCCTATTGCTCCTGAGGACCAAGAAAAGACTACATTCACATGTCCATTTGGGACATTTGCTTATCGTCGAATGCCTTTCGGCTTATGCAATGCCCCAGCAACGTTTCAACGTTGCATGTTGAGTCTTTTCTCTGATATGGTAGAACGATTCTTAGAGATCTTTATGGATGATTTCTCCATCTACGGAGATTCATTCACTCAATGTTGATTAGACGGGAAAGGTGTTGTATTATGGAGTGTAAAAGAGCACAAAAATATGTATTCAATGGAAAGAGAGTTAAGGTTTAGAAACAACCTCAAGTGCTTTGATCACTCCACAATGTATGAAAGATGATTGATATACCCTTTCCAATCTCCGTTATAGCATAGGGCTATACCGAGTCGATTCTCAGGGAGAGCTCGCGATGGAAGCTTTACGATAGGTAGTGAAGATGTAAAACGAGAATTCTTCTATGCTTAAAAGAGTGAAGAATAAAACAATGAAGAAGAAATGAAAGAATGGATGGATATGTTCATGATGGAAATAATCGGAAAAGAAATCAAGAAGAGATTTGCTTTGGAACTAAAACTAAAAGAATGAAAACTTTAGAATGAAAAAGCCATGACTAGCTATCCTTACTACCTTGCCAAAACTTACTAAACTCCGTGATAATGAATGCGCGCCTCATGTTGATTCATCGGCATAGATTCGTCTTGCGTGTTGATCTAATTACTTTCTCACTTGGATGACGGGGGGTTTAACCCATCGGAGAAGAGAAGACCATCCAACTTGTAAGATTAAAGATAGCAATCACCCATGAGTTAGTAGTTAGTAAGGTTAGTGGTTAGCTAGTACATGTAGAAAAGTTAGCTACAAGCCATAAGGAAAGTAAAACAAAGCATGAACTAAATTGCAAGAAAGTAAAGTAAGAAATAAAGAAAGCAAGTAAACTAGAAAATGCAAGAGTAGAGAGAAGAGAATGGATGAATCCTTGCTTCACAAGTTGTCACTCCTTGATGTACACAAGCTTTCTCTCTCTTACAAACTCTCTCTTTACAGAATTTCTAGGGAGGAAGAAGATCTAGAGAGCTACAAAAATCCTAGAGAAAAACAAAAATACAAAGCTTAATCCCTAATCTCTCTCTTCTCTGCTCAGTCTTTGCTCGTAGGTCCAAGTGAAGTATTTATAGGGCTCAGAGAGAAGCTTCGAGATCCAGGTTGTTGGCGCAAAATCCGGGATCCAACAACCTTATCTTTGCCGCAAAATGGCGGGAAAATCCCGGAAATTGCGGCTTAACTGACTCTGTTGGGCAACAGCTTTCTGTTGTGAGTTGGTTGCGAGGTTGTTATCCACGTGCCTTCTAGAATCTTGAGTTGTTACGTAGAATTCTCTGGATCCTGGGTTGAAACTTGAGCTTGGAATTAATCTCTTTAATTATTGCTAATTAAAGAGATTAATGGGCTTTTTCTCTTTTTAGTTGTGGACCTGTAAAAAATATAGAGAAGATGAGTAAAAATCATACTTTTATTTGCAATATGCATGGGGATAATGTGGTAAAATATGCAATATTGTGTATCAATTACACCCCCACACTTATTCTTTTGCTCGTCCCGAGCAAAACAAAGAAAAAGAAAAAGAAAAACTATACTACCAATTTATTACACCACTTTCGCAGGTAACGCGATTGCACTGAGCATGTGCAACAAGCCGTTAAACCTCTAGGTTACCCTAGAGGAGGAGTGTTGTCTCCTGAGGGTTTTCAGCGGATTACACCCACAAAATCCATAAAGAAAGAAGACAAAATGTTAGTATTTTGAAAACGCATTTTGAAAGAGAGACATGTTTTCGAACTATTTTTGCAAAAATATAAGTGACCTTAGGTCATAAGTCCACCTATAATCATTCTTTCTTAAACTTAGTCTCTATGCAAGATCTTGTCTTCAATTAAGGTAAGAATTCAAAATTGGATTGAATATTTTATCCTTCATAAAACCTAGATAGTATGCACACCGTGCTCAGTGAAAATTTCTGGGATTTCAACTCCAACCATCAAGCCATTTATTTATATATATATATATATTTTTTTTTTTTCTGTTTTTTTTCTTCCCTTAGTTTAGGCTTTCTAGTTTACTCTTGTAACGAGCCTTTAACCGATGACTCCCAAACCAGACGGTCTTAGGGCACCAGATGAGAAAACATCCCTCGGGTTTAAGGTCTCGAGTAAAAAAGGCCACAAAACTAAAGGGGATTATTTATTTCCTTTACCACCGTTAGGCGTGAATAATCATGCTTCTTGAGGCACATTTATCCAGCTTAATAGGTGATGTTTTATTACATCTTTATTTTTCTTTCTTTTTTTTTTATTTTTATGGCATTTTTGGTCTTTGTCTCCATCCCAAGAAATGTGTAAGTGTAAAGTGCATATTTATCTAAGGTAAAAATTCAAGATAAAAATATCTCCCCAATTTTACTTACTTAGCCTATAATTTCAAACAAGATCTATTATTTTAACTAGGTTTAAGATGTCATAATTAAGGCTTTCTTAATTTCTAAGATACATCTTAATTTTCTTAAAAATAGATCAAAACTTTGTCTCTTATTTCAAAAAGTTTTTTTTTAATTTTTTTATTTATTTATTTTTTTATTTCTAAAAGAAGTGTAAAAGAAAGAAAATCTAAAACTCTATGTTAGTAAACCCTCCCCCACACTTATTTCATGCATTGTCCTCAATGCATCATGATATATGTATGCATGAAACAAATAGAGAGGGAAGGAAAAAATTACCTCAAGGTGGTGGTTCCGGTGGTGGTCGGATTGGTCCACGAAACATGGCCCAATCAACTTTGCTTTGGGTTTTGAGGAACCCACCATAGACCTCCATGATACAACCCACTAGAATGATGCATGCATGTGTGAATTTTATTAACAATGTTAACCCATCTAATTTCCAAATTTTCAAAATAATTTCAGAGTCAAATTTATCAAGATCCTTGTCCCAGAATGGAGTATGAAAAGATGGAATGATTGATTTGGACTTGGGAAATATGGGAACTAATACCGACTCAGAAAAATGACTTAAATCAAGTAAAGGTTCAGGAGTTGAAATCGGTTCAGGAAGTGGGTCCAAATCAAGAAAATGAAGCTCAAGTCTACCATTATTTCCCCATGATGGAATGCGACTTTCTATGAGTAGTGATTCAAGTTCAGGAATGACAGGTATGGGAATCAAAACTGACTCTAAAATGTTGCTCAAATTGGGTAACATAACAGGAGTCAATAGTGATTCGGGAATTTGAACAAGATCACAAATTGGAGGATCAAAGTCACATTCCTCATTCAGTTCAATTCCACAAAAATGAGAACTTGCCAATTTATCAATGGGTCTTTCAAAAGTATGAAATTGGTCAAGTTCAATATGATCATCATCAGAGATTGGTGATTCAATTTCACAATGAATAGGCACTGGATCCAATACAGACTCGAGAAAAGGAGTGAAATCAGGTGAAGACACCGGAGTCATAATTGAATCAGGAAGTAGAATTGAATCATCAAGTGGAAGTTCAGGATCATATTCACACTCAAGTTCAATTTCAGGAAAAGTAAAACTTGCCAAAATGTCAATGGGATGGACAAGTTCAGATGAGTGTGCTAAAATTGAATCTGGATTTCCAAAATGACAAGAGTCTTGGGTCATATCAATAGAGTGTGGCATAATTGAATTGGTCAAAGGTTGATAAGATAGAGTTTCCTCATTCCTATAGATGTTAACCAATTGACTCAATTGTTCATCCACCTTATTGAAAGACTCGGCACGTGTTGTTTGATATTGTAACAAAGACTCTTGCAAGATGTCTATACTCTTTTTTAAACGTGATATTTCTACAATTGGCTGCTCTAGAATAGGAGTATAGGAATCTTGACTTTGGAAAGTTTGTGAATAATGTGAGTCACAAATGTGTGATGATGGAAGAGTGGACTCACACAAGAGATCTTTACTTGTTTCCAAGGTAAATGGTTGTTCATTATGAAGAGGTGAAACTGAGTAAGACTCTTGACAATACTGTGGATTGGAGAGGCCAATGTTTGCAGTTTTTGCTCGGCCCTTTGTAAATTGGCTTCTAAACTCCTTAGTAACTCAGATTTTTCTTCAATTGGTGGTTCAGAAAAAGGAGTGTGAGAAGCGAAATCGGGAAATGAATATTGTGGATATTGTAGACTAGGTGGATGTGGTGGACAAGGAGTTTGAAAATTTGACTCGGGGTACGTGAATCCCCAATGACTCTGTGACGAGTTGAAATCATTATGGAAATTATAGTTATTAGATGGGGGGTATGGGTCATATTGATTCGGATAAGGCCAACCCGGCGTATGTGGTTGGTGCATATTGTAAAACGCTGGGTTGGAATTATTCGAATAGAATGGAGTTGGTGTGAAATATGGATTATTATTAGGATGGAAAGAATTATTATTATTGAATGCCATTTCACACAAAAAAAAAAACAAATCAAAAAGAAACAAAATAAACAAACAAAAAAGAAAAAATTCTAACCTAAGTTAGGGTAGACCTATGACCTAGACGACTCCTAACTGATTAGACCGTCCACGGGAGGTTTAGTGTAGACTTTGACCACAAGCTAATCAGCCAGGAAAGGTCAAGGTTGTTGGGAGGTTTTCCGTCAGAGACGTTCCTTAATTAAGTAACCACCAACCTTCGGGCTTTCGGCCCTCAATCCCTTTCCTAGACACTGATTTTGCAAGAGTTAAATTCCAACACTTTTCCCCCTTAGGATAATCTCCTAAATGAGTCCGAGATGTCCCTAGGGCCAACGTCTACTTTTTTTATTAAATTAGGCTTGGGTTAGTGAGTGCTTGGATAGTGGTTTTTGGGCTAAGGAAAGGGTGATAAAATCCCCACCTTATCTTATTTATGGGTTAGTGCCCTTAAAATTGGATTGTGCAAGTGTACGAGATATAACAAGGATTAACTCAAAGCATGAAAATCAAGCAAGAGATGATTCCTAGTCTACATGCAATGCTTACGTACCTTGCATCCAGCACTCTTCAACAGTAAAAGTAAATGAATTGAAAAGACACGTGCCTAGAAATGCAAATGTCTAATCAACTTTTAACGATTACAACCAATTTTTACTGTTGACTTTATTAAGCAGGTATAGGGTGAATAATACAGGAAATTAAGTAATGCAGCAGAAGTATTTTGCAGAATCAGAGACCCTGCAGAAAAATGATCAGTAGTGCACTCCTTATTGTCGCAAATTTGCGGCAAAAGCCAGGATTTTGCGGCAATTTGGAGGGATCCTGGCCTCTGCTTTCGAGAGCAGAGGCCCAGGTCCACTTATATGTCACTGCAATGCAAAGTTCCTGTTTTCTTCAACCTGTAACCTACAACAGAGAAGAAGATTCGTTTAGTTCTTCACTTTAAACCTAAAACGTTGCTCTCCCCGGCAACGGCGCCATTTTTTTGATTAGACGGGAAAGGTGTTGTATTATGGAGTGTAAAAGAGCACAAATATATGTATTCAATGGAAAGAGAGTTAAGGTTTAGAAACAACCTCAAGTGCTTTGATCACTCCACAATGTATAAAAGATGATTGATATACCCTTTCCAATCTCCGTTATAGCATAGGGCTATACCGAGTCGATTCTCAGGGAGAGCTCGCGATGGAAGCTTTACGATAGGTAGTGAAGATGTAAAACGAGAATTCTTCTATGCTTAAAAGAGTGAAGAATAAAACAATGAAGAAGAAATGAAAGAATGGATGGATATGTTCATGATGGAAATAATCGGAAAAGAAATCAAGAAGAGATTTGCTTTGGAACTAAAACTAAAAGAATGAAAACTTTAGAATGAAAAAGCCATGACTAGCTATCCTTACTACCTTGCCAAAACTTACTAAACTCCGTGATAGTGAATGCGCGCCTCATGTTGATTCATCGGCATAGATTCGTCTTGCGTGTTGATCTAATTACTTTCTCACTTGGATGACGGGGGGTTTAACCCATCGGAGAAGAGAAGACCATCCAACTTGCAAGATTAAAGATAGCAATCACCCATGAGTTAGTAGTTAGCATGGTTAGTGGTTAGCTAGTACATGTAGAAAAGTTAGCTACAAGCCATAAGGAAAGTAAAACAAAGCATGAACTAAATTGCAAGAAAGTAAAGCAAGAAATAAAGAAAGCAAGTAAACTAGAAAATGCAAGAGTAGAGAGAAGAGAATGGATGAATCCTTGCTTCACAAGTTGTCACTCTTTGATGTACACAAGCTTTCTCTCTCTTACAAACTCTCTCTTTACAGAATTTCTAGGGAGGAAGAAGATCTAGAGAGCTACAAAAATCCTAGAGAAAAATAAAAATACAAAGCTTAATCCCTAATCTCTCTCTCTTCTCTGCTCAGTCTTTGCTCGCAGGTCCAAGTGAAGTGTTTATAGGGCTCAGAGAGAAGCTTCGAGATCCAGGTTGTTGGCGCAAAATCCGGGATCCAACAACCTTATCTTTGCTGCAAAATGGCGGGAAAATCCCAGAAATTGCGGCTTAACTGACTCTGTTGGGCAACAGCTTTCTGTTGTGAGTTGGTTGCGAGGTTGTTATCCACGTGGCCTTCTAGAATCTTGAGTTGTTACGTAGAATTCTCTGGATCCTGGGTTGAAACTTGAGCTTGGAATTAATCTCTTTAATTATTGCTAATTAAAGAGATTAATGGGCTTTTTCTCTTTTTAGTTGTGGACCTGTAAAAAATATAGAGAAGATGAGTAAAAATCATACTTTTATTTGCAATATGTATGGGGATAATGTGGTAAAATATGCAATATTGTGTATCAATCAAATGTCTCCACCATTTAGAACTTGTCCTCCAATGTTGTACTGAGAAAAATTTGACATTGAATTGGGAGAAATGCCACTTCTTGGTAAAACATGAAATTATCTTGGGACATGAAATCTCCAAGAAAGGAATTGAAGTAGATAGAGCCAAAATCGAGGTTATTGCTAAGCTTCCCATGCCCAAATGCGTTAAGGACATTAGATCCTTCTTAGGACACGCTGGTTTCTACCGAAGATTTATCAAGGATTTTAGCAAAATTGCTAGACCCTTGACTAATCTGTTAGCTAAGGATGTGTCCTTCACTTTCGATACTAAATGCATGAATTCTTAGGAGAAGTTTAAGAGAGAACTTATTTCTGCACCAATCATATCTGCACCGGATTGGTCTAAGCCGTTCGAGATCATGTGCGATACTTCCGATTTTGCCATAGGCGATGTCCTAGGACAACGCATTGATAACAAGCAGCATGTGATTTACTACTCTAGTAGGACTCTCAACGATGCTCAATTGAACTGCACTACGACTGAGAAGGAATTCTTGGCAGTAGTGTTTGCCTTAGAGAAGTTTTGTCCCTACCTACTAGGGTCCAAAACCACCATTTTCAATCATTCTGCGCTTAGGTACCTCATGATGAAGAAAGATGCCAAGGCCCGACTCATTCGTTGGATCCTCCTTCTTCAAGAATTCGATCTTGAGATTCGAGATAAGAAAGGCGTAGAAAATGTCATTGCTGACCATCTCTCACGGATCCCTAATTCTCCATGCAACGAATTACCCATAAATGAGAATTTTCCTGATGAATATCTCTTAGCTATGTCTAGGGAACCTTGGTTTGCGGATATAGTGAATTACTTAGTCACAAACCAAACTCTATCTCATTGGTCCAAAAATGATGTATACCGGTTCTTATCCCAAGTCCGGTATTTCTTTTGGGAGGAACCGTATCTTTTCAAGTGCTGTTCTGACCAAATTATTAGGAGATGCATTCCCGATGAGGAGGTTAAGAGTGTTCTATCTTTTTGTCACGAACTTGCATGCGGTGGACACTTTGGTCCCCGCAAGACTGCTGAAAAAGTGCTACAAAGCGGGTTTTATTGGCCCACTTTGTTCAAGGATGCTTATGAATTTTGCAAGACGTGCCCTAGATGCCAAATGGTAGGAAGGATTTCAAAACAAAATATGATGCCCCTCAACCCAATTCTAAAAATAGAACTCTTTGATGTTTGGGGCATCGACTTTATGGGTCCATTTCCTAATTCATTTGGAAACCAATACATATTGGTTGCTGTGGATTATGTGTCCAAATGGGTAGAAGTCATTCCTTGTAAAACTAATGATAACAAAGTTGTCATAAAATTTTTGAAAGAGAACATTTTTTCACGCTTCGGAACCCCTCGTGCTATCATCAGTGATAATGGCACTCACTTTTGCAATAGATCTTTTGAAGCTCTTATGCGAAAGTATGCCATAACTCACAAGTTGTCCACACCTTATCATCCTCAGACCAGTGGGCAAATTGAGGTTTCCAATAGACAAGTCAAGCTTATCTTAGAGAAAACTGTGAACCAAAATCAGAAAGATTGGTCCATCAAACTTGTAGATGCCCTATGGGCCTACAGGACCGCTTTCAAGATGATTTTAGGAATGTCTCCTTATAGGTTAGTCTATGGCAAACCTTGTCACTTGCCCGTTGAGTTAGAGCACCGAGCCTTATGGGCAATCAAGCAGTTGAATTTCGACTTGACTAAGGCTGGTGACCTTCGGAAATTACAAATTTTCGAATTATAGGAATTGAGAAATGAGGCCTATGAAAATGCTAGGATCACTAAAGATAGAGTCAAGATTTTTCATGATAAACACATCATAAGAAAAAACTTTGTCCCCGAACAAAAAGTCTTACTCTATAATTCTAGGCTTCATCTTTTTTCAGGAAAATTGAAATCAAGATGGACTGGGCCATTCGTTGTAAAAACTGTGTTTTCACACGGTGCAGTTGAGATCAGTGACACCAAGAATGGAAATGACTTTAAGGTAAATGGTCAACGCCTTAAACCTTTCTTGGAATCGGTGCCAGTAAATGAAACGGCTATGGGTCTTTTTGACCCAGTGTATCAGTAACATTCCTCTTTCCTATTCTATTTCATGCATATATACATTTCTTTCATACATTGGGGACAATGCATGAGATAAGTGTGGGGGAGGGTTCTAACATGACTGATATAAAAAAAAAAAGAAATAAAATATATATATATATATATATATATATAAACTTTTTGAAAGGTTAGAACAATATTTTGATATATTTTTTGTAAGAAATTAAGTCAATTTTAAGGAATAGGAAAATCATAATTAGGATTTCTTACACTTGGTCAAAATAAGATGACTTATTTGATGTTTAGGGTTAGGAAGAAAATTTGTGAAAGTAATTTAGTCTTGATATTTACCTTGATGAAATATGCACACTAAATACACTCACACACTTAGGGTTTAAAAATAGAGACTCTTATGCCTTATAAAAAAAATATTATGAAAAAAAAATAAAAACAAATCTAATTATTGATTAGCTAGGTGTTTTGGCCTAAGCAAGCCTTGGTATTTATGCAAAAAATAATTAGATAAGTTTGAACAAAAAAATGTATACACATAAATCCTCTGATTAAGTTGGGTATTTATGCCTCATGAAGCATAAGTATTCACGCCTAAAAGGGGTACATCTTATAAATAAAAACTTTGGTTTTGTGTCCTTATCTGCTCGAGTGTTTAAGTCCTTAGGGGTGTTTTCTCACCTGGTGCCCTAAAACTGTCCGATTTGGGTGTCACCGACTGAAGGCTCGTTACATGGGCAGATTAGAAAGCCTAATGAAATCGAGGAATAAATTCCACCAAAAACTTAATATAAATAAGGCATAGGAGTTAATGTTAAAGAACCATTAGTCAACTTCACAGTCACGATGGTGCATATGACTCAGGGTAAATTAATAGACTAGATGAGAAGTACAATTTGACTCCTTACTTTAATTGATGACATGTTTTTGAATAAAGACTGAGTTTCGGAATGAAAAATTTGATATTCCTATAACTTATAGATTACTTAAAGCCTTATAAATATACTTCAAATATTTTCTCTTTTCAAAATGCTTTTCGGAAATACTAACTTTTTTCTCTTTCTTTTTTGATTTTGTGGGTGCAATCCACTGAAAACCCTCACGAGACAAAACTCGTCCTCTAGGGGTAACCTAGAGGTTTAACGGCTTGTTGCACATGCTCAGTGCAATCGAGTGACCTGCGAAAGTGGTCTAATAATTGATTAGAATTAGTCTGATATTTTGCTCGAGGGTGAGCAAAAGATAAGTGTGGGGGGTGTGATTAGTCACATATATTGCATTTACATTGTCACCTTACCATAATTTTTAGCTAATAAATCATATTAATAAGTCTTCTTTTTCTTTGTTAAATGTAGGCCCAAGTGCTAAAAGAAAGAAAAGAGATACAAGCCCAAAAGCCCACCAAATTCTGATTTAATTCAGAATAAATTTGAAATTAAGGAATCAGGGAAAAATCTTGGCATATCAAAAGGTTGAGAAGAATCCTCCCTGAATCAAGCGGTTGAAGCCAAACAATCAAAGGCTGTTTCGTCAACTTTTGGAGCAGAAATAAGAAAATCAGAAGAAGATACGGGAAATTCACCAAACCAGGGTAGCCAGCCAACTGGGTGTGGCCACCTGGCCACACCAGGGCCGCAGAAACGCGGCCCAAGCCGCGTTTCCGCGGCCTTGTTACATCAGTTGGGGGAGCATTTGCTCCCCCAATCTTCTCGGGATCCTCCCCTTTTGGTTTTTCCCTATAAATACCGATTTCAACAGAGCAAAAAGGAGCGAAGACTAGGATTAGAATTTGTGTTTATCTTCTAAGGATTTAGGATCTTGTTAGCTAGCATAAAAGTTGTATTTTTATTTTCAATTTGTAGTCTAGCATAAATACTTGTGAGAGAGAGGAATTGAGTGCTTGTACTTGAAGATTGAAATGAAGCAATATAAGAATCGAGCCACATTTTCTTCCACTCTTATTTCAGTATGTCATGCATTATATACTTACTTTCTTCTTTATTTTTCATGAGTAGCTAGATCAGTTTTCTGGGCTCACTATTGTACCTCTCTTCAATTCTTCTTCTCCTCTGATTTTAATGAAAAAGACCCAATGAATCATTAGCATGCCTTACTTAAAGCCTTTCTTCTTGAAAGTGTTCTTGAAGGCACATGAGGATGGGTTTGAATTTTTAAACTCGTACTTCATTTAAGAGCATTTCTTGAACTATTTTTATTTCATATTTGCTTCTTCACGCTTGATGATTTAACATCCGATTCAAAACGATTTCTTAAAGAAAAGAGTGAACTCTTCCATTCATGTTATGTGCTTTACTTCAAACTTTCTAAAATCAACTTTAAGTTTTGCCTATGATCTAGTTGAGACATTTAGGATTTCAATAGAAGAATGAACAATTGAGTAGTGAGATAGTGAGTCCAGATTTTCTTCCTTATTATAATCAACAAAACAATTTTCGAGCTTTTTAAATCACCTTCTCCAAAGCCTTCTCTAAAGTTGCAACTTCTCTTTTAATCATCTCTTTCTTTCCATTCTCGGTTTCCATTAAGAAAAAAATGAACACAATCCTTTGTTTTTAAACGAATCACCGAAAAGCTTCCATCGCATTCCTCCTCATGGACACGACCCGTTAGCCACAAGCTACACGGTAAATTCTTAAACTCTTTGATTGTTCTTTTATTATAGCAATCAGTAGCATGAACTTGAGATGTCTATGATGGGTAAATTGAACTATTTTCTTGGACTGCAAATCAAGAAAAAGAGTGATGGAATCTTCATAAGTCAAGTCAAGTACACTAAGAAACTCATCAAGAAATTTGGACTTGAAGACTCAAAAACTTGCAACACTTCCATGGCTACCACTACCAAGCTTGATAAGGATGACCAAGGTAAGAGTGTAGACATAAAATTATATAGAAGCATGATTGCTAGTTTGTTATATTTAACAGCTAGTGGGCCGGATATTATATTTAGTGTGTGTCTTTGTGCTAGATTCCAATCTTGTCCTAAAGAATCTCACTTGATGCGGTAAAATGCATTATTCGATACCTTAAGGGCACTATTGAAATGGGTCTATGGTATCCGAAGACCGGATAATTCTCAATGACGAGTTTTTCAGATGCCGATTATGCGGGTTGTGGAGTGGATAGGAAGAGTACTAATGGAACATGTCAATTTCTCGATAATTGTCTTGTTTCATGGTCTTTCAAGAAACAAAATTTGGTAGCCCTCTCAACCGCCGAGGCGGAGTATGTTGCGGCTAGGGCATATTGTGCTCAAGTCCTTTGGATGAAACATACTCTCCTTGATTATGATTTGCATTATGACCATATTAAAATGTTTTGTGATAATACTAGTACAATTCATATGACTAAGAATGTAAATCAACATAGTAAGACCAAGCACATAGAGATTAGATATTACTTTCTTAGAGATCATTTTGAGAAAGGTGATATTGATATTGATTATATTTCTACTGATTTTTAACTTGCTGATATTTTCACGAAATCACTTAATTTCAATAGATTTTCCTGTATATGTAGTGAACTCAATGTTTGTGTTATTGACTAAAGAGTTTTCATACTAATATATCTCTTTTTGATGTATGACAAAAAGGGGAGAAATATGTTTGTCATTATATGTGTGTTTGTGTTTTGTTCTGAAATAATAAGTTTATTTTATATCAAAGAATATGTTTTCATGTTTATTCTTTCATTATGGTTTCATGTTTTAGTATAGTATACTTGTTTAGCATAGCATTATTTGAGGGGGAGTTTTTACCTCCCTTCTATATCTTGTTTTAAACCTTATATGTTTTGTCATCATCAAAAAGGGGGAGATTGTTGGCCCAAATATTACACTCTCAGGTTTATGCGTTTTGATGATAACAAAACATATAAAAGCTATTTGGTACTAATAGAGGTTCTACTATGAATTTCAGGTTAGTACAGGTATTGATGGCTCAAGAGTTCTCAAGCATGTTACAAGGTTGATGGCTCAAGAGGACTCTCTCATAGGATAAGAGAGCGGTTCAGAGACGCCTACCTGTGGATCATTGTGTTATTAGTTTGTTAAAGAATAGTATATAGTATTGAAGCTCAAATACCTTACACACACAAAATTGCACGTATTTTCAAAAGATTATTTTTGACTCTTGATAAAATACTTTAAGTCCTATTTCAGTATATGTATACTTAACTTATTGTATTTTACAAAGCCTTAAGATAACATATGTTCAAATCAGATTTTTAACCTGTTTTCAGCTTATGACCTGTTGCGATCGACCGGGCAGTCGACCGGCTCTGTTACAGGTCAGACAATCGACCGAGCGGTCGACCTAGTCCTGACCTATGGGTTGTGCAGGTGTGCACGTTCCCCGGTCGACCGAGCGGTCGATCGGATCCCATTACGGTCGACCGAGCGGTCGACCGACTGATAGACCCAAACTCTCTGTTTGGGCAGGTCGACCGGGCTGTCGACCGGAGTCAGCCAACGGTCATATTATTTGAAAACCGGTCGACCGGCCGGACGACCGTGCTCTGCATCTCTGGCCAAACGGCTAGATTTTTAAACTTCTTTTAAAACGTGATTTTATCTTAAAATGTGGATTATGCTGGATTTTGGTCAAATTATACCTGCTTAGTCCAGATAGATGTTTACCCTTTAATCCCTACCTAAATCCTATATATAGAGGTGGTTGGGGTTGAAGTGAAATACAACAACTATTACAAAGTTTTCAAAGTTTGAGTATTCTTGAAAGAAGTGTTTTACTCTCAGTCTTTTGTGCTCTAATCTCTGTTTTATTTCTGAAGTTTTGAATCAAATTGCTCTTCTACTTTGTTTTATTTTGACTTACAAACCTTGAATTTCAATCCTACATATTGTTCTCTAGGGTTTTGTAAAGAAAAATTTTTCAAAAGAGAGTTTATGGTCTTTTGATCACCAAGTGATTATTATACTTGTGGCTATACTACCTCTGGACTAGAGGTGTGATTGAGAAGTTGGGTACTCCCTAGTGATTGTAATCATTTGTGAAAATTCTAGTGGATCAAAAATCCTTCTGGGTGAAGGTGGGGACATAGAGCTGGGTGCTCAAACCTCGAAACAAATCTCTGTGTTTGCGATTGGTTTACTTGTTTCTTTTACTTTCTATTCATTCATTCTTTTATATTGTCGATCTATACTCTTACAATAAGATTGCATTGCGCACCTCAAACTCTTATTTAGAGGAATTACGAGGAAGAAATTCAGATCCCTTCACGGGGTATACGGCTTCTAATCTTACTTTGAGTGATCGTTGCCCCATCTCATTTTTAATTTGTGCATTATTTGTATATTGATTAGCATTACACCTATTCATCCCCCTCTAGGTGTGATTTCAATCTTCACTTTGCACCTCTCTTTCTTGGCTTCTTTTGATCTCTTTTACTTGAGATTGATTTATAATGCTGGGTTACAACTTTTTTTATAGGATTTTACAATTTAACTTTTATTTGGACTATAAGATGATCTTGGTCATTGTATGCTTGAAGAATCTTGATCAATCTTATTGAAGTTGATCTCCTTGATTTAGAAGAATTTTAAATCCTTCAATTTTTAAAAACAAACCTTCATTGAATAGATCTTAATCCTATTTGTACTCCTCTAGAAAAGAATAACTTGCAAGCGCTTGAACAGGGAATTGCTCCACCTTCATTTGCTTCTTCTGCTTCAAGCCATCGTCTTCTCCAACTCAGTTGGATTTTCTTGAACCATCATCTTTTTTCGAAGACAAGTCAAAATCCTAACACCTTTATAGGAGGTTGGTTGGGTAATCAATCCTTGTATGCTTAAATGACTATTTTCTTGACATGTGCATATAAGTTGGTAATTTTAATGAGTTATACACATGATTTTTTTTGTTATTTTATTTTTGTATACTCATTCATATCTATCTATATATGTATGTGTTAAATTTCAGGTGACATTTCAATTGACATACATACATATATATGATTCACTGTGCAATATTTAACAATGTCTATACATGTTTTTATAGTACAACTAGTTTCATGCTAAGCTTGATTTGATTTCAAATCAATTAGTACATTCTTTTAAAAGCTTATACATTGGCTTTTTGGATGTTTCTAAAAGGGGGATAAATTTTTTATTTAAATTAGTATCTTATCTTTACACCCATTCTTTTGAGAAAAATATTTCTTTTGAGCTAATTATTCATATTTTCTATTAGTATCAATGATTACGATTGCTATCTACATTTCAATTTGAGTTTTCCTAATTGGTATCTATATTTTTATGTATATTTACAAATTGCATTTTAAGTGATATCAAAAAATTTCAATCGGTATCTATTATTTTGATATGTATTGCCTATATGCAAGGGGAGTTGAGTTAACAACTCTTCTATATATTAATTTATGATGAGTGTATTGTATAAAGAAGAGCTTTACCTCTCTTATCTTAGGACCCTAGAGGGGGTGAATAGGGTCAAGGATAACTAAAACTAATTAATAGAAAATTCTCCAAATTGTGATCACTAGTAGGATCCCAGTTTGCTGGTAGGATCAGAAAATGAACTATAGAAAAGGTGATAGAATCAGCAGAGCAGAATAAACCAGTTAAATGCAACAATTATAAGTAAACAACAATAGAATGCAACAGTAAGTAATAAGACAGAGAGTAACATAATGATTTTAGGGTGGTTCAAAAAACTCCCATACATCTACTACTTAGAGGTCTCTACTCTAAGATTTTCAAATCCACTAAAAAGCTTCGTCCTAAAGCAAAGATTTACATCCACCAAGGCTCTTCCCTGAGCTTGGATTTTTCAGCCATCAAGACTCTTTCCGAGCTTGGATTTACACACCACCTCTTTCTTGAGGCACAATAACTTAGATCACAATACAATTTATTCTCTTACACAATGATGAGACCAAAATAAGCACAATGAAAAAAAGCAAAATAGATGTAACAATTGAAAAATCTATGCAATCAAATAGTCTAGTTATTATCAACGGTAAACTGGCATATGCAGGTTTCAGTCAATAATGAAGAGAGTAAGAAAATAAGGAATCAATAGAACCAGGCTTGTCCAATAAATAGAGAATGAAATGAAGCACAAAATATTTCTTCTATTAAATGCTTGAAGCTCCTTTGAGATGAGATTTGTTGAAGAGAATTGAATGTGAATGATTGGCTTCAACAACTCTTGCTTAAAGAGTAAAGGATCTTAAGGCTCTTGAGGAAAACTAATTTTTTTTCTCTGTAAAATTGTTGTCTGAATAATTATTGCTTGCAGTAAATGCTCAGTTGGGTTTATATGTAGCAAGATAGCGAAAGAGAAGAGATTAGTCCATGAGAGAGAGGGTCTCAATTATTCCCGTTGGAGCATTAAATACTATTGATCAGAGATTATGTGGCTGGGCACAAATTTGTGCATTAAATGCGACAACAACATGTTACAAAGAGAGGATAAGATGGCCTCTGGAGAGAAGATGAAGAGAGAAATTTCTATCCAATATATATAACTAATGGCCTCTCCCTTTAGCTGCAGAGAAGTGACAATAAAAAATGATGTCAACAGTTGAAGCAAAAAGGAGAGAGTGAGATAAATTGTCGCTTTAACAAAAGTCTACAGCTACAACTTGAATGAGTGTACAGTCCACTTCTGAATAGATAAAACTTAAAGTATGGTAGACACAAGAGAGGTACTACCCATGTGGTACTTAGATAGAAGTGACCACATGACATATCTTGGTAACAAAATATAGACAGAAACAAGGACAATTGAAAACATGTCAAAGACAGTATTTCTGATGGCAATTTCTAGACAGGGCTGGTCGAAGTTAAAATAGGATGGTAGGATTATAAGAAGAGAGGTAATAGAATAGGAATCCTACTACCAAATTGTACCAAGTAGAATTTAGATTGTAAAAAACTCATTTATGCTAATAAATGAAGATAATGAAGATTACTTATTTGATTACTTATATGATATCTATTTTGTATGAAATTTGAAGCTCAATTGTTCTTTAGCTCCTTGCTCTTCATAGCTTGATATGACTTGTAATAGTTTAATCTTGTGGAGCTTGATGTAATTTGCTCCAGTAGCTCTTGTTGACTTGAATTAGAAATTTGTGGAGCTTTAAATAATTTCTTCCATCCTTCATATGTATATAGCATTATTTGCTCAATCCATCCATCCCCCAAGTAAAGTCTTATTCAGAAATAAAATAACACTACTAATCTAAATTATTAGTAGCAAAATTTATAGGTTAATTACATCATCAAAATCATAAGAGTTACAATCTTTCCCTTTTGATGATGACAACCTATAAATTTATTTGGAAAGACAGTAATATTGTAAATAGAAAAAATTTATTACTATCTGTGAAGCTCTCCTTATTTACGTGCCAATGTGCCAAGAGTGGTTGAGAGAAATGCTCCTCCTATTAAATTCAATCCATGCCATCATAAATTTCACAAACTCAAATATACAAGCTTGTGCACTGTAATACCCCTCTCCCGGAATACGTACTTAGTTACGTATTCAGTCTTTCGATCGTATTTTCCGATTTACCATCCGTATTTGACCAATTTCAATTCCAAATATCATTTTCCAATATTTTAGATTTTATGTGATTTTCTGAAATTTTCTGGAATTAAAATGAATTTCCCCGAAAACGGTGTCGGCCAGTGCCGCTGACCGATTTCCGAATTTTTATCTTCCAAACTGTTAGGAATTTTTAGAAAGTCCTTTAGACTTTATTGCTTAGAATCATATTTCTTACTTATACACTTTTTCTGAGAATTTTATAAATTTATGAAAATTCTTTCGGAGTCGGTAAATAACTGATTCCGGGATTTTAATTAAAAATCTATACAGTATTTCTTCAAACGAATTTCACCATGAGTCTTCAAATATTTTTCTTGATTTTTGGTAAAATTTTCAGACCAATCCGAGATACTTGAATTTCGGACATTTTTTTCAATTATTGCAAAATTCCAATTCCACTTCATTTCCACCTCATTTCCCACTCACCACTTCACCTAACCCCACTCACTCTCTCCCTCTCCCACAGCCGGCCAAGTGGCCAAGGAGAGGACACTCACCTCACCCCTCCTTTTGCAAGTAAACCCCTCACTTCTATCCAATTTCCAACCCCTTTACAAAAATCCCAAACTATAAATTCCTATCCATTTGCAAATTTCCCCTTTCTCCTTCATTTCTTCACAAGAGAAGAAACTCTCCAAGATCTCCTTCTTCCTCACAAACCCTAACTCCAAGTGAACACCCAACCTCTTCATCTCCACCTCAAGATCACTAGGGCTTCATCAAGGGAGCTCAATTTCAACCATCTCTTCCCAAGGCAACTCCAAGAACAAGTTCTTCAACCTCAAGCTTCAACAACAAGTGTGGAGTGAAGCAATCATCTCCATCCTTGGATCTAGACTCAAGTCCAACCTATCCTGGTGAGTTTCTTACTCACCAAGACCTAGTTAACACTCCACCTGCTTAGGGTAGAGATCCATGTACACTTATAACATAAAAATCCAATTTTTAGGTCATCTAAGCTCAAACCCAACCTCTCATGTCAATATATCACACACCAAAGCTAGACCCTGTTCTGGTGTACTTGTAGTAGTAGATCAGGTCCTCTAATGCCACAAAAATCTTACCTTTAAACTGTTAGAACCAACCCATGTGAGAATTCTGATCTGCTCACTGTTCTTCACAGTATTAGTCGACTCATCATAGGAACTAGTCGACTAGAACACTTAGCTGAAACTTAGTTTTCTGGAAAAACCCAGTATTAGTCGACTTGCCCCAAATATTAGTCGACTAACAAACTCTCTGGAAACCCATATTAGTCGACTCCTGAATTCACCTAGTCGACTAATCCATCTTGGACCAGAAAACCCAACTTTCTGTATCAGCAGACTTAGTCGACTTAAGTGTCCATTAGTCGACTAGAACTCCCTATTAGTCGACTAACCTTCCTACCCTAGTCGACTAACTTTCCCTGAAACAGAATTCTAACTCTCTGTATCCCAGTATTAGTCGACTAACCCTTACTACTAGTCGACTAATTCTGGCTGTGTGTCATAGTTAATTTCTGTTCTGAATTTGGTTCTTATACTTGATACATGTGTATTATATCTTGCTTGTTCATGCTTCAATACTGGCTCTACATGACTTATTACTGAATGGATGTATCTCTTGTTACCTCATGACTTATTATTGCATATACTCGTTCCATGACATGTTAAACAGTAATATCACCACTTATCATGCCATCTCTTAAAACTAAGCATGATACACTTGACTTTTACATAAAAAGCACCAACTTACATATGGGTCGGGGGAAATATGCGGATATCGATACGGGTTCGTGTTTACAGTGGCTTTTAGGTATATTGTACAATTACTGTTCCGGTCTTACCTGTGGTACTCCAGGGGACCGAGGGGAGTGCTTTCTCCCTTTCCTGTTTACTGTCATGACAAGGGCATACATAAGTCCCTCCTGTTTAGCCTTGCGGCAGGTTCCGTCTTCAAGCAACGGAACAATCCTGGGCCGTGGTCCCGGGTATGCACGGGACCCACTGTAAACATAGTTCGTCGATACAACCGCTGTTTCCAATAACAACCTTGTTTCACTAGGATATGGATCTATGTGCTCTGGGACGCTGGGTCACATAGCTAGATATCACAGTAAGACAAGTAATAATAATAAGACGTTAATTGTAGATTTGTTGCATATGATCTTACCTTATTGAGTTTACATCGCTTGTTATTCATTGCTATTTATTGTAACTTCATTACCTTTATTCATGATCCTTATGTCACTTGACTATCTTTTATTTGTTATTATATGTCTTGACCCTTTGGATTTGCATATTCAGATTCCGAGGCCTGGGTCGAAGTGGAGCCATCCACCGAAGATCAGGCTTTCTTTAGTGAGCAGGCAGATTAGCTCCGGTCCTCGTGCCAGACTCTTCCTTTTGGTTCACGGGATCTCCATCCATTTCGTGAGCATTTTTGTATTTTTGGTTATATAGGATTCATTTTGGACTTGGGTTGTGATAAAGGACACTTGTAAAGTGATTTTGCTTATCATAACTTGTATAGCTTTGTATTTATCTTTTGTTAGTTGGCATATGAATATACCACGCTGTGTGTTGTACTCTGATACTTGTTGTACTTAATGCTTAGCGTATATACGCGGGGGCACCATCTGACCTACGTATATGCGTTGCAGTAACGTTCCCGTATCATTGGGATCGGGGCGTTACAGGTTGGTATCAGAGCCTAGGCTCTCAAACCTAAAAGTACAACCAAGTGGCAAATTCTAGTGATTTGCTAATGCCAACTACAATGTACAAAGTTATATAGTCCTTCTTGACTTCGTCCTTGATTCGATCCTCGTATCCTAAACTCCTTCCCTTTGTTTCCAATTCCAGATCTTATCCCTTTCGGTATGGAGAGACGTTCGGGTCGCAACAATGTCGGGCAAGTACCGAATGGACCCGTAGGAGGAGAGGGTGCTGATATCCTGAGGATCATTCAGACTATGCTGGGAAACCAGCAACAGCAGATGGAGAATCAGCATCAGCAGACTGAGCTCCTCAGGCAGGAGTTGGCAGCCCCGAAGGAGCAGAAGCCGGGGAGCATCTCAGACTTCCGACGGCTACAGCCGGCCGTATTCACGGGAGTCGAGAGGCCATTGGAGGCTGAACAGTGGTTAACAGACACCACCGATCTGCTGAACGCCGCCAGGGTGCCTAAGGAGAACCAAGTGGAGGTTGCAAAGATCCAGCTGAAGGACATAGCCAGGACTTGGTGGCTTGCAGAGGAGGCTCGCTTGAAGAAGCCTATCTCTTGGGATACGTTCTCCAAGAGCTTTTATAGCAGGTTCTTTCCCGCCACTGCTCAGAAGGACATGGAGGAGCAGTTCATCAAGCTTCAACAGGGGGATAGATCCGTAGATGAGTATGCTGCAGAATTTCTCAGGTTGAGTCGCTTCGCCCCGTACATGATAGCAGATGAGGAGAAGAGGGCAAGCCGGTTC
Organism: Agave tequilana; assembly: GCA_038442645.1. NCBI lineage: Eukaryota > Viridiplantae > Streptophyta > Magnoliopsida > Asparagales > Asparagaceae > Agave > Agave tequilana. Next base: position 306,251 of record JAVJIF010001657.1, on the reverse strand, counting down.
CAGCAAGGTCTGCAAATGGACATTCAGATGTTTCTAATGCCCCATCATCTGAAGACCTATGCAGAAGTTCTCACCAGCGCTCGAGAGGTGGAGCGTGGGTTTGAGAAGAAGCAAGGAGATCAGAGGAAGGACCAGGCCATGAAGAGGCCGTTTATACCGGTGGGTAGAGGAGGACCGTCCAGGGCAGCGAAGGTTCAGGCCAGGCAACCATTCAGAGCAGTTCCTTACCAGATGGCTCGACCAGGTCTTATCTGCAACTTTTGCCAGAAACCAGGACACTCTCAGCAGGATTGCCGGAGGGCAAATGGATTGTGTTTGGTGTGTGGAGCACGAGACCATGCCGTAGAGACCTGTCCTCACAGGAGAATGGGGTTTGCTAACCAAACCTTGCCGGCACCTCAAGGGCAGAATGGACAGAGGGCACTACCAGGGCCAGTTGGGCAGAAGCACCAGGGACCAGTGATGAGGAGAGCTCTTCCCCTTCCTCCACCGCATGTTGCTCGCCCAGTGCAGAGAGGAGCCCGGACAGCAGCAGGGCGTGGCAGAGGTCAGGCCTACAACCTGACAGCAGAGGAGGCTGAGGCTTCAGAGGAGGTGATTACAGGTAACATCAGAGTTCATTCTATACCTGTTCTCGCTCTCTTCGATTCGGGTGCATCCCACTGTTATATCTCCGACCATTTTGTGGCTATTCATTCCATACCTGTTAAGGCTTTAGACCACAAGTGGGAGATAAGTACCGGGAATGGGGTAGTTATATCTTCTAGAGTTTGTGCTGACTGTCCAGTGGAACTTTGTGGGAAGACCTTGGCCATAGATATGCTCGTACTAGACACCAAAGGGTACGACGTAATCTTAGGCATGACCTGGCTCAGTCAGTACTATGCAGTGATTGACTGTAGAGGGAGGAAGATCAATTTCAGAATCCCGCATCAGCCGGAGTTCCAGTTTAGTGGAGAGGTGAAGCCTGCTAAGAAGGAGATTCAGATGACCACTTCGGAGGTTCTGAAGGGAGTGCCAGTGTGGGATGAGTTTCCAGAAGTCTTTGCTGAGGTCTCAGGGTTTCCACCGGAGAGGATAATTGAGTTCTCCATTGATACAATTCCAGGAGCAGCTCCTATATCCAAGGCTCCGTACAGGATGGCACCGACAGAGTTGGAGATCTTGAAGAAGCAACTGCAGGAGTATTCGGACAAGGGATTGATTCGGCCAAGCACTTCACCATGGGGAGCTCCAGTGCTCTTGGCGAATAAGAAGGATGGTGGTAAGAGGCTTTGTATTGATTATAGGGAGTTGAACAAGGTCACCATCAAGAACAAGTATCCCTTACCCCGGATTGATGACTTGTTTGATCAGCTTCATGGAGCCCGTGTATTTTCTAAGTTAGATTTGCAGTCGGGTTACCATCAGCTGAGGGTGTAGAAGGAGGATGTTCCGAAGACGGCATTCAGGACCCGTTATGGCCACTATAAATTTCTAGTTATGCCTTTCGGAGTCACCAATGCCCCTGCGGTTTTCATGGATTTGATGAATCGAGTGTTCTCGCCCTACCTAGATCAGTTTGTAGTTGTATTCATAGATGACATCCTGATCTATTCGAGGAATGAGAAGGAGCATGCAGAGCACTTGAGGATGGTGTTGCAGACTCTTCAGCAGGAGCAGCTTCATGCCAAGAGGAGCAAGTGTGAATTCTGGTTGGACAGCATAGCTTTCCTTGGACACATAGTTTCAGCAGAAGGAATTTCAGTTGATCCTAGTAAAGTCCAGGCAGTGCAGAATTGGCCAGTTCCGAAGACGGTGACTGAGATTAAGAGCTTTCTGGGACTAGCCGGATACTACAGGCGCTTTGTCCAGGATTTCTCTAGACTTGCAGCTCCGTTGACCAGGCTCACCAGAAAAGGGGAGAGATACATATGGACAGAAGATTGTGATGCAGCATTTGAGCAGTTGAAGCAGAGGCTTATCACAGCTCCAATCTTGAGGACTCCTTCAGGAAGAGGAGGGATGGTCATTTTCTGTGATGCATCAGGTAAAGGCCTGGGGTGTGTGCTTATGCAACATGATCATGTTATAGCATATGCATCTAGGCAGTTGAAGCCTCATGAGAGGAATTACCCAACTCATGACTTGGAGTTGGCAGCTGTGATATTTGCTTTGAAGATCTGGAGACACTACCTTCTGGGAGACAAAGTGTTGATATACACAGATCACAAGAGCCTCAAGTATATTTTCTCACAGAAGGAGTTGAATATGAGGCAGAGGAGGTGGTTGGAGCTTATGGCGGACTATGATATTGACTTGCAGTATCATCCAGGCAAAGTCAATACCGTTCCTGATGCACTGAGCAGGATGCCAGAGAACAGAGTGCTAGTCCACCTCACGCAGCAGAGGGAGTTGATTCAGGAATTCATCAGATTGGATTTGATGTTAGTGCAAGGAGGTGATAAGGCCGGGCAGTTCATGGCTTTACAGATCCAGTCATCATTGATAGAGGAGATCAAGGAAGCTCAGAAGGAGGACCCCAGATTGCAGACATTCAGAGCTCAGGTGGAGGCTGGATTGAGGACGGATATCTGCATTCATCCAGATGGTGCATTGTATTTTGGAGGTAGACTTTGTGTTCCCCAAGGGGAAGTCAGACAGAAGATTTTGGAGGAAGCACACAGTTCAGCTTATTCTATACACCCTGGGGGAAACAAGATGTACCAGGACCTGAAGAAGCACTTTTGGTGGAATGCTATGAAGAGGGAGATAGCCCAGTTTGTTGCCAAGTGCTTGGTTTGCCAGCAGATAAAGATCGAGCATCAGAGACCAGCTGGACTTCTTCAACCTTTGCCGATACCCGAATGGAAGTGGGAGCATATCACCATGGATTTTGTGACGGCATTACCTCGGAGTCCCAGGGGTAATAATGCTGTGTGGGTTATAGTTGATCGCCTCACCAAGTCAGCTCACTTCATACCATTCAGGGTAGGCCAGTCGACAGAGGTTCTGGCAGATAAGTATATGAAGGAGGTGGTTCGTCTGCATGGAGTTCCAGTTAGTATTGTGTCAGATAGAGACACCAGATTCAGATCTCATTTCTGGGAGAGTCTCCAAGAAAGTCTGGGAACTCGTCTGAAATTCAGTACTTCTTATCATCCTCAGACAGACGGACAATCTGAGAGGACTATCCAGATCCTTGAAGATATGTTGAGGGCTTGCATGATTGACTTTGGGGGATCTTGGGAGACCATCTTCACTTGGCCGAGTTTTCATATAACAACAGCTACCAGGCAAGTATTAAGATGGCACCCTTTGAGGCATTGTATGGTAGGAAGTGCCGATCACCGATTTGTTGGGATGGAGTCGGTGAGAGGAGTCTTTTGGGACCAGAGATTCTGATGCAGACTACAGAGAAAGTCAGGGTTATCAGAAATCATCTCAGGGCTGCTCAGAGTAGGCAGAAGAGTTGGGCAGACACTCGGAGAAGGCCATTGGAGTTCCAGGTTGGAGATCATGTATTCTTGAGGATATCACCTACCAAGGGGGTGATCCGGTTCGGTGCTCGTGGGAAGCTAAGTCCAAGGTATATTGGCCCATTCGAGATCCTGGATCGTGTGGGAGATGTGTCCTATAGATTGGCATTACCGCCATCTTTGGACGGGGTGCATAATGTCTTCCACGTGTCTCAGTTGAGGAAGTATGTCAGGGATGACAGCCATATTCTGGATCATTCCGAGCTGGAGCTACAACCGGATTTATCATACCAAGAACAGCCGTTGGCCATTCTGGATAGGAGTGTCAAGACACTGAAGAACAGGGCTATTCCATTGGTATTGGTGTCATGGAACAGGCATGCGCCAGGAGAGGCCACTTGGGAGCGTGAGGACGTTATCCGGGAGCGTTATCCTCAACTTTTCACATCTTGATTGGGTAAGACTCTTTTCTTCTACTCTTCTTTACCGTTATCTTCCTTGTATCCATATCTATCTGTTGCTTTTCCTGTTATCTTTCACCTTATGAAATTCGAGGACGAAATTTTTGTAAGGTGGGTAGATTGTAATACCCCTCTCCCGGAATACGTACTTAGTTACGTATTCAGTCTTTCGATCGTATTTTCCGATTTACCATCCGTATTTGACCAATTTCAATTCCAAATATCATTTTCCAATATTTTAGATTTTATGTGATTTTCTGGAATTTTCTAGAATTAAAATGAATTTCCCCGAAAACGGTGTCGGCCAGTGCCGCTGACCGATTTCCGAATTTTTATCTTCCAAACTGTTAGGAATTTTTAGAAAGTCCTTTAGACTTTATTGCTTAGAATCATATTTCTTACTTATACACTTTTTCTGAGAATTTTATAAATATATGAAAATTCTTTCGGAGTCGGTAAATAACTGATTCCGGGATTTTAATTAAAAATCTATACAGTATTTCTTCAAACGAATTTCACCATGAGTCTTCAAATATTTTTCTTGATTTTTGGTAAAATTTTCAGACCAATCCGAGATACTTGAATTTCGGACATTTTTTTCAATTATTGCAAAATTCCAATTCCACTTCATTTCCACCTCATTTCCCACTCACCACTTCACCTAACCCCACTCACTCTCTCCCTCTCCCACAGCCGGCCAAGTGGCCAAGGAGAGGACACTCACCTCACCCCTCCTTTTGCAAGTAAACCCCTCACTTCTATCCAATTTCCAACCCCTTTACAAAAATCCCAAACTATAAATTCCTATCCATTTGCAAATTTCCCCTTTCTCCTTCATTTCTTCACAAGAGAAGAAACTCTCCAAGATCTCCTTCTTCCTCACAAACCCTAGCTCCAAGTGAACACCCAACCTCTTCATCTCCACCTCAAGATCACTAGGGCTTCATCAAGGGAGCTCAATTTCAACCATCTCTTCCCAAGGCAACTCCAAGAACAAGTTCTTCAACCTCAAGCTTCAACAACAAGTGTGGAGTGAAGCAATCATCTCCATCCTTGGATCTAGACTCAAGTCCAACCTATCCTGGTGAGTTTCTTACTCACCAAGACCTAGTTAACACTCCACCTGCTTAGGGTAGAGATCCATGTACACTTATAACATAAAAATCCAATTTTTAGGTCATCTAAGCTCAAACCCAACCTCTCATGTCAATATATCACACACCAAAGCTAGACCCTGTTCTGGTGTACTTGTAGTAGTAGATCAGGTCCTCTAATGCCACAAAAATCTTACCTTTAAACTGTTAGAACCAACCCATGTGAGAATTCTGATCTGCTCACTGTTCTTCACAGTATTAGTCGACTCATCATAGGAACTAGTCGACTAGAACACTTAGCTGAAACTTAGTTTTCTGAAAAAACCCAGTATTAGTCGACTTGCCCCAAATATTAGTCGACTAACAAACTCTCTGGAAACCCATATTAGTCGACTCCTGAATTCACCTAGTCGACTAATCCATCTTGGACCAGAAAACCCAACTTTCTGTATCAGCAGACTTAGTCGACTTAAGTGTCCATTAGTCGACTAGAACTCCCTATTAGTCGACTAACCTTCCTACCCTAGTCGACTAACTTTCCCTGAAATAGAATTCTAACTCTCTGTATCCCAGTATTAGTCGACTAACCCTTACTACTAGTCGACTAATTCTGGCTGTGTGTCATAGTTAATTTCTGTTCTGAATTTGGTTCTTATACTTGATACATGTGTATTATATCTTGCTTGTTCATGCTTCAATACTGGCTCTACATGACTTATTACTGAATGGATGTATCTCTTGTTACCTCATGACTTATTATTGCATATACTCGTTCCATGACATGTTAAACAGTAATATCACCACTTATCATGCCATCTCTTAAAACTAAGCATGATACACTTGACTTTTACATAAAAAGCAGCAACTTACATATGGGTCGGGGGAAATATGCGGATATCGATACGGGTTCGTGTTTATAGTGGCTTTTAGGTATATTGTACAATTACTGTTCCGGTCTTACCTGTGGTACTCCAGGGGACCGAGGGGAGTGCTTTCTCCCTTTCCTGTTTACTGTCATGACAAGGGCATACATAAGTCCCTCCTGTTTAGCCTTGCGGCAGGTTCCGTCTTCAAGCAACGGAACAATCCTGGGCCGTGGTCCCGGGTATGCACGGGACCCACTGTAAACATAGTTCATCGATACAACCGCTGTTTCCAATAACAACCTTGTTTCACTAGGATATGGATCTATGTGCTCTGGGACGCTGGGTCACATAGCTAGATATCACAGTAAGACAAGTAATAATAATAAGACGTTAATTGTAGATTTGTTGCATATGATCTTACCTTATTGAGTTTACATCGCTTGTTATTCATTGCTATTTATTGTAACTTCATTACCTTTATTCATGATCCTTATGTCACTTGACTATCTTTTATTTGTTATTATATGTCTTGACCCTTTGGATTTGCATATTCAGATTCCGAGGCCTGGGTCGAAGTGGAGCCATCCACCGAAGATCAGGCTTTCTTTAGTGAGCAGGCAGATTAGCTCCGGTCCTCGTGCCAGACTCTTCCTTTTGGTTCACGGGATCTCCATCCATTTCGTGAGCATTTTTGTATTTTTGGTTATATAGGATTCATTTTGGACTTGGGTTGTGATAAAGGACACTTGTAAAGTGATTTTGCTTATCATAACTTGTATAGCTTTGTATTTATCTTTTGTAAGTTGGCATATGAATATACCACGCTGTGTGTTGTACTCTGATACTTGTTGTACTTAATGCTTAGCGTATATACGCGGGGGCACCATCTGACCTACGTATATGCGTTGCAGTAACGTTCCCGTATCATTGGGATCGGGGCGTTACATGCACATGGTCAATCCCAAAAATTTAACATGCACTTTTGTAGATGAGTAACTCTTAATGATTCCCACACTATTATGAACTTATCAGTGTAAAATAGTATTTGTAGTTATCAGTTGTGCTAACATGTGAATGTTTGCATATATGTGTACATGTTTGTGACTAAAATATGAGCAAATTTTGTTCTTGGACATGTACACAGGTATATGCAGCATGGCATGTATCAAATCATGTAACCAGTCAGTAAAAAACTGCATGTGTCCTATTAATAATCAATAAAAATATTTCTCCCTTTGGCATCAACAAAAAGTAAAGGGAAAGCATGCATAAATGATGAAGGCAAACATGCATGAAGATAATCATAGCATAGCATGCATGGATATATAAACAGAAAACAGTAAAATAAACTTAGTGAGAGTGTGAGACATGGTGATTACAGACCAAAAGATGGGCTAGAAAAGTAGGGAGCAAAAGATAAAGAGGTAGAATCAGATAACACAGAAGGTTTTCTTAGAAGAGGAGTGTGGCATAGGTCTCTTGCTGATATATGAGTCTTTTATATATTTTTTGCATCACTTTTATGTCTATTATTTGCCATATTTAATTTCTATTGGTATTTCTTGAGTATATTTTGCGGATATTAGGTCAAGAGCAAAGTTTAAAAAAAAGAGAGAAAATCAGCGAATTATTGATTTATCAGGTGAATAGAAGGATGCAGAACAAGAGACTCAAGATCAAATGGGAATACCTCAGTGGAGTCTATAGAAAATCAGAATTTTCACAAAAATCTGAGAGCTGAAAAGATCAAAAGTATGACTGAGCAGCTGTGAGTTTGACTATGTAGCCATGGACCAGTCAATAGGGAACGCCAGCTCATCAGTCAAACATGGATCAAAAGCGGAGTACAATACAGCTGGAAACTCAACTGCACAACTGAGATTTGGTTATGTAGCCGAGTTATGACGGTTATGCTGATGTAATTTTTTGCGAAATTTTATGGTTAATTCAGAAATGAATTTATGTAGTTGCTTAGAGTTAGGAAAGGTCTCTGTAGCTTACAAAAGCACGGCAACCTCTGTATTCTATGATGCAATTCTCTCTCTTGAAATTCTAGATTTTTAAAAAAATTCTGTTGCTACCACTAAATTCCTGAATTATGGAGAAGAAGAAATAGCAAGGAGTCAAGTCTTAAGGGTTTTTTTTATTGGTGCTTTCTTCCCTCTCTCTCTCTTTGTTTAAATTTTTGCATAGTGTTTTCTTTTAATTATTTCTTTGTACTTTACTAGTTATTAACTAATTTCTTTTAATAAGGCATTAATGGAAGTAGATTATATGAAAATATAGGCAAATAATTAGGGTTAAGCCATGAATCTACAGACATGTTAAGTTCCTAATATTGTTTTCATGTTTATCAATTGATGGCCACAATTGTTTAGATGACTAAATTGGAGACCGAAAGGAGATAATTTAGTGTAGCATCATAAGAATTAGGAACCATATCTCGACAAGTTGAGGCGTAAGAGATTGTGCAATCTTGTATTAGATCTATTGTACTTAATACTTCTTTTACCAGTAAACCTACTAGATCAAGAGATTATAGGTTTTAGACTTAAAAGATAGAATTAATATTGCTTGAGAAAGAGTATTAATTACTTTTGCGATCTTTGATTGTTAACATGTATAGATTGGTTAATGCTAATACTTGATCTATATCTGATATGTGCTACTAAAATGAATTGCCTTACTTTATTATCACCAAATCAAAAGAAAAAGTAATTTACTTTTATTAGGAATAGTTAGTTTATTAGTTTAATTCTCTCATCATCATTGATTTATTCAAATAGAATTAGGAACGATTAGTTGGTATTTAGTTAACACAACCTTCATGGGACGATACTCAACTCACTAGGATATTACTTGCTAAGCAACTAGTGCACTTGCCAGTTCGTGCACATCAAGTTTTTAGTGCCATTGTCGGGGATTGTATATTTAATCAATATTAATAATATCTATTACTATTCTAATTTGAATTTAGTCTGCAGATATAATTCAAAAATATTTTCTATTGTAGGCTATAGGAATTACAACCCCAACCTAGCATATAGTTCGACTGAACAGCCGAATTATCGGCCACGCAGCTGAAATTTTATGCAAAGAACATTTGGATTTTTCAGAAACTAAAATTTGACTATGGATGAGATGTTCTAGGAGATCAGAAACACTAGAATCTGATCCCGAGATTCACAGAACTTTCTGACATCTACTTAGGCAATGGCGGATCAAGAAGAGAGAAAAGCACAAAGGGATTATGTTATTCCCTCTCTAACAGGAGCCACTTCATACATCATTACACTAACGATTCAAGCGAACAACTTCGAGCTAAAGCCGGGGCTGACTTAGATGGTGCAACATACTATCAATTTGGCAGGCTTCCACATGATGATCCAAACAAACACACAAAGAATCAATGGCATATCAGTAGAGGTAATCAAACTAAAACTTTTCCTTTTCCTTTGAAGGATAAAGCGAAGACTTGGTTTAATTCGTTGCCAAAGAATACCATTGCGACATGAGATGAGATGGCTAACAAATTCCTTACAAAGTACTTTCCTTATCCAAAGCAGCAAAACTATAAGGTGATCTCACTACTTTTTCTCAATTTGAATCTGAAAGTATTTATGAAGCGTGGGAAAGGTAGAAGGGCTTGATCAGGAAAGTACCACATCATGGACTTCCTGCTTGGTTGGAGATTCAATTCTTTTATAATGAATTGACTCCAAATACTAAGATGATGATTGATGCGGCCACAAGAGGAGCCCTCTTGGGCAAGGAACGTGATAAAGAATATAAGCTTCTAGAGGAGATGACAACGAATAGTTATCAATGGCAATCGGATAGAGCAATACCAAAGAAGATGGCTAGGTGCATGAGCTAGATGCAATCTGATTGCTAGAATTTAACGAATTACCATGTAACTTAGGCTAATGGGTCGTGTCCACGAAGAGAGATGCGATGCAAGCTTTTGGTATTTTGAGAAAAACAAGTTAGTGTTTATGTTTTTTTAGATGAAAAAGAAGATGGTGAGTAAAGAATTAGTTTAAAGCAAGCTTGACAATTGGAGAAGGTTTTAGAAAAGATGATTTTAAAGAAGCTTGAAGATGTTGTGTTTGTTTGTATTTAATAAAGAAATATTCGGGCTCACTATTCTATTATTCAACCATGTGTTGTTTTCTTGAAAGTTAAAATTCCTCAGTGATATCATAGGAAAAGATTTTAGTCTTGTAAATAGAGATCAAGTAAAGCACATATGATAGTTTTTAGAAATCAAACTTCAGTTTTAAAGTCTTTCTTTGAGTTGAATGTTAAACCATCAAAACAATAAAGAAAGCATGGAATAAAAACAAGTTCTTTTTAAGATCAACTTCAAGAGTTAGTTCAAAGTCCAATCCCATCTTCATGTGTCTTCAAGAACACTCGTCAATATGCAAGGCTTAATCTAGGCATTCATATAACTCATTGGGTTCTTTTAATAGAAATCAATCAAGAAGAAAACTCATAGCAGAAGAAGAATAGTGAGCCCAGAAAACAGATTTAGTTACTCATAATAAAGAAAGAATAAATAATGGAATAAATTAAAAACATAGACAGACCAGTAAGATTGAGTAGAGTCAAGCAAGGTGAATCTACTTTACTTGTCACTTCAACGGTCAATTACACACTATTTTCTCTCTCACTTGTTGCTGGATTGAAATAAAAATGAGATACAATTTTTCATAAACTATCTAACAATGATCCTAAACCCTAAGAATAAAGCAAGAAACCAATCCTAGTTTTCATTCCTCTACCTCTGATGTGTGGAGTATTTATAGGGAAGAAATGGATAGGGGAGGCGAGCGAAAAGATTGGGGAAGCTGGCTATTTTTGAATTTGAATTATCTCTTTGTCTCCGAACTTGATTTGATTTATCCAGAATTTTATGTGAAAACTTAATTCTGATCTGTAGCTTGTTAGCATGCTGATTGCTGAATATGACTTATCAAACGATAGAATTTAAAATAGTGATCAACATAAGAATTGTAGACCTTTAAGTCTTCTTTTTGGATCATCTTGAATCATCAGATTTGAGTTTTAGCAAAAGTTATGATTAAAATACTAAAATGTATCCAGTCTAAATTGCTTCATCTCATTTGTCGATCTTCTCTCTATCCATTTATCCTTTTAGATTTTGAATTTCAGCTTTAAATTTGACGATCTATCTCTTTATCCTTGGCGAAACCGATAGGATTTTCTTCTAATCATTTTTTCTTTAAATTTGGATGATATTATATCATCTGATATACCCAGTCTTAAGATAAGATGCCCTTTAAAGCCTCTGGATTAGAATCAATCCCTTTCTTTTGAATTTCTGGATTTAATTTGGATAAATCTGTCAATCTCTCTCTTTTCTTCCTTAATTACACTGCACACCATTAAACATGAAAATACATTAAATAGTAGAGATTTATTTAAATATAAATACTGAAATGTGACACATATAGTATGAAAATATGTAATGTACGTGTACGATCACATCCCAACGCCTTTGCTCGTCCTCAAGCAAACAAAAAAATGAAACCAAACTAGCCTAACTCACTTTCGTAGGAATCATGGTTGCATCTAGCACGTGCAACAAGCCGTTAAACCTCTAGGTTACCTCTAGAGGATGAGTTTTGTCTCGTGAGGATTTAGTGGATTACACTCACAAAATCCATAAAGAAAGGAAAATGTGTTAGTATTTTCGAAAAGCATTTTGAAAAGGAGAGAAAATATTTGAAGTATTATTATAAGAGTTCAAGTAATAAGTTATTAAAAATATAATTTTCATTTCTAAACTTAATCTCTATTCAAAAACTTGTTATCAATCAAGGTAAGAGGTTAGACTTGTATTTCTCATCAATCTATTACTTTACCCTAAATCATATGCACATTCGTGACCGTGATATTTGACTAAGATTTTTTAACTCTAACTCTTATGCCTTATTTTCTTTTTTATATATATTGGTGGTATTACTCATTAGTTCTATTAGGCTTTCTAATCTATCCATATAACGAGCCTTTAGTCGTGACGCTCAAACCAGACGGTCTTAGGGCACCGGGTTGGAAAACACTCCTAAGGACTTAAGGACGCGAGCAAACAAGGCCGTAAAACTAAGGATTTTATTATATGGACCACTTTTAAGCATGAATACTTATGCTTTACGAGGCACAAATACCCAGCTTAATCAGAGGATTTATGTATATATATTTTTTTCTTTTTTTTCATAAGACATAAGAATTTTTGTTTTTGAACCCTAAATGTGTAAGTGTATAAAGTGTATATATTTCATCAAGGTAAAGATCAAGGCTAGATTACTTTTTCAAATTTTCTTCCTAACCCTAGAAATCAAACAAATCATCTTATTTTGATCAAGTATAAGAAATCCTAATTATGATTCTCCTATTCTTTAAAATTGACTTAATTCTTATAAAAATATATCAAAAATATTGTTCTTTTTTAAAAAGTTTTTTTATATTTTTTTAGTTATATTAGTCATGTTAGATTGTTAGAGCCCTCCCCATACTTATCTCATGCATTGTTCTCAATGTATGATTGTAATGGATGAATGCATGAAATAAAGTATAAAAAGAGGTGCATAAAATATAATAATAATATACAAAAATATGTACAACATCGTGTTATCCCACACCTAGATCTTCCTAGGTCTCATCCTTCTAGTTTACTTTCCATCATTCCAATGGGTTCTTTTTATAGGACACAGTGGGAAGGCCATTTTTTTTTTTGTCATTTTAGCTTTCTTCCTCCCCAGTCTTACCTTCCTTAAGTCTCATCCTTCTATGTCTATTGTTCAAAAATTGATTACCATCAAACCTCTCAGTTAGAACTTTTTTGTTATAAATGCCTAGAAATTCTAGCTCAGTCTAACACCTCCTCAAAACTAAATCAACACTTTCTCTGGAGGTATGTAATTAATCAAAATATCCTTAATCGGTTCTTCTAAACACATGAGTTTTTCTTCATAGAGGTTTTCAAAGGTTAAGTCAATCGGAGGTTCTTGAATTATATTCTCATGCGATATATCATTTGGCTCATCGAAAGTGAAGATACTCAAATCAAGTATTTTTTTAAAGGGGACTCTAAAATTAGGATCTTCAGCATATGTCTTTAAATAATTCATCAAGAAATAGAGACTCATTTTCTACACCTTAGCTTTCTTCTTTCTTCTTCACAATATTCTCATTAAAATTTACCTCAATGTTGGTCTCTTATCTTACGAAATTATTTTTCTTGGTTGAAGACGTTGACCTCTTTAGTCATGTCTCCAAAAGTCAACCTCATGGATCCATTCCTGCAATTGATGGTCGCATTTGCAGTCGTAAGGAATGAATGCCCTAAGATAACGAAAGTTTGAGACCTAGGATTGGATAGAGGTTTTGTCTTAAGAACAATAAAATCTACTGGGTAGATAAACTCTCCAACCTGGATAAGGACGCCCTTAATTTCTCCCTTGGGAACTTTCATTGAACGGTCAGCCAGTTAGATTGTGACTCGAGTTGGACTAAGATTGCCCAACTCGAGTTATTGATAAACTGAGAAAGGGAGCAAGTTGATACTTGCCCCCAAGTTAAGAAGTGCATGACTGATATCGGTTTATTCTACTAATGGTGGGATAACCTGATTCGTTGTACTTGACAGGGATCGGATCCGATAGTAGCTCACATTAGTAGCTAAGAAGACTTTCTTATGGACATTAGCTTTCTCTTCTTGGTGCACATGTCCTTAACAAATTTTATATAAGATGGGACTTGTTAGATTGCATCAAGAAGTGGCACATTTATCTTCAGTTGATTGAAGATCTCAATTATCTTATCCATGTGTGAATTTTGCTTGTTGTTCTTTAGCCTATTTGGAAATGGTACTATAGGCTTATGCACCTGACTAACTGACTTGTTTTTTTAGACTCGTCAGATTGGGATGGATTGGAACTAGATGAAGTGGATGCTTGTGTGTTATTGTGCTGCATGGGGTTGGTTGGCATAGACACTTGATTATCAACTTTCTTTCCTGACTTAAATGTATGAACAACATGCATTGATTTAACTGTTGATCCTCCGCCAGATTAACTTGGTTAGAATTTCATGGGTTTGTTAATGGTTGACTAGGCAAAGTACCCTTGGTCTTCTCATTTTGTAAATTAGCTAGTTGACCAATTTGAACATCTAACCTCGTTATGGCTTGTGCATTGTTGTTTTGCAGTATTTGTACGAGGGACTCTTGGTTCCTCATATACCTTTCATAGTCTTTTCAAAATCAGTCATTCTTTTCTCTTGTGGAGGATTTTGGAAAGAAGATGGTGGAGCATGGTTAGGAAAGTTCTATTGATAATTGAAAAAATTAGATTGATGATTATGGTTGGGATGGTAATTGGGTTGATGATAGGAAAGATTGTGATTATGATTGGAATTTTGGAAGCGGTTTGAATGGTTTAATCTTGAGTGGTCATTGTTATTTTAGCTCCACGAGAGATTTGGGTGATTCTCCAGCCAAGATTGTACGTTGGTGCATAGGGATTATTGTTGGGCCTTGAAAAGATCGCATTCATCGGTTTAGAAAATTATTGTTGAGCTTGGAACACTTAAAACTCCTTAAACACATGGTTCATGGCTTAATAGTATGTACAGCCCAGAGTTGAAAATTAGTTTGGGCTGACTTGTTGATTAGAACTGGCTTCTTGGTTTCTAGAGCTTCCATTCTTCACATTAGGCTAGAAATTTTAGCCTCGACAGATATGGATGATTCTATTGAATGGAGGCCTCCCGTTAAAGATATAGAATTTGTGTTCCTAGAATTTTAACCATTGGATGATTTTTTCAACTAAATTTTCAAATAAATCCCACCCTTGGTTTTCATCCTTTTGCAAGAATCCCCCTTAGCACATGGTTTTTAAAAGGGTCTGTTCTGATAGTCTAAACCATCATAGAGAATTTGGCATTGTCGCCACTTCTCTATGCCATGATGAGGACACTGGATAAGGAGGCTTTGGAGCGTTCAAAGTACTTTCAAAACGGTTCACTAGGTTCTTACTTGAACTGCATGATGTTCTTTCTACTGAGCTGTCTTGTTAATTGGATACAATTTCTTCAAGAAGATCTTGATGAAATCATTCCACGATATGATGGAATCGACTGCTAAGCTGCATAGCCATTTCTTGGCTAAGTCTTTAAGAGCAAATGGGACAAATCTCAACCTTATAGCATCATCTACAAGGTGAGGTATTTTCATCATTAAGTATACTTTCTCAAATTCACTTATGAAGAAACACACATCTTTGGACTCTAAACCATGAAATTTAGGGAGTGTGTTGATGAACTAAGGCTTAAGCTTAAAATTGTTGTCACCAATCGATGAAAGTTGGATGCAAGATGGAAGTGAGGTTCTCATGGGGTAGAACCTATCCTGCAAATATATTGGCTGAGCCATAACCGAATCTGGTTTTGGTTCTTATTTAGGTGGTGAAATGTTTCTAGTTAACCTAGATCAATTTGGGTCTCTCGACCACACTTGCATATAAAGTTGCTATCGCAAACAAGTTTACCAATCAGTCAAAAAGGAAAAAAAAGAAAAAGCAACCTAGCCTAGTCTACCGTAAACCTCGACTTAGACAACTCCTAACTGGTTGATTGTCCACAAGAGGTATAATGCAGACTCGACCACAAGCTAATCAGCCAGGTCAGTGTAAGATTGGTGGGAGATATCTGCACAAAAGCTACATGCCTAATTAATCCAAATCACCAGCCTTCGGGGTTTGCCCCTCAATCCTTATCATTTGACACTGATTTGGCAGGAGTTAAATTCTAACACCTTCCCCTTAGGATAATCTCCTAATGAGTTCGAGATGTCCTAAGGCCAACGTCTATCAGATTTTAAATTAGGCTTAGGTTGATGAGTGCTTGGAGATGGTTTGTGGGTTAAGAAAGAGTAATGACTTACCCACCTTATCTTTTATAAAATATTTTGGTGCAAAGTGTGCCAGATATAAAAAAGTAGCATTCAACAAGAAAGTAATCACTCAAGAATATTATCTAAGTTATATGTTATGCATACGTACCTTGCTCCAGCTTTCCGCAACATCAATTGAAAATGAAACGTAATTAGACAAATGCCTATAATGCAAATCTAAATATTTTATTAAGCAATTGGCAATCAATCAGATTACTGTTGGATTAAAAATAGGATTATGAGATAATCAAGTGTAAAAACTAGCAATTAAGAAAGTTTGTTTTTGCAAAGCAATACGTCCTGCAAAAAAGAGGTTTTAGCAGTCCCACAAAAAATTGCTTTTCTACTACAAACTCTTAAAATTTTGTTTCCTACTTTCTAGAGCAGGGGCACATGATCACAAGTCTTCTTTTGTAATGCTTAAGCACTTAGCATGATTTCTTTAACCCTGAAACAAAATGCCAAACTTGTTAAAACACAAGAATATCGATCCCTCCCCATCAACGACGCCAAAAATTGATTGCTAGAATTTAAAGAATTACCGTGTAGCTTAGGGCTAACGGATCGTGTTCATGAGGAGAGATGCGATGCAAACTTTTTGATATTTTGAGAAAAACAAGTTTTAGTGTTTAGGTTTCTTAGATGAAAAAAAAGATGGTGAGTAAAGAATTGATTTAAAAAAACTTGAAAATTAGAGAAGGTTTTGGAGAAGATGATTATAAAGAGATTGAAGATGTTGTGTTTGTTTGTATTTAATAAAAAAAGACCCAGGCTCACTATTCTATTATTCAACAATGTGTTGTTCTCTTGAAAGTTAAAATACCTCAATGAGATCATAGGCAAAGATTTTAATCTTATAAAAGAGGTCAAGTAAAACACATAAGATAGTTCTTAGAAATTGAACATCAGTTTTGAAATCTTTCTTTGAGTTGAATGTTAAACCATCAAAATAATAAAGAAAGTATGGAACAAAAACAAGTTCTTTTAAGATCAACTTCAAGAATTAGTTCAAAGTCCAATCCCATCCTCATATGCCTTCAAGAACACTTGCCAGGTTCTTCTTTTCTTTTTAAATGTAATTTTATGATTTCTTTACAGATTAGGTGAGAGAGAGTTTCATAAGAGAAGAAGAAGAAGAATTGTATTTAGAGTGACACTGAATGTAATCTTCTTTAGAGAGAGTTGTACTGAGAGTGACAGTCAATGTCATTCCTCATTTTCCTCATTATTACTTAATCAAGTAGATCGTTACTTTATGTTATTCCTCCTCTTATTCTGCTTCGCTTAACTCTGAGGTAAATCTTCGCAATGATTCGAGGTAAGCATTCATCCAAAATAGGTAAGTGTTCTTTCTTTCTTTCATTTTGTTTCTCAGTTCAACATTCTCTTCTTCTTTCAACACTTCTCTTCTTCTTATTCTTTTAATTTCATTCTCTTAATTCTTCTTTTAACTTAAAATGATTTCAACGCTATCTTCTCCTTCTGTCTTCTACCTTCTTTCTTCTAACTTAACCTAGTTTCTTTTCTTTTATTTCAAAACAAAAAAGAAAGACTTTTAGTCCAATATTAAGTAACTAAAAAAGAATACTGAAAAGTTTCTATCACGGTCCCTCCTTGTGAATCACGATTCGCATAGTCACGTGCTATAGCGATAGTATTGAGCAATCTAGTACATTTTTTAAACCTTTTTTTGTTCAAGTCTAGCTTCTCTTCTGGATGCTCTCAAAGACTAATCAGAGAGGAACTCTATTTTTAACATGTAAAGTGTTTAGAGTTCACTGACTCCGTTTCTCATTTTCTCTAAAAGTCCTCTCTTTGGATTCAAAAAATGAGTCTCTTGATTCAAAAAGTGTTCCTGGATTCCCAAAAGGAGTCCCCCTTCCTTTATAGCTACTTAGGCTATTTTTAAGGAGTCATGGGGGTATTATCGTCCCCTAAAATCCCTCCATAATGAGGATTAACTCCCCCATTACGTGGGGAGTTAATTGACCCAGTAATGGGGTCTGTTACAACAAAAACGCGGGTCTCGCGCTGGACGCAGACCTCGCGTTACTTGTTATAGACGTGGGCGTCTCAGAACGTGGAGTTGCTCAGACTAGCGTTTGTCATGACACGCGAGGTTTCTCAGACCCGCATCAGAAATGGAGCGCCAAGTTGCTCAGACCGGTGCTTGACATGGAACACGGAGTTACTCAGACTCGTGTTGGATAGGACGCGGAGTTACTCAGACTCGCATAGAACACATGCTTAGTCAGGCCTGCGTCTGAAGTCTTCATACTTCTTAGGACATGAGGTTCGCATTTTAGTTCAAAACGCGACCTTCACGTTGAAGTGAGGTTCGCGTCTGATGACTTGTCCTTGGTGATTTTTGGATAGCCTACACCACCACCTTGCGGTAACATTATGTCTTTCCTTTCGTCTTTTTTATGCATACATGCATTCATTCATACATTGAGGACAATGCATGCGATAATTGTGGGGGGGGGGGGGGGTTTACTAACATACTAACATAAGTAGGTTTACTAACAAATTTTTTTCTTTTAAAAAACTTTTTAATAAAAAAATAAAACTTTAATTTATTTCTGAATGTAATTAAGATAATTTTAGGAATAAGAAAATCATAGTTAGAATTTCTTAATATTTGGTCAAAATAAGATTATTTGTTTGATTTTTAGGTTTAGGAGGAATATTTGAAAAAGTAATTTAGTCCTAATTTTTAGCTTGATGAAATATGCATACTTTATATACTTACACACTTGGGGTTCAAAACAAAGACTCTTGTGTCTTAAAAATATATAAAAAATAAACAAACCTGATTATTGATTATCTTGGTGCTTTGGCCTAAGAAAGCCTTGGTACTTACGGAAAAGGTAATTAGGTAAATTTAAAAAAATAAAAACATATAAATATAATAAATGTATTAACATATCTAATAATCAATTAGTAGGCGTTAGGGTCTCAAGAAGCATTGATACTTACATTAAAAAATTAGATGAGTTATACATATTAAAAAGAAAAAAAGAAAAAAAGAAGTGCTTAAAGGGTAACGAAGTGGTAATATTTTGAATTTCTGCAAAAAAATAAATATATTAATATACAAAGCATAAGAGTTAAAGTTGAAAAATCTCAAGTCAAAAATTCACGGTCACAAAAATGTATATGACTTATGGTAATATGATAGACTAAGTGAGGAATTCAGTTTTAATTCTAGCCTAAATTGATAATAAAATTTTTGCATCGAGACTAAGTATAATAATGAATAATTTGGTAATATTAAGACTTATAGATTACTTGATTTCCTTAAAAATATTTCAAATTCTCTCTTTGAAAAATGGTATTTCAAAAATACTAACATCTTCTTTTTCTTTTCTTATGGATTTTATGTGTGTAATTCACTGAAAACCCTCATGAGACAAAACTTATCCTCTAGGGGTAACCAAGAGGTTTAACGGCTTGTTGCATATGTTAGGTGCAACCGTGATTCCTACGACAGTGAGTTAGCTTAGATTAGTTTAGTTTAGATTTTTCTTTTTTGTTTCACTCGAGGACGAGTAAAAGATAGGTGTGGGGTATGTTTGTTCATCAAAAGTGTATATTTTAGTCACATTTTCATGTTTATTTTTTTATAAAGCACTGCTATTTAAATATTTTATTGTTTAGTAATGTGCACACCTCGATAATTTAAAAAAGAAAAGAAAAGAGCCCAAAACAAATCTACAAGTTAAAGAGAAGCCCAAAAGCCTATCAATCCCAAGTTAAATCAGAAATTATCCTATCCTAAGTCAAAGATAATAGAGAGAAATCAAGTTTAAAATTAGGATTTATAAATAACAGTTTCTCTTAAGTTATCTAAAAAATAAGGTTATTTTAAATTTCAGAATTCAAATGAGAATTCTAAGGATAGATCTTCAGATGAATGGACGAGATGAAGCCACGCGCCAAAGCGTGTGCCCAAGCCCTCCAAAAGTGTCGCGTTTTCCCAAAATAGCCGCGGAAATGCCGCATTTTTGTGGCCGTTTGCGTTGAGGTTTGGGGAGAGTATTCTACTGAGACTCTCTTACTAGAATCCCCTATATCCCTAAAGAGTAATAGAGGAGAGGCATCTCAGAAGCTCAAGTTTAGGGTTTTCTTTAGATCTATTTTTTTTTGAATTTTCATTGTAATTTTCAAGTTTTTTACTTTGAAGAAGATTAAAAAAAAATTGTGATGAAGTGAGTTTTGAGAGGTATAAGCTAGCCAAGAAGGAGGCTAAGAAAGCTATTCAGAATGCAAGAGCTAAAATGTATAAAGAAGTGTATGAGAAGTTGGACACCAAAGAGGTTGAAAAAGATATATATATATATATATATATATATATATATAATATATATATATATATATATATATATATATATATATATATATATATATATATATATATATATATATATATATATATATAGAATTGCTCGAATAAGGGAGAGATAGACTAAAACTTTTGTACTATGCGGTGTGTCAAACATGAGGATCAGAAGATTTTAGTTCAAGATGAAAAAATCAAAGAAAGATGGAGAGAGTATGTTGACAAATTGTTTAATGATAGTTCTACTCAAGATTTGGATGACATTACCATTCAATACCTAGATATGAACCGTAACTATATGCGCAGAATTAGCGAATCTGAAGTTAAAGAGGCCTTGAAGAGGATGAAGTCAAGGAAAGCTGTTGGCCCGAATGGAATTCATTGAGGTATGGAGATACTTAGGAGAGGTGGGCGTGAGATGGCTGATAAACCTCTTTAACAAGATCTGGCTAACTAAAAAGATGCCAAATGAGTGGAGAAAGAGTGCCCTAGTACCTCTCTATAAGAATAAAGGTGATATCCAGAGTTGTTCAAACTATCGTGGAATAAAACTCTTGTATCACACCAGAAGCTTTGGGAAAAGGTAATTGAACACAGGTTAAGGTAGAATGTTAAAATATCAAAGAGCCAGTTTGGGTTCATGCTGGGGTGATCGATGACAGAGGCTATTCATTTGCTTTGTCAACTTATAAAACGATCTCGAGAGAGGAAGAGAAATAGCATATGGTCTTTACTAATTTAGAAAAAGCTTATGATAAGGTGACAAGAGAGGTATTATGGTGGACATTGATGAAAAAGGGAGTCCCTATCAAATATGTTGATATAATCGGGGACATGTATATGGAGTAGTGGCAAATGACAGAACTTGTAGAGGCATAACAAGTGATTTTTCTATCGCAATTGGATTGCATCAAGGATCTGCATTGGGTCCATTCTTATTTGCCATAGTGATGGATGAGCTTACTAGAGCTATTCAGGATGAGTTACCGTGGTGTATGCTATTTGCTGATGATATTGTCTTAGTCGATGAAATGAGAGTTGGGGTAAATGCAAAATTAGAGTTACGGAGGCAAACTTTAGAATCTTGAGGTTTTAGATTAAGTAGGACCAAAATAGAGTATATGGAGTGTAAATTCAGTAAACAAGAATCCGAGATTATAGTATTGTGACACTAGATGGTCAAAAAATTCTGATGAGTAGTCATTTTAAATACTTAGGTTCTATTATTCAAAAGGATGAGGAGATCAATAATGATGTCAACCATAGAATCCAAGCCGGCTGGTTGAAATAGAGAACGCAACTTGAGTTTTATGTAATCGTATTATTTCGTTATGGCTGAAAGTTTTATCGAACTGCTATTAGGCCAGCTTTATTATATGGCATAGAATATTGGGTTATAAAGAGATATCATGCCCAGAAGATGAGTGTAGTAGAGATATGCATGCTTCGTTGGATGTGTGGTAACCGAGGAGAGATAAGGGAGAAATGAGAATATTCGTAGTAAGATAGGTGTAGTCTCTATAGAAGAGAAGATGAGAGAAAGTCACCTGCGATGGTTTGGTCATGTGCGATGTAGACCTACAGATGTACCAGTCTGGTGGGTAGAGCATATCAAATTAGGGCAAGTTAAAAGAGCGCAGGGGAGACCGAAGAAAATATGGATGGAGATAATACGACAAGATATAAAGACTAAAGGTCTTAGTGAAGGCATATTGCTCGATAGGAATGAGTGGAGAAAGCTGATCCATGTGCCCGATCTAGCATAATTCTCTTTTTGTTCATGTAGCCTACCCTAAATACTTGGGACAAATGGCTTAGTTGTTGTTTTGAGAAGCCATTGTAATTCGAGGTGACAGAGCAAAACAAGGTGCTTTTGTTCTTTCATATCTCCTTTGTTATTCACTTTCTTTTTATTCTTTATGTTGGTTCTTTATTTCATGCAATCTTCTTATTTAAAAATCATGCTTTATTTTTCTTCCTCCATAAGTAACTAAATCCAATTTTCATGACTTGCTAATATCGCCGCCACGGACATATAGTATTAAATAGAGAACCCAATAAAATTTCATGCATGTTTAAACCCTTGGTTTATCTTGAAGGCACATGATGATGAAAATTAGGTCAACTACTTGCTAGGACTCATTTTTCTTAATTTATGCTTGATCATTGTCTTGATATTTTAATGTTAAATTTTAATCAGTGTTATTTTTGTTAGAACCTTGTTATTTATTTTATGTGTTTTACTTGAATCCTAGTGTGATTTATCATGTTTAGAGTTTAACGTGAAGGTAATCTCTAGGTTGTATTATTTATTTATGGTGGTAGATTATTAGCTAGTTATGGTCTTTCTTTACATTGATATTAAAATTAGACTTCTTTCAATCAATCTCTTTCTTTAAGTTCTCCAAATAAAAAAAGAAAGTGTAAGGAAACAACAATACCGAAACACTTCCATCACATCTTTCCCTGAGGTTCGACCTGTATAGCCCTCGCTATACGCTTAAATTATGAAGATTCAGAGTCAAAACTAATCACGTACACTTTTCATATTCTATGTATTCTTTTCAGCAACAGTGTCTATAAATAGAGACTTTCTTTGTTCATTCTCAGAGGGACAGAAAATTGAAACCTACAACAACATTCTTCTTTCTCCCACTGTCAAATTTCTTCAAGTTTTATTTTAAATTTTTGGGTAACAATTCTATGTCTGAGCAAGAGGCTCTGTCTACTGTCCTAAGCCGAGTGCTGATGATTCCAAGATATTCTTTTCCCGCTACTGGATAAAGCCAAATCAACGTTTGGACAAGGAGACGGGCTTTTGATCCTTTAGGTCAGCGACTACGCGACTGCATTCTCCATGTCAGATAATTCTATATTTATATTCTATTTTAATGTTGCAGAGCATGCTAGAAAGTTTAGTTTAATTTAATTTGTTTTGCTAAGATAATTGATTTGCATGTTTTTAAGAAATAACACAATTTCAACCGACAATCTAAGGATCAAAATTTTATAATTAATTGTTTCTTATTTTCATGAAATAACTGTTTCTTACTATTTGATTAGGATATGATTAGGTTAAGTCTCTTGCAATACCTGCATGCTATAAACTATTTTGATACCTTTTTAAATTTTGTGTCATATCTGATTGTATTTATTCATGCTAGATTAGTCTAGAAATTAACTTGAAATAAGTGCTCAATTTTTAGAAGTGTGACTTTATTATCTAGACTGTTTACTTCTCTTTATTTCTAGCTATAATTATTTTATTTTGCTAGATCACTTGTCACATTATCCTACAAGAATTTTTGTTTAAAGCTACCTACTTAAGACTAAATTTTAACATCATTAATAACGTAGAATACAGAATTCAGGTAGCTTCTTTCTGCCACTATGGCCAACTCTGATCACTCTAAGAGTTGAAACCTTAGAAATTCTTTGGCATATATTTTTAGAGACGAACAAATCGGATGAAGTACTGGTTGACCAATTTTGGACTCGTTTCAGCCATAGATGATTCAATTCTTACACCTTCTCCTAAACCATAACCTGCACAATCATCACCTACTGAAGCTCCTCCTTCAACTCCTTCATCATCTAACCGAAACCTGAGGAGATTGGCTATCATTGTCTCCATAGGATTCTTAGTGCACTCTCTAATAGTCTATATGACATTTATTATGAATATAAGAGTGCCAAAGAACTGCGGACAACACTTGAGAAAAAATATGGCCTCAATGATGCTGGAATTGAAAGATTCACCTCCTCCTCCTTCAATAAATTCATGATGTCTGACAACAAATCTATCAATGATGAACTTCATGAATTTCAAGATTTTATCCAACAACTTCAATCGAAAGAAAATCAATTCTCTGATAATTACAATGTGTCTTGTCTCATTGATAAACTCCGTCATTCTTGGTTAACCTTTGCTGGAGACTTATGTCACAAGCAAGATAACTTTACCCTTGTTCAAACCCTTAAAGTGATTCACGTGGAAGATCAGCATAGGCAAAATTTCAAACTCAAGTCTGAAGTGAAAACCAAAGTTAACTTGGTGGAAGATAATCCTAAGTATAAATTTATGAATCCCAAGGGTAAGAAGTTCAAGAAACCCAATCACTTTCATTATTCGCCTCATGCAAACTCTTCTTTCAAACTTTTAAAATCTTCCTTCTTCAAACCTAGAACCTCTAGCCAGAAGACCGATGAAAGATTCTGCTACATCTGCGGGAGAGCCTATCACTTGGTGCCTCAATATTTCAACCGAAAGATGAAATCAGTTAAAGCTCAACTAGAGGAAACAGAGAAAAAGGCGGGAACAAGGCCACCATGTTGGTACTGAACTCCAACCTTTTAGGTTAGATTCTTCCATTCTTATTGTCAACTCTATCACTTTCTCCTCAGACTGGTGGTTAGACTCAGGAGCCAATATTCATACATTCTCTGATCGCTCCTAATTTAAATCCTATCAGGAACAATGTGAGGAAGCATGGGCCTGGCAGATGACTCCACTTGAGAGATAAAGGGAACTGAACGCATTGATCTTAAAATGACCTCAGAACAAGTTTTGACTCTTCAAGACGTCCTGCATGTACCCACATTTCAGAGAAATCTGATTAGTGAATCTTCTCTTCTTAGAGCTAACTATAGGATTGTTAAGGAATCCAATAAATTTGTAATCTCCAAGTCTAATATTTTTATAGGAAAGCGTTTTGTTTGTGATGGCCTTTTTCTGGCTCAATGTAATCAATCTTTCTGATAATAAAATTTATATTCCTGTTTCTTTGAACATTGAGTCTTCTGATATATGGCATGGTAGATTGGGACATGTCAACTTCAATTCCATCAAGGAAATGATTAACTTGAATCTCATTCCTAAATCTTCTTTTGACTTATCTTCTAAATGTGAAATATGTGTTCAAGACAAACATGTCCGAACACTTTTTCTTTCTATCACAAGAAATTTTGAACCCCTAGAGCTTATTTATAGTGATGTGTGTGACTTGAATAGAGTTTTCACCCAAGATGGTAGAAGATATTTTGTGACATTCATTTGTGACTACTCCAAATTCTGTTACACCTATTTTCTCAAATTCAAGGATGAAGTTCTCGATTGGTTCAAGATGTTTAAAATCGAAGCTGAGAATCAACTTGAGAGAAAGATCAAAATCCTAAGATCTGGTCGTGGGGGAATATACCTCAAATAACATGACATGATTCTGTCAAGAGCACGACATTATTCATAAGGAACTGCTCCCTACACACCTCAATCCAGCAGAGTAGCTGAATGAAAGAACAGAATACTGATGGACATGGTGAACTGCATGTTACTCAGCTCAGTTATACCCGAGAATCTTTGGGGAGAAGCTCTTCTTTTAGCTTGTTTCATTCTCAATAAGGTTCTCCAAAGAAACTCCGACGTTACTCCCTATGAACTTTGAAAAAAGAGAACTCTTAACATTCCATTCTTCAAATTTCGGGTTGCCTGGCTAAGGTTTCAATACCGGAATCGAAGAAAAAGAAAATTGGCCCCACGACTGTCGATGCTATCTTTATCGGATATGCACTTGGTAGCAATATTAACTGATTCCTAGTAGTTAATTCTGAGATCAGTTAAATATCCAATAACACCATCATTGGAGTTAGAGATGTCTACTTTGAAAATATTTTTCCTTTCAAATCAAAAATCCCTAGTAATCCTTCTACTTCTAATATTCTTTCTTCTAGTTCTGCTCCTGCAACTGATTTTGAACCTAGAAAGAGCAAAAAAAAACTAGGACTCTCACATCCTTCGGTGAAGACTTCTTTACCTATCTCGTAAAAGGTGATCCTAGCTCCTTCAAGGAAGCAATGGACTTTTCTGAATCTCCTTTTTGGAAAGAAGCCAATGACAGTGAGATCAAGTCCATAATAGAGAATAACACTTAGATTCTCACTGACCTTCCTCCAGGATACCTATATAAGTTATAAATGGATCTTTAAGAAGAAACTCTGACCAGATGGTACTATCGACAAATAAAAAGCTAGATTAGTTGCTAAGGGTCTCACCAAACAAAAGGGTATTGACTTCTTTGATACCTATTGTCTTGTTATCGGGATCTCTTCTATCAAAATTCTTCTTACACTTGTATTTATTCATAACATATTCATACATCAAATGGATGCCAAGACTGTTTTCCTTAATGGAGATCTCGAAGAAGAGATTTATATGGACCGGCCAGAAGGATTCATAGCCAAGGGAGAAGAAAATAAAATGTGCAGACTTGTGAAGTCATTGTATGGTCTAAAACAAGCACCTAAATGATGGCACCAAAAGTTTAACAAAGTTGTTGCACAATTTAGATTCACTGTCCATGAATATGACAAATGCATTTATTCTAAGAATTTGATAATGATTATATCATCCTTTGTCTATATGTAGATGATATTCTTATTCTTGAAACTTCTCTTGATGTAATCTAAAGGGTATAGGATTATCTCCCCCTAAACTTTGACATGAAGGATCTAGATCCTGCTGATTGATATTGAGATTGAAGATATCCAGAACGCAAAATGGAATTTCATTAAGTCTATCTTATAGTATTGAAAGAATGCTTTACAAATTTGATTTCTATATCTCTAAATCTATTTCTACACACCTATGATTCTTCAATTGCCTTGAAGAAGAACATGGGTGAGCCCGTGTCTCAGTTGAAAAACTCTAAATTAATAGTTTCACTTCTCCACATTTCCAACATGACTAGACCTGACATCTCTTATGCAATAGGTAGATTAAGTAGATACACTAAAACCCTAGTAGAGAACACTAGACTGCACTAGAGAGAGTTTTCAGATATCTTAGAGGCACAATTGGTTATTGTTTAACTTACACTAGATATTCTAATATCATAAAAGGGTATAGTGATATCAATTGAGTCACTGACTCTCACAGTGTTAAGTTTACTATCGGATATGTATTTATGTTCGGTAGTACTGCTGTTTCATGAAAATCCTATAAACAAACAGGGAATGCTAGGAGCACCATGGAGTCTGAGCTCATTGCTTTGGACATTACTTGCTTGGAAGCTGAATGGTTAAAGAATCTTCTGTCTGAATTCTATATTGTGCCTAGATGCATACTTTCAATTTTAGATCATACGGATTCGAGATCCACCATTGAGATTCTAAAGTAAAAGAATGGTAACAAGAAGATGAAAAACATATTCAGTTCAGACTCAAGTCTGTATAGCGCCTATTGGGCAAAGTGATTCTGGACTTTGTAAAGTCCGAGGAGAATCTTGCTAAACCATTGACTAAGGGTCTTTCTAGGAGTGTGTTCCTAGAATCATCAAGGGAGATGGGGTTAAGTCCATAATAGAGTTCACCGACAGCGGAAACCCAACCTATTTGACGGGAGCTGGTTTCATGAAAGAGGTTCAATATAGTAGCAACAAGCTGGATTGGTGATACTCGTGTGGAGCATTAACCCGGATATATTTATATCCTATATGTAGTACTATAGCTATTGCCCCTTCTTTATAGTGACGATGCTCTTATAGTACAGGTAGGTAATGCTGAGTTAAACTCTTAATAAGCCTGACGCATGAAATGTAGAAGGTATAAGGTTCAGCTGTAGTACTCTTGAAGGACGTACCTATGTGAAAGGAACCGTGGTGGCCGTGGTTGGGGGGCAAAGCTGACCTCTAGAAACTGTAGGTCACCTAGAGGGGAGTGAATAGGTGACCGGCTAATCTAATGATGAATAATGCAGAATTAAAAACTATTTAAGCAAATTAAAACTATTAAGCTAAACACACTAAGTATAACACAAGAGTGTAGCCGAATTTTCGGTGAAGGGCTCTGAACTATCTTCTCAGGATTCCTCTAGATTAAGAGTTAAGGTGCTACTATGGCTTTCTTGATTGAATACAAGTGTGAGCAAACAATCCCAAGCATATATCAATAAGGCACAAGATATATCAAGCATATAAAATATAAGCAATGTAAGCATGCAAGATATTAACACAAGTGAAAGATAGAGAGAGAGCAATCGCAAACACGGGAGATTTGTTTTGAGGTTCGAGCACCCTTGCTCTACGTCCCCGCCTCCAACACTATGAAGGATTTCACTAAAAACGATCCCACCAGATCACTCGGTGCCGCAACACCTACAACGAGTTCACACTAGAACTCCTTGGACTGAGTAGTCCCTCTCTTATTCCCGTAAGAACAACACATGCAAGCATACTAGCTTGCCGAGGCCGCACCTCTACACCGAACTCCTACAAGAACTTAAAACAACACGAACCCGTAAGTTCGCCTCCTCAAATATAAGATGAAACACTTTGGTGATCTTTACACTTGGATCACCTAAAAACACTCTCACAACAAAGCTCCTATAGGATTGAAGAGCAATGGAAAGCTCAAGTATGTGTGAGAAAAACTAGGATAGATTTATGTTGAAAAACTCAAGAAATTACTTTTGAAAAACACTCCTGAAAACTCTCCTTTTGATATGGAAGTTTTAGCTCTAAAACAAGTGAAGAAAACCTCTAAGATATGTAGGAAAAATTAGCTCAAAACACTCTTAAACTCTTGTAGAAAATAGTACAAGAGAGCCCCATTTTATAGGCTCCCAAAAACTAGCCATTGCAGGCTAACTCAGCAGCTGATGCTGCTGTCGGTCGACCGGCCAACGGTCAAATTTCTGACCGTTACAGCCTGTCGGTCGACCGCCCGTTCGACCGATCCAAGGCTTTGACCTATCGGTCGACCGTCCGATCAACCGAGGCCAGATCCAGAGAGCAAAGCTCTCTGAACGGTCGACGGTCGGTCGACCGGGGCCTTAGCGGTCGACCGGTCGGTCGACCGGCACACAAGCCAAACTGGTCAATAATTTTTTAGGAATTAAAACTTCGTTTTATATTTCTTATAAAATCCCATAAAATCACTAAAAATCTACAAAAATGATTTCTTTGAAATACTTTGAAGTACAAATATGTGTGATTAAAAATCAACACATATTACAAACTTTTTGAACTATTTTTGTAATATAGAAATTTTGTCTTAAACAAAAATCTATATTTTTCAAAGATAATCTTTTATTTGAAAAACAATTTTTTCAAAACTTCTCCAGATAAAAAAAAAGATATTTTAAATACTTTTGAAGTTTAGTGTGCATGGATATGATCCACTACACATATGAGATGAAAAATCTATATTTTTGACAATAAGCTCTAAAATAAGTTTTGATAAATACAAAACTCAAAACACATGTATACTTTGAAGCTCAAAAATCAAAACGGTATTTTCTAAAACACATATAAATTTTGTGTGTGTGTGTGTGCATATGAACTTGAGCAATCAACAACTAATCTATCCTTTACATTTTATCTAAAAAATAAACTCTTAACACTTACAAAAATGACACAAGTCTTCTTGAAAATCTTCTCTTGAAAATCTTTTTCTCCTTCTTGACTTGGTCAAACCTTGATCCATGAGCTAGACTCCTCTTGAGTACTTTTGCAATCTTGATGCGCGAGCTCTTAAATCAACACGTGCTAACTCCAAAACTTGACTTCAAATCTTTTGTTTGAGCTAAATACCTAGTAAGATCTTGATCAAATATCTGAGATTAAATAAATACAAGATCATTAGTATTATAACTACATGAGTTAATCATCATCAAAACTAGAGTGATGGGCCTTTGGGCCAACAATCTCCCCTTTTTTGATGATGAGAAAACTCATGGAGTTATATATCCATGGATTAAAGTTAAGTTTCATAGAAGCTCTCCCTTAACTCATGCATAACAATAAACATAAAGATATTCAATAAAGTGCATAAACTAAACAGAAATATATATACATAAACAAGGAGATAAACTTGCATAAACTCACCAAATTCTTCTCCCCTGTTTACATATACAAGAAAATAAAATAAACATGCATATAAACTCTCAAAATTCTTCTCCCCATTTTTGTCAATTCATCAACAAAGAGGCGAAAACAAATTAAACAATAAACTTATATATGCGATATATATATTCATGAAGAGGAGAAACGTAAAGTTAGCTCCCCCTGCATACATGCATTACATGAAGAAGGGATGACAAGACCCTAGCCCACATAAAGCATAATATACAATGTACAAGCGGATATGTTAATCTCTCCTACACACGTGTATCACATACAGAAGAGAGGTCAAGCTCCTCAATATGAGATACACTCAACATGAATCTATATATAGAAAAGATGTTAAGCTTCCCTTGCATATAAGCAATATATATCAAAACATTATGAAACCACTTTAAAACAAATTTTGAGATTTTCTCGAAGTCAACAAAATAAATTTTGATATCAATGAAAGTGAAAACATTTTATGTTTTTGATACCAAATGAAAATATCTTATAAATTTTTGATACCAATAGAAAATGAAACATTGTACGTTTTTTATACCAATTGAAATATATTATAAAATTTGATACCAATTGAAAGTAAAAATCAAATTTTTAGGTAAATACAACTTATTTTGTAATAAGGATACCAAATTGAGAATAATACCAATTTAAGATTATTGATACCAATATTGAAAATGTTAGCATATACCAAAATAAAGTATTTTTTATCATAAAGAGTGGGAGTAAGATACTAATTGAAAATAAAACCGATTGAAAGATCAAACACGAATATTTCTCCCCCTTTATGAAATACTAATAGAAATAATGCATAAGGTTATATAAGATACCAATTGAAAAATAATTGACAGTAAGGACTAAATCAAGTTTAGCAAGAAACAATTTGTGCTTTTAAGAAACATGTAAAGACATTATAAAACAAGCACAATCAAGTCATATATATGTATGTAAATAAATATACCAATTGAAATTAATACTACTTGAAATTTGAAGCATACATATATAGGAAAATACATATGAGTATAAAAGAATAGAATTACATGAAGTTCATGTCTATTACTCATAATTACCACCCTATTCATGAACATGATAAAAAATATTCAATTTTAAGCATACAAGGCATGGTCGCCCAACCAACTGCCCTTTAAGGGTAGAAGTTTTCAAAAAATAAGATTTGAAAGTAATTATAGATTGAAAACCCTACCAAATGAAGAATAAATAACTAGTTTAAAGTAATTTTTGAAAAACTAGTTAAAGATCCTTCAAATATGAAAACAAATCATATATCCCATGAAGTATGCTAAATACACAAGAGTTGGCACTTAAAATCTATAAAACTCAAAAATGTGCATGAAACAAAGTTATGATTAACAAGGAAATGTGAGTGCACAAGAATCATGTGAATAATATATTCATGAAAATAATCAATAAAGCTCAAAACATCATAAGAATTCATTTTATTAAAAAATTTATTTTTCATCAAATATAAATAAACCTCAAGGTATATGTATGTTCTATCAAAACCAAAAATAGCATATACATGAAGCAAAATATATACAAAAATAGGAAAAATAAGTGTAAATGAGGGAATCATCAAAACTAGGTTATACATGTACATGTAATGAGTACAAGTGAGTATTGAAGCACAAACATATAATAGTTAAGTGTAGCTCCCTACTTGTACAGGTATACATACAAGTTTTAATGAAAACTACATCTGAACAAGTATTCACCTCATGAAGTACAAAATTAAAACAAGATAAAAATATTTATACAAAAAAATGTAAACTAAAATAGGAGTTTAGAGTTAGTTACCAAACCATATGAACTATTCTCTAAGTCTCTAAATCATGGTGGTTTTCCCACCAAATTTTCTTGATAACGATGCATCAATCGGGTATGTCCATCTAACTTCATATGCATCCACAACCAAGGTACCATACCTCTCACATTGTGTGAGAGCCCACACCTACATCAAACACAAGAGGTGGAAATTTTGATACCCATTTTCTTTTGGGTCCACAGGGGTTAGCATCATAAGGAATCCAAACATTTTATTTACAAATTTGTAGAATTTAATCTATCAAAGTAAAATCTTGCAAGATGGCCGTTGCGGGCACAATGTGTACATTTGTACACTCTAACATGCATATGAGAATGAGTGTAATCATGATGTGTATAGTATGCATATGTATGCTGTGGGTTGTGGAGCTTGTTTCTTTTGAAATAAGGTTTCAAATGTAGAATGGTTAAATGCACAATTGCTCAGAGTTGAGCTCAAACAATTAATTCTATTTTTTAAGACTTGAATCTTATTTTTATTAACATGAAGAGTAAGGCAAGAATGAGAATCAACAATCCTTTTCCTTTTAGAAATGTTTTCTTTTTCTTTTGAAACTATTTTTCTTTTCAAAGAGTTGTTTTCTTCTAAAGCAATCTCTTTTTCTTTTTCCACCAAGTAATTTTATTATTCAAAGAATTATTTCCTTCACAAATATCATTTAATTTAGAAGACAAGAAAATATTCTCCTTTTTAAAAAATTCATTTTCTTTTGAAATGAAATCAAATTTATTTTTTAATCTTTTATTATCCTTTTTAAGCACGTTATATTTTTCAAGAATTTGTTGACAAAATAAAGCAAGCTCATCATATGATATTCCAACATCCTCATCATGCTCGGATTCAAAATTTACCTCGAGGGGGTTATCCTCTTGGACCATGTAACATATGTTGGAAGCATCACTTCCATCATCCGAGTCACTCCCCGCATAGTATTGCTTTTGTTCACCAAGGAAGACTAGGTTGTTCCATACTACAAAAGTCGAATCAAAATTAACAACCCTAAATAAATATTCATCATTTAGGGTAGATCTTAAAGTATGAAGGGCTTTTGCATTAGCCTCAAATTTTTGCCATTAAAACAATATGAATCTTTAATAGTGGCAACATAAACATAAATACCTAGGGCTTTGAGGTACATTAACATCTTAACCTTCCAAATTTGGATGTTAAGAATATCAAACATGAGAGGTGTCATGAAATCCATGTATGTGTAAACAAATATTGTGATTAGCTAAAAATGAGGATCTTTAACTCAAAGTTGTTAGACTCAAATCAAGAGCACCAAGCTCTGATACCAATTGTAGGTCACTTAGAGGGGGGTGAATAGGTGACATGCTACTCTAATGATGAATAATGCGGAATTAAAAACTATTTAAGAAAATTAAAACTATTAAGCTAAACACACCAAGTATAACACAAGAGTGTAGCCGAATTTCCGGTGAAGGGCTCTGGACTATCTTCTCAAGATTCCTCTAGATTAAGAGTTGAGGTGCCTCTATGGCTCTCTTGGTTGAATACAAGTGTGAGCAAACAATCCCAAGCATATATCAATAAGGCACAAGATACATCAAGCATATAAGATATAAGCAATGTAAGCATGCAAGATATAAACACAAGTGAGAGATAGAGAGAGCAATCGCAAACACGGGAGATTTGTTTTGAGGTTCGAGCACCCTTACTCTACGTCCCCGCCTTCAACACTATGAAGGATTTTCACTAAAAACGATCCACTGGATCACTCGGTGTCACAACACCTACAACGAGTTCATACTAAAACTCCTGGGACTCACTAGTCCCTCTCTTGTTCCCATAAGAACAACACATGCAAGCATACTAGCTTGCCGAGGCCGCACCTCTACACTGAGCTCCCACAAGAACTCGAAACAACACGAACCGTAAGTTCGCCTCCTCAAATATAAGATGAAACACTTTGGTGATCTTTACACTTGGATCACCTAAAAATACTCTCACAGCAAATCTCCTATAGGATTGATATAGCAATGGAAAGCTCAAGTATGTGTGAGAAAAACTAGGATAGATTTATAGTGAAAAACTCAAGAAATCTCTTTTGAAAAACATTCTTGAAAACTCTCCTTTTGATATGGAAGTTTTAGCTCTAAAACAAGTAGAGAAAACCTCTAAGATAGGTAGGAAAAACTAGCTCAAAAACTCTCTTAAAATCTTGTAGAAAACAGCCCAAGGGAACCCCATTTTATAGGCTCCCAAAAACTAGCCGCTGCAGGCCAACTTAGCAGCTGATGCTGTTGTCGGTCGACCGGCCAATGGTCAAAATTTTGACAGTTGTAGCCTGCCGATCGACCGCCTGGTCGACCGAGGCCAGATCCAGAGAGCAAAGCTCTCTGGACGGTTGACCGGGGCCTTAGCGGTCGACCGATCCGTCCGGCCTCAGGCCAAACTGGCTGTGCACATTTGTGCATATCGGTCGACTGCCCAGAAGACCTGGTCAATCATTTTTTAGGGATTAAAACTTGATTTTATATTTTTTTATAAAATCTCATAAAATCACTAAAAATCTAAAAAACTGAGTTCTTTGAAATACTTTAAAGTACAAATATGTGTGATAAAAAATCAACACATATTACAAACTTTTTGAACCATTTTTGTAATATAGAAATTTTACCTTAAATAAAAATCTGTATTTTTCAAAAATAATCTTTTATTTGAAAAATATTTTTTTCAAAACTTCTCCAGATACAAAAACAAGATATTTTAAACACTATTGAAGCTTAATATGTATGGATATGATCTACTACACATATGTAATGAGATATCTATGTTTTGACAATACGCTCTAAAATAAGTTTTGATAAATACAAAACTCAAAACACATGTATACTTTGAAGCTCAAAAATCAAAATGGTATTTTTTAAAATACAAATAAATTTTGTGTATGTGTGTATGAACTTGAGCAATCCACAACTAATCTATCCTTTATATCTAAAAAATAAAATCTTAACACGTACAAACATGACACAAGTCTTCTTGAAAATTTTCTCTTGAAAATCTTCTTCTCCTTCTTGACTTGGTCCAAACCTTGATTCATGAGCTAGATTCCTCTTGAGTACTTGATGCGATCTTGTTGCGCGAGCTCTTGAATCAACACGTGCTAGCTTCAAAACTTCACTTCAAATCTTTTATTGAAGTTAAACACCTACAAGATCTTGATCAAATATCTGAGACTAAATAAACACAAGATCATTAGTACTAAACTACATGCGTTAATCACCATCAAAACTAGTGTGATGGGCCTTTGGGCCAACAGAAACTTCTCATGAGTCGGTTATTGTGAGCATGGTCTTTAACGCTCAACCGCTCTCATAATAGATAGAGATTTATTGTGTGTATTTTTCATAAATATCTGGTTAAAGAGACCTAATTCAAGATGTGGTCCATTATTCTCTCAGGTGGCGATGAAATTCATTAAAAGTAGATTCAAGATCGCAAGCTATCGAACCTGAATTCACAGTATGATGTTGCCCAAATTTTTATTCTTATTTATGATTTATGATATTGCCTTCTTTTGTCTTTCCTGAAACTCAAGTTTTGGGGGGATTGTTGGATGCGTATTTGGATTTGGAGGAAAAACTTGAGTCTCTCTATTTACTTTTGATATTTAGTCCCATATTGGATACACCAAGGAAAGTTGAGTGGTTTATATACCAACTCTACCATTGTTTATTGTTATGAATGTTAGGATATCGGCCATCTTTCCACGTGCATCGAGCCAAACCGGGTCGGGTTCAAGTATGGGTAGTGCGCGCGCCCACGACCTGCGAACACGAATGTAACTTCATTCAGGTGGTTCTTGCACCTGCTACATTTTGAAATTTTTTTGATTTTTATA
The DNA here is from genome assembly GCA_038442645.1 of Agave tequilana. NCBI lineage: Eukaryota > Viridiplantae > Streptophyta > Magnoliopsida > Asparagales > Asparagaceae > Agave > Agave tequilana. The sequence goes on along the minus strand of JAVJIF010001657.1, from coordinate 270,447 downwards.
TTTGGAGCTAACTCTGAACTTCTGGGCAGAGTAACCCGAGCATCTGGAGACGTCATGTGATTCTGGGCACGGTTCAAAGACAGGGCCTAGTCGGATACGACTCGGCCGAGTCGTATCCATCTCGGCACCCGCCAAGATGAGTCTGAGACCTGATTCAAAGGATCCACTCACAAATGACCGACTCGGCCTTGACTCGGAGCTGACTCGGCTGAATCGGTCGAGTCACGATACGACTCAAACTGACTCGGCTGAGTCATTTTAAGTCAAGGCCGAGTTTGTTTTAAAAAAAAAAAGAAAAGAAAAAACTCAAACTTACCTAGGATTTAGGGCTTCGCCGCCTGCCCGCTCGCTGTCGTCGCCGCCGCCTGCTCTACCTGATTTCTCTCCCTGTCTCTATCTCAATCTCTCCCTCTATCTCTCCCTCTCCCTCCTTCCTTCCACTCTCGAAAAGTGGCGGAGGAGGGAGAGAGGGGAGACGAGAGAGAGGGAGAGACGAGAGAGGGAGATAGAGCTAGAGGTAGAGAGAGAATAGAAAGAGAAAGGAGAGGGAAAGAGACGAGAGAGAGAAGGAGATAAAGCCAAAGGGAGGGAGAGATCCACTCAGCCGATCTCTCTCCCCTTTATCCTTTTCTTTTTTCATTTTTTTGGTTTTTTATATTTAACCCTCAAATCTTTTATATTTCTAAATTTACTCTCAAGTCATCATATTTTCCCAATTATCCCCTCAAAATAAATTTATTTTAGACATGTTATACATGAATTTTGATGTCTATATTTTATTACGATTTGTTGTGATTTTTTTCAGAATTTTTTGAGCTTTCTATGTAGCGTTTTGTGCGAATCGCCCGAGACTGATCCGGGTCACCGCGACCGATCCATCTCAGTGCCCACCGAGTCGGTGGCCGAGATCGTGACTTTGAATCATGTTTCCGGGACTTGGACTAGGAGTGGACGCCAAGAACTCGGACTCGAAATAATCCTAGTACTTGGACCGAGGTGATCTCGGACCCGAGTACTTGATCTCGGAGTGAACCCCGAGTACTTGGACTCAGAGCATCCCCGAGCTCCGTCTCACTCTCCTGAAGTACTTCACTGATTTGATTCGTAACAATTTTGATCTGGTAAAAGTGAATTTGCGAACGTTCTGAGTTGTTGCAAATTAATTGCAATAAAGCTGAATGTGCGCTTGATTGTGCAGGGGTTGTTAGTAACAGATAGAGCTCTGTGCCTATAAATAGAGCCTCTCTGTTCATTCTCAGAGAGACAAAAACTGATATCTATAACAATATTTTTCTTTCTCTCACTGTCATATTTTTTCAGGTTTTATTTCAAATTTCTGGGCAACAATTCTCTATCTGAGTAAAGGGTTCTGTCTACTGTCCTAAGCCCAATGCTGGTGATTAAGAGAGATTCTTTTATCGTTACTAGATAAAGTTGAATCAATGTCTGGACAAGATAACATGCTTTTGATTTTTTTTGGACAGCAACTATGCGACTGCATTCTCCAGGCCAGATAATTTTATATTTATATTCTGTTTTAATTTTGCAGCAACATGCTAGGAAGTTTAGTTTAATTTAATTTATTTTGTCAAGATAATTGATTTGCATGTTTTAAAGAAATAACACAATTTCTACCAACACTATTAGCAATAAGTAGGTCTATGTCAGGAGAATTATAATGTGTCAGAAAAAATTGGTACAAGCGGCTGTGGATATACTTCTTGATAATGAGATATGTGGACAACCAATGAGGAATGGTCATAATAAAATTTACACGTCATTTTCAAATGTATTTGAAGGCAAAGAGCGAAGATTTCACAAGACTCTACATAGTAAGTGGGTCGGTTATTTGGGGCGTTTCATCATTGTCGTGGTCCTTCATTTTCATTACATCTCTTTTTTGCCTTTTGTTCAGTTGTGTGCCATGTTAATCTCACATTAAAGGTGGACCAATAACCTTGGTTATTTGTTGGATTCCTAATTAAGGTTAACTGATATTAAGGGTGCCCATATTAAAGTCACATTTATATAGTTTATATAAATCTTTTGAGATATAAGGGTACCATGATGGATGGTATTATTTCAAGGGTTTATTTGCAAATGTGCGACCCACTTTTCTCCTCCTGCAAATGTGCGACCCACTTATAGAGAAAAGAGGTTATTTGCATTAGGGTTTGCAGGATCAAAGGAAGGAATCGAGATCTTCTTCAACCTTCATCTATTGTTCATCAATGGCTTCAAGTATGGGAATTTAAAGTATATGTGTTTTGATTTCGTATTCAATTCTTGAGATGATTGATTCTAAATTCAATGGCTGTTAATCCGCATAATAGTTGCTTTTATTTCTTACATTTGGTATCAGAGCCGTGTTAAGAATCAATACATCTTGGATTAAAGATTATGGTGAATTAGGGTTTTGATTAATGTTTCATAAAATCAAATTTTTGATCTTTTAATTGTGGAATTAATAGAGGATTACATAACCCTAATATCATGTTCATACTCCTCTAATTATGCAATTAATAGGGATCAAAATTTAGGATTAAGAAACCCTAATTTTCCCTAATTTTTGATTAAGTCATCGGAACAGGAACTGCCATTTGATAACTGTTTCGTCGACTATTAGTCGACTAATCATATGTTATAGTCGACTAATTTATTTTCCCGAAAGTTGAGAACTCTCTGTTTCTAACAGGAGTCGACTTATATTTTTGATTAGTCGACTAGTAAAGTGTATAGTCGACTAACCATTTTTGCCAAGTCGACTAATATTTAACCGAGAGTTTGCCTTCCAACAGGAGTCGACTAATAATATGTGTAGTCGACTGATAAAATTTGTAGTCGACTAATTATAGGGTATAGTCGACTAACTTTTCCTTGCACTAGTCGACTAGACCTAAATGTGTAGTCGACTTGACTTGACCCAAGTCGACTAGTCTTTCCTTGTAGTCGACTAATGGTTGTTTTAATCAATCATTAAAGTATGTTACACATTTAAGTTATTGTGTTAATATTGATTGATGTTGGTCAAGTAATAGAATTGAAGTATTATGGCATTTCTCAAATAAAAGATTAGAGAATATTATTGGTTAGTTTTTGTATTCATAAGGCTTATTGATCTAGTAGTTGCCAAAGTGACCTATGTTAGTAAACCTTATGAATATACAACTACATAAAAGACTTGTCAATGTAAGTGACATTAAGACAATAATATTCTCGATGGCGGTTCTAGTTAGGAGATTGGGACTGGCTCAAAGGAAAGTCTCTTTCAAATAATTATGAACCGGGGTAGGGTAGTGTAATTTATGCAACTTAGTGGTGTAGAAGTGGATACCCAAAGGTAACATGACTTACTATCTAAGTGACATAAATTATATTAGACCTACGTAGGTGATAAAAGTTCTCACCTAAAGAGTGAACACTAGATATGCTTAGGTTTCGCCCAAAGGAGAAATCAAAGTGATATCATATTCATATTAATTAAATTAAAACTTTGTATTGATTCGTGGCCTAATGTGAGCAATGTCCTATTATGTTTCAGTGAACGTCCCCCACTTCCCTTCACACTCATGCCACCAGCATTCCAGCCCTGGATGGTACAAACTTCTCCGAGTGGTTTGAACATGTACAGTTTACACTGGGTGTCCTGGACCTAGACATGGCCCTTTTGGTAGAGAAACCTGATGAAGTGACTGCTGAAAGTACAGCAGAGAAGGTTAGCCATGCCAAAGCTTGGGAAAGGTCGAATAGACTCAGTCTCATGTTCATAAAGATGACCATAGCCAATAACATCAAGACTTCCCTCCCACATACTACTAGTGCATCTGAACTTTTATCTGCTGTAAAAGACCGATTTAAGTCTGCAGATAAGTCATTAGCTGGCACCCTTATGGCTGAACTTACCACCATGAAATATGATGGTAATAGAGGAGTTCAACAACACATTCTAAATATGACTGATAAGCTGCTAAGTTAGGATCACTGGGTATGAAAGTGGATGAATCCTTCTTGGTACAGTTCATCCTCAACTCACTTCCTCCTCAGTTTGGGCCATTCAAGATTCACTACAACACTCATAAAGATAAGTGGAATTTGAATGAGCTAACTGGTATATGTGTACAAGAGGAAGTGAGACTGAGGCAAGAAGGGCATCACTCAGCATTGGCAGTACTCAAGAAGGTATCCATAAGAAAGGCAAATATGGAAGAGGTAAGAGATTTCCATCAAAGAAAGGGCATGACCATGGGGAAAGCAGCCAAGGTCATGGAAAGGCTTTCACTGTCAAATGCTACTTCTGTGGCAGAAAGGACATGTGAAGAAGGAAAGTGAGAGATTCGTCTTTATGGGGAACCGTCTCAAAGTGGAGGTCGAATATGTTGGGTACTTATCATCGACTACTCTGGAGACGGGACATCAGATGGATCTTGAAGATACTTTTTATGTACCTTCGATTTCTAGGAACTTAATGTCAATATCCAAATTAGATGTTTTTGGATATTCTGTTTTATTCAGTTGTGGAAAACTCAGTTTAATGTATAATTCAATTCCGGTTGGACATGAAATTTTATGTGATGGTTTATATAAAATTTCATTGAATGATGAGTTTGCACAATCTTTATTATCTCTGCATTCGAATGTTGGTATTAAACGTGGCTTAATAAATGAAAAATCCTCTATCTTGTGGCATAGGAGACTGGGGCATATCTCCAGGGATAGAATAATAAGATTAGTGAAGAATGGGATTTTGGATAACCTAGATTTCACTGATTTTGATGTATGTGTGGATTGCATAAAAGGAAAGCAAACCAAACACACTAAGAAAGGTGCCACAAGAAGTAAAGAACTCCTTGAAATAATTCATACAGATATTTGCGGACCACTCTCCATTCCATGTTTTACGGGAGAGAGATATTTCATTACCTTTATAGATGATCTGTCACGTTATGGTTATGTATATCTAATTCATGAAAAGTCTCAGGCCGTTGACATCCTTGAGGTGTTCATTACAGAGGTCGAGAGACAATTAGATAGAAAAGTTAAAATCATAAGATCAGATCGAGGTGGTGAATTTTATGGTAGATATGATGAGTCAGGACAACATCCTGGCCCATTTGCCAAATTTTTAGAAAAGCATGGTATTTGTGCTCAATACACAATGCCAGGTACGCCTCAGCAGAATGGTGTTGCTGAAAGGCGAAACCGAACACTTATGGATATGGTTAGGAGCATGATGAGCTTCTCTAATGTACCCATTTCATTGTGGAATGAAGCCTTAAAGACTGCTATGTATATCTTAAACAGGGTTCCTAGTAAGGCAGTCCCAACAACTCCTTTCGAGTTGTGGACTGGTAGGAAACCTAGTTTAAGACATTTACATGTTTGGGGTTGTCCAGCAGAGGCTAGAATATATAATCCACAAGAAAAGAAATTAGACTCAAGAACAATATCTGGATATTTCATTGGTTATCCAGATAAGTCTAAGGGGTACAAATTTTATTGTCCTAACCCATAGTACTAGAATAGTTGAAACTGGTAATGCCAGATTCCTTGAAAATGGTGAAATTAGTGGGAGTGATGAACCAAGAAAGGTAGATCTTGAAGTGATAAGGGTAAATATCCCAATTACCTTTCCTTCAAGAGAAATTGTTGTCCCTCAGCTTGATCATCAAGCTGAGATACCAGAACAACATAATGATATTGGTTCACCACTCCATGAGGATATTGCCATTGAAAATGTAGTAGAACCACCACAACCGGCAGCTTTGAGAAGATCTCAAAGGGAAAGAAGATCTGCCATTTCAGATGATTATGTGGTGTATCTACAGGAATCTGATTATGATATTGGGATAAATAAAGATCCAGTTTCATTTTCACAAGCCATAGAATGCAATGATTCTAGTAAATGGATTGATGCTATGAACGATGAGTTGAAATCTATGGACCAAATCAAGTCTGGGATCTCATTGAATTGCCTGATAACTGTAAGAAAGTCGGGTGTAAATGGGTCTTTAAGACCAAGCGCGACTCTAAAGGCAATATCGAACGATATAAGGCCAGACTTGTGGCTAAAGGTTCACTCAGAAGGAAGGCATTGATTATAGAGAAACCTTCTCTCCAGTATCAAAGAAGGACTCTCTTAGAATCATTATGGCACTTGTAGCTCATTATGATTTGGAGTTACATCAAATGGATGTGAAAACTGCTTTTCTGAATGGAGATTTGGATGAGGTAATTTACATGGAGCAACCTGAAGGGTTCGCAAATGAAGGTAAGAACACTTGGCTTGGCAAATTAAAGAAATCCATATACGGACTTAAATAAGCTTCCAGGCAATGGTTATAAAAGTTTAATGATACCATTACATCTTTTGGATTTACAGAAAACACTGTTGATCAGTGTATATATCTAAAGATCAGTGGGAGCAAGTTTTATTTTCCGGTTCTGTATGTGGATGATATCTTGTTAGCCAGTAGTGATATTGGTCTGCTGTATGAAACTAAAAGCTATCTACCAAGAACTTTCAGATGGTTGATATGGGTGAGGCAGCTTATGTCATTGGCATAGAGATCTTCAGGGATAGATCTCGAGGATTGTTAGGACTGTCTCAGAAAGGTTATATCAACCGAGTCTTGGAAAGATTTCATATGGAAATGTGTTCAGTCAGTCCTGCACCCATTCAGAAGGGTGACAATTAAGTGGGAGCCAGTATCTCAGAAATGACTTAGAAAAAGGGTCAAATGCAGAAAGTTCCGTATGCATCAGCTGTTAGGAGCTTGATGTATGCAAGCACTTGTACCAGGCCAGATATCAGTTTTTCTGTTGGGATGTTGGGAAGATACCAAAGCAATCCAGGAATGGAAAACTGGAAGTTGGCTAAGAAGGTTATGCGGTATCTTCAAGGGACGAAGGATCATATGCTCACATACAGGAGATCAGATCAGTTGGAGGTGATCGGCTATTCGGACTCAGATTTTGGTGGTTGCCCAGATAGCAGGAAGTCTACTCAGGATTTATTTTCTTGCTAGCAGGTGGGGCAATCTCGTGGAAGAGTGTAAAGCAGTCTATCATTGCTTCATCCACGATGGAGGCTGAGTTCATAGCTTGTTTTGAGGTCACAAATCATGCATTATGGTTAAGGAATTTTATCTCAGCACTTGGTGTAGTTGATTCTATTGCCAGGCCGCTGAAGATATATTGTGACAATACAGCAGCCGTTTTCTTCTCTAAGAATGGTAAGTACTCTAATGGTTCTAGACACATAGAACTGAAGTACTTGGTGGTTAGAGAAAGAGTTGAGAAACAGAAAGTGTCAATTGAAAGTATAAGTACCACTTTAATGGTTGCTGATCCAATGACAAAAGGATTACCTCCAAAGACATTTAAGGGACATGTTGTTAGAATGGTCTTTGAACAATCTGTAAATGTATATTTTGGTACTTATGTAATTGACATTATTGCGTAATAAAAGGTTGTTTCTGTGTTTCCTGTTATCCAATTATGTGTGCACATATTTTGTATGGATGTATGTTAAACAGGAAATGTCTTTACAAGACAATTACAGGGGTCATTATGGTTATGGACTCAATTAGTAAGGGTTATCAATGTTGTGGTACATAGAAAGGAGTATGACGTGGATGTTGTATAACCGCTATGACTCGCATTGGTGGTCCAAGCTAATTGCAGTATTACAGTATTTCATATTTGGGCTTATCAGTTGTTATTTTTTTTTTTTAATTCGTGATCACGTGTCAAGGTTTTTCGGTATGGAATCCAATAGAGTCAAAAATGATTTACAAATGAGTCTTTTCTTTTATTTGTTTTCTAAAGTTTTAACCTAATCGGTTAATGGTCCAAGTGGGAGAATGTTAATCTCACATTAAAGGTGGACCAATAACCTTGGTTATTTGTTGGATTCCTAATTAAGGTTAACTGATATTAAGGGTGCCCATATTAAAGTCACATTTATATAGTTTATATAAATCTTTTGAGATATAAGGGTACCATGATGGATGGTATTATTTTAAGGGTTTATTTGCAAATGTGCGACCCACTTTTCTCCTCCTGCAAAGAATTACAATCTCTTCTCTCATAATTTTTGAGAACCCATCAATAAAAGAAAAACTAAGAGTTTTGTGCAAGGAAAAGGAGATAGAGAAAAGAGGTTATTTGCATTAGGGTTTACAGGATCAAAGGAAGGAATCGAGATCTTCTTCAACCTTCATCTATTGTTCATCAATGGCTTCAGGTATGGAAATTTAAAGTATATGTGTTTTGATTCCGTATTCAATTCTTGAGATGATTGATTCTAAATTCAATGGCTGTTAATCCGCATAATAGTTGCTTTTATTTCTTACATGCCATACTGCCATACTATGAATTTTTTATTCTGGTTAGTAGGGAAGAGAGTTCTAGTGTCATTTTCTGCTTTTCAAAATATGCTGGAGCGGAGACGTGACGAGAGTCGGAGACATATATATGAAAGGAGAATACCTTACATATACGCGCTAAGTCTTAAGTAACATGAAACAAACTATAAAGATCTACTAAATAAATTACGATCACTGCAATATCACATATAATTATCCACACAAGGTAACATATGAATACTAAAATGGAATAACGACTGAATCTGATATATCATGAATCAAGAAATAACATAAATGCAAGAGAGATAAGAATACCAGTAACCAGCAGAGGAAAACTCCGGACTCCTCGCGAAGCGTACGAGCTCATCATCACCTGATCAATATAACAAAATAAAGCATCCTATATATGAAATGACGCGGTTTCGGGCCCGAATTACCATCAAGTCTGCACTACAGGAACTGATACATATCTCTGAATCGTCTCGTGTATCGATCTTCAAATCGTCTGGCATATCGGCACTCTGCGAACACGATTGCAGATTAGGTCTAGATCTTCTGTTATTGGTTCGGATCGTGCGATCGGATCCAAAGAACTGAGGAGAGAAGGAGAGCTCGGGCTCCCGCACAGGGTCTCGACCAAAAGCTGGCACGTGGGAGGAGCTCTGGGGTATGGCGGGGTGGGTCGGTGCTCCGGGGGAGGGAGAGGGGTGGTACGGCAAGGTAGTGGAAGGCGGCGTGGTGGTGCATACCGCGAGGTGGATAGGTGTGCGCCTCGACAACGAAGAGGGGAAGGGGCTCAGCAGGAGGGAGGGGAAGGGCTATGGTTGTGGGTCAGCCTGGGGAGGGGGTGCAGCGACCATGATGGGGGGTGGAGAGGTTGGGGGTGGAGCCCTGCGTAGTTGCCGTGGAAGCTCCGGCTGTAGGTTTCTCACGGTGGATGGAGGAGAGAAGCGGCAATGGCTGTGTAGGGTCAGAGGCGGTTAGGCAGTTACTATGGTGGGGGGATGAGGAGCCATTGGGAGGAGGAGGAAGATGGAAGAAGAGGGAGATGTCGTGGGCTGTGCTCTGAGTTGCCGGTGAGGTGGCGGAGTGGCCATGACGGTACGCAAGCTCAGGCGGAGGTTGACGGACATGAGGAGGGAGCTCGAGGCAGGTGGGAGAGGGAGATGAGGTATAGACGGCTAGAGGAGGAGAGACTGAAGAAGATGGTTTTGGGTTAATATTAATTAGGGTTAGGTTTAGGAGATAATATATAGCGTGAGAGATAATGGGTTTTGATTATGGATTAATGGGTTTAATGGATACTGGGTAATGGATTTCGGTTTTGTTTTTGGGTAGAGATAAAGGGTAGCTTTGGGAATAAGGGAAAATAATTATAAGTACCATAATAATATTAATAATAATCATAATAATAATGATAATTAATTAGTAACAACAACAATATTAATACATGATATAATAATAAATAATAATAATTAATCTCAACTAGTAATGACAATTACTACCAAGCAATAATAATAATCCTAATTAATGATAACAATAACAATACTAATAATAATAACAACAATAACTATTATTAATAATAGTAAATAATAATAAAAATCAAAATTAACAATAATATTAATTATAATATTAATAATAATAATTCATAATAATAACGACAATAATAATTATTGATAACTAATACTACTAATAACAAGTAGTAACAATAATAATAGTAATAGTAATTAAAATGTTGATAAGAAATAATGGCAATAATATATAAATCCAAATTAACATTTACTATCTCAAAATAATTTGTATTAATAATAATAGGTCATGAATCAAGTTAAATAATAATAATAATAAAATAATAAGTAAAGCAAAATAAGTACTTAAAAAATAAAAATACAGTATTACTAACTAGAGATATTATAACTAGGCATAGGGAACAGGGAAGTACAGAAATGGTTGATATATAAAAAAAACACATTACGACAACATTAGAGGGGCATATATCTGTTTCATTCCATTTCCTAGTTCTAATCGAGAGTAGTTGGGGTTGGGGGTAGAGTCATGGTATAACTTATCACTTTACAATATCCAGTCCAATATTGTCTCAATGAAGGCATCAAAATATAGGGGGAAATTCCTAGGGAGAATTTATCTACACTCAGCTCATAATAGGATTTTGAAGATAGAGTATAAAACAATACAAACGCTAAAGGATTCACGTGAAAAATCCCGCAGGAAAATAAATCACAATGCCAAAAGAGAGGTTCAACTAAAGTAAAAAGATTATAGTAGGACTGCAAGCTCTGTTACAGACTTTTTTCTAGGGCACGATCCCCATGCAGAAGGAGGGGATCAGATTTTTGTAGTTGAGAGGTAGTAGGCCAAAGTCCACGGCTTTCGAGATTTTCATCTCCGAATCTGCCCATGATCATAACTTTGCGTAACATCCCAGTTGTAATTGTTTGCACGTGATGCGCAATAATCAGGGGCATCTTGACGAGCGAGAATTTGAATCCAGATCGCTTTTACATCCCCCACGTGCTCATTAATTGTAAACGAGCACCCTGTGAACTGCTATTGTTTGCCAGGTGTCACATTTTTTGACCACTACACTACAACGGCAATGAGAGGGCGCTAAGGCATGTGGGGATCAGTGTGTGGAGATCGAACATCACCCATACACACGGCTAAGTTCTGGGTATGGCAGCCATTTGTAAGGACTTGGGGCACTATCTCAAAAGACTAGTCTGTTAGATAGAGTAGCTCAAATCCATATAAACCCAAGATCATCCTCATGCCTAGCCGATGTGGGACTATTTGTTTCACCCAAATTTCCAACAGAACACCAATGAACTTCGTTTCTGCTCTGAAATTTCAGAAGAAAAGAGGAAGGTGATAAGGGCCTTAGCTGTAAACTGTGTTCAATTAATGCGCTCTGCTGGCACATTCTGTTCTAATCACCCTAGAACTGTAAATTGTTGCTCTGGCCTTGTTTTCCGCAAACTGTTTGAATTTCTTTCAGATTACACTTAATGGTTATTGGCATCACTTCACCGACCTGAATGTTTGCTTTTTGATGGCGACTTTTCCATTTCTTATACTTGGCACCTCGCAATAACTTCTAATTTGTGCTTAGGGAAGTAGGCCGATACATTCCGCAGGAAGTTATCAACAAGTGACAAAGTATTCAACAACACTTTAAACTTAATTGGTACATCCGTTAATACATCTGAGTGAAAAAATCAACAATATCTTTTGCATTGTGAATTTCTGCAGTGAAACTTGCCTTATGCTACTACCCAATAGGGTAATATTTGAAAAAATTCAACTTGCACTTATTAATACCCTCCATAAACTTCTGAGTATGCATTCCCCACAATGCAGCTCATTTGTATTTTCCAGATGCATCACAGATTTGAGGAATGCTCCATTTTTTTTTTTTTCTCTGCTATACCACCAATCAGCATATTTTAGTTCAACTTCTACAGTTTTGCTGTTTGTTGTTCTAAAGGCACATTGAGAACTCCACCTTCAACTATCATCTTGCACCCTGCAACATCAAAAACTCCTAGAAAAATAAGGTTCTACCTTGAATCTGATGTGTGCCTCACATTTATAAAGGTTCATATTATCCCACTGAACATCTTCAAATTAATTGCACGCCACATCTTTTTCCATTAGGAGTATTTTAAACTTTCTGTGCATACAAAATCAATTCCTATCTCGGGGTCTTTAAATGTCTATTCGGGCAGGTCTTTGAGACGTTCCGAACCTGGAACTGAATTTTCAACAGAGTTTTTTTATCAGGCTTTAAACATGCATATCAAGTTTCAGTAGGGTTCGGGTTGGTTTTGTGTTTAGAAAAGGGTCAGGTGATAGATGCGGTTGAATATCTACATAATCATGTATTACTATGTATATACATTTGGGGAGGGGGGTGGATGTGTGTGTGATCATTCACATATATGCACATATGTGAATGTATGCCTAAACATAAAACATGTATAGATTGTGTGTATCTATCAATAAGGCAGGCTCGTGCTTGGTTTGGTTTTGGGCTTATCAGGTTCAGGAGGGTTTTAAAAAAAAAAAAAACATGAAACACACTTGCTCGAGTTATCCGATACGAGCAAATTTGCTAAGGACACCTAGAGTTGTATATTCGGTAAAGAATAAGTGCCATGGTTTAAAATCTTGACATCATTATCGACATTGGTGAATGATTTTTAATATCAATAATGACAGCATCGTCCATGTCAACAATACTGACCTATGTTAATATCATATCGGGTGCCTCAAAACTAGATATGATATTCTCCGATTAATATTTGAAATCATGATAAGCACATTTATAATGCAGAGAACCAACATGTTACATGGGCTGTCTGACTCTGTGTTCGTGACACACTTGCTTGATCTTAATTAATGACTGTTATTATTACTTCTTATTTCCTCCCTTTTCTTCCAGCACGTTTTATAATTTTTACAATATTTGTCATAACTTGTTCAAAAACAGGGGGATACAAATGTTTGTGAAACACCACAGCCAGCCAGACCCCTAAAATACAAAAAAAGAGAGAAAATACAAAAAAAATGAAAGAAATGAGAGAGTTCAAAGTCTGGTGCAAGAGATGATAGGTGGGCAACAAGAAGATATGTACTAATGTCAGATCAACATCTAGCCTAATGCTTGTCCCAATCATCACATCTACTTTTCTTGCAGTTAAGGCTCAGTTCACCAGTCATTTTGAAATGTTTGAGAAATGAAACCTATGTATACTTTTTGCCCCCCCTTCTTCTCTCATGGATGCTTGTGCAGGATTCAAGGCACCACAATAAGAATACAAACAGTCCAAGTTCATTCTAGTTTTTGAATGGTAGTTTGAGTTTAAATCTGATTCAATCTGACATAGAACTTATGTGTTGATCAAATGAGAGAATGAATTGTTGCTTTTAAATGACTAGGTTTGATTGCAGAGCTGAAGCTTCAAAGTGAATAAAAATAGGAAATGATAGTCAAAAAACTCAAAACCATATGACTATAACAGGATATTGATCAAAATTCATCAAAATAGGCAATGAGATTAAAGATGTTGAGCTTGCCACCTTTCTCCTTGCTGTGGCAGAGAAGGTAAGCATGCAACAGTACAAACGAGCAAGCAATCTACTGCACCAACGCTACAGCTTGTCATCCAAATATGGCAATCCATTTCAGAGAATTGCCGTCTGTGACATGGTGGACATACTTTGCGTGTAGTTTCATTATCTTCTCATTAATAAAGCAAGGTGGACTTTTCACCTTCTACTAAAAAAAAAAAAAAAAAAATTGTCTATTATTTCTCTGAAGCACTTCAAGAAAGGATCGATAGAGAAACAGGAAGATTTTTACCAAAAGGCTCAAATGAATTGATTCAAGGTGTCATCAAAGATGTGCATGCAAACCACATGGTCAATCGGATCATGCACTGTGCACTTCCATTTTCACGATTCTTACAGTTCACCTCAATCCAGACCATCTTAGAGAACACAGCCTCTGCAACAAGGATCCACATGATTGATATCTCAATCCTGCATGGGCTCCAATGGCCAATTATGATGCAAGCACTAGCAACAAGAACCTCATGCCATATTGACTTGCTAAAAATTAGCGCTGTAGTGTCGTCAGTAGAGGAGGTTGCTTCAACTGGCAAGAAGGGCTGTCAAGTTTTGCTGCAAGTCTGAACCTACCCTTCGAGTTCAGGTCAGTGATTGTGCCCGACATGAAGGATTTGAGAGAAAACATGTTCGATTTGAAAGAAGAGGAGGCGGTAGAGGTCTACTCTATTCTCGATATGAGTAGTTTGATTGTGAAGCCTGAAAGCTTGGAGAATCTAATGAAAGTGATCCAAAATCTCATGCCTAGTGTTATGACAATAATAGATGTGGAAGCCAAGCACAACTCAAGAGTCTTTCATCAATCGGTTCACCAAAACGTTGTTCTACTTCAGTGCCTTGTTTGACTGCCTCGATGTTTTGATGGAAAGGAATGATGCTAATAGGAATATGTTGGAAGAGGTAGTTTATGGGCAAGTGATTCGAAATATATCATCGCAAGCGAGGGTAACGAGAGAGTGGTGATGTTGGGATTTATTGATTTGTGAAAAAACTCGAGTTTCCCTCACATTTGCCTGTTATTTAGTCCTACGTTAGATTGGTCAAGGGAAGTAGAGTGGTTTAAATACTAATTCTTTCAAAAGCTATTGTTATGGATCATGGGTTATGGGCCGGGCTTGCCGCACACGTGCGCACCGTGTGCACGTGCAGATTTTTGTTTCGACTTTCTGTTATGATTTTTTTCGAGATTTTTGTGTGAGTTTGACCCGATCTAACAGGATCTGATACCGGTGTATCTCAACCATATGCATGTTAGTAGATTTTCACGGGGGCTGTTACAACCTAGGGTGTTCGAGCTGCTATAAATACTGCCCTATCTCGTACACTCTCAATGCATGAAAAAACTAAATCTAATGCAAACTCTCTCTCCCTCTGTCATATTTTTGTAACCTGAAAAGTTTCTTGCCAGTTTTTCTTCTTCTTTTCGGGCAACATTTTTCTTCTGAGCAGAGACTCTGCCTATCGTTCCTAGGTCAAGTGCTGGTGTACCAGAGGGTCTTTAACTGTTAGAGGACAATGTCGGTTCAATGTCTGGATAAGGAGACGAATTTTTGATTCTTTAGGACAGCGATCTTCGCGACTGCATTCCCCAGACCAGAATTTTCTGTCTTTATTTATTTCTAAACATATGCATGATATAATAGTTATAATAATCTGTCTTAATTCTGTTTTGTAAGAATATTAAATGTTTTAGGAAATAGAATAGTTTTTCCACCAATAGAGCCATGTGGGGATTAGCGTGTGGAGGGATTTTTTCGATAGGTTCAGGCTTGTGAAGCTGAACTGAGTGAATGGTCATTGTACCAAGGTAGCCTTCTTCTGAAATAGTTCCATGAGGGTGATCTTGTACAGTGGATGTAGTGTCTCGATCCTACGGATACAGAGACACTACTGCGACGTACATACGCAGGGCAATGGTACCGTCACGTATGTACGCTAAGCATCAATACAATGCAGGAATTAGAGTGCGAAAATACGTGATAATATACATCCCAACACAAAAGTACAAGTACTCAGTCATTACAGATTGTGACATAATATTACATAAATATTACATCACCAGGTAATGCAAAAGTAGAATGTACATGGTACAAAAGATAAGAACTCACGAGCTGAAAGAGAGAATCTCGCGAGCGGGAAAGACGGGATGAAGCTACGGCTGATCCGCCTGCTCCTCGAAATAGGCCTGGTCCTCAGCTGAAGGGTCCACCTCGGTCCAAGCTGCAAGATCTGGACATGCAAATCTAGGGTTGTTAGTGGGCAACCCAACGAGTGCAAGAACCCAAATGATAAGTATAAACAAAAGTGAGTGCATCAGGTCAAGTATTATATACACAAATCACTAAGCATGAAATAACCACAATAAATAGTGAAATATGAAAATGACATTAGAATTTATGTGGTACGAAATAAAAGCAAGTGTAGCAGGTCAAATGTCATGTAATCAAATTAGCAAGCATGGAGTAACTACAATAAATAGCAAGTATGGAAATGACAATAAAATTCATGTAGCATGAAGTCAATTATCAAGTTATTATTAAGACTCGTTCGATTTGTATGTTTCGGCATATGGCCTGTACCATATACTTCCGCATACAAGTCGAGCGAGGTTGGTTATTGGAAATTGATGGGGAACGACAAAGCATGTTTAGAGTGGGTCCCGTGCATGCCTGGGATAACGGTCTAGGAGTATCCGGTACTGAGCCGGAACGTACCGCTAGGTACCGGGACTTACTATATGCTCGTAGGACTTAGTATACGCCCGAACAGGAATAGAGTGTCATCGCTCCCCAAAGGAATATACCCCCGGGAATACGACACACCCGGCAGGCAGACAGGGGGGTTGGGGTGCCAGTATACCCTACGGAAGCGCCTCGTGGCCTCCAGGTCGAATCCCAATAATTAGTTGTACAATATTTGTATGGGCACCATAAACACAGAAGCTATATCGGTATCCATCAATTTCCCCCGTCCCGGTGTAAGTTGTCTAATTATTGCAGATTGCCCAATGATAATGTCCAATATCCATGGTTATCCTAGTACAGGGGTCAACATGAGTATAATATCAAGAGTATAATGTCAGGAGTCTCCCTATTTCAGGGGTTCAAGTATACAGAAGTTCAAGAGCACAGAAGTAACAAATATCTGGTAACAATATAATAATCATACCAAGTCTCCTTAAAAATGATAGTCATGAATATGCAATATAATACAGGTATCAGAGGTAATAGTATCCGGTCAGGTGTTACAATATCAGGTCAATGTACTTGTACCATGTGAAAACGTGCCAAGTGAGTGCTAGCATGTATCATATCATATATCAGGTGTCAGGATCAGGTGTCAAGTATGACATGTCAAGTACCGGTGTCAGATATCAAGTGTCATGGATCAGGAGTCAAGTATAACATATTAAGTGCCGGTGTTCGATATCACTTCAAGTATAACATGTCCAGTGTCGGTGTCACATATCACGTGTCAAGTATAACTTGTCAAGTGTCGATGTCAGATATCACGTGTCAAGTATAACATGTCAAGTGTTGGTGTGAATACAGAGTACAACATCATATATTAACTCGTATAGCAAGGTATCATGTACTAAAAATTACAGTAGTAAGTGTTAGGCATGTTAAAATATCCACATATCAATATCATGCTATAAATACAAGAGTAGTAATTATTAAGCCTAATACAAAGCACTCGCCTAAAAATAGGAACGCATACTGGGTAAAATCCGAGAAGTCCGCTAACGCGCGCGAGCATGCCACTAGCCCATATATTAAAATAAATATATATTATATTATGAATATTAGGAGAGAATGAGAGGAGAGAAAGGAGAGAGAGGGAGAGAGAGAGAAAGAGAGATTTGTAGGAAGGGGGAGAGAGAGAGTGTGTGTAGGGTATGTTAAAAAGAGGGAAAATATAAGGAATTAAAGGGGAGGGGTATATTTGAAATTATAGAGAAGTAATTAGGGAGAGGGGATGGGTATTTAGGGAAATAAGAAAAGGGGGTATATTTGGAAAGAAGGAAAAGAAAGAAAGAAGAAAAGAAAAGAAAGAAGGAAAGAAAGAAAGAAGAAGAAAGAAAGAAAGAAGGTGGGGGGGAGACGGCCGGTGGCCGGCCACCCACCGGCGGGCCCTGGGCGGCGGCGCCGCTGCTGGAGGTGGGGGCGGCGCGACTGCCCTGGGGAGGGGAGAAGTGGAGGGGTTGTTGTTTTGTTGTTTGTTGTTGGTGGAGTTGTTGGTGGTGGTGGTTGTGGTGGTTGTTGGAGGTGGTGGGGAGTTTGAGGAGGAGGAGGAGATGATGATTGGGGGGTTAGAAGTGGAGGAGGAGGTGGTTTGATGGAGAATTTTGGGGAAGAAGATGAAGTTGTGGTGATGGTTTGGATGAAATTGAAGAAGGTGGGTTGTTGGTTGAAGGTAAAGGAGGTGGAGGAGAGGAGAGGGGGTGTGGGGGTGGTGGCGCTGGCAGCTAGGGAGGGGCGGCGGCGGCTCCTGTGGTGGAGGCGGCGGTGATGATGTGGGAGTGTTGGTGGAGTTGTTGGAGTTGGAGAATTGGAATGGAGGAGATAAGTAATGAGAAGGGAGAAGGGAAAGAGAGTTTATAGGGAGAAGAGAGTGAGGGGGGAAATGAGTGGGATGGGGGGGGAGGATGGGCTGCTGTTGCAGCCCATCATGCCCTGTTGCTGCTGCAGGCGGCTGCTGCAGGAAGGGGAGCAGGGCATGGGGCAGGCAAGGGGAAGAAAAGAAAAGAAAGAAAAATGGAAAAAAAAATAAAGGGAAAGAAAAGAAATAGAAAAAAATAATAAATAAATGTGTTATTAAATAATTAAACTAATAGAATATTCTGAAAGTATAAAGTAGGGGAGTGGAGAAGGAAAAGTAAGAAAAGAAAAGAATGGTAAATAATATTATTATTTTAATAGGGCAAAAATTTGACTGTTTTAGAAACATTCTAAAAAATTCTCAAAAATAGTAAATATTATTTTAAGATATCTGATGAAATCAGATTAGAGAAATTCGATCTAATTTTCAAATTAAAAATCCTAGAATATTCTAGCGTACCACCGGCCGACACCAGAATCCGTCAAATTTTGATAAATTTAGAAAAATCTCAAAAAATGTATTTAGATAGAAAATAAAATTCTAAGAAGTAACGTGAAAGCCGTTTCTGAAAATTCAATTCCATTTGAAAACTAAAAATCTGAGCGATGCCGACCGACACCGGTTTTGGAGATTTTGTAGAAAAATTCTAAAAAATCATGAAAAATCTAAAATATTAGAAAACAGTGTTTGAAACTAAAATCGGTCAAATCGGACTATCAGAAAGGTCAAATCGGGCAGCATGCTGGTATCGGGTTCCCGGTCTGGGTCAGGGCTGACTCTAGGTCTGAGAATCCAGATTCGATACACAATAACATAAGCAATCACAACTCAAAAACACATACTGAAAGAAAATAGAATTAATACGGTCGAAAAAATTTGAGACGCGTATCTGAGTACGTATCCCGGGAACAGGGTGCTACAGTGGAGAAGAATGTAAAGTCCTTGCTTATATGGTGGAAGGGAACACCAATGAATTTTGTTTCCGCTTGGAAATTTAGAAGGGAAGGAAACTAAATATGAATGAGATAAAAATGTAAACGGAAACAAAGTTTGATTATGATAGCTCATGAATGTATTTTGAGAAAAGACCGTTAGGGCAAGAAAGCCCCCGACGTTTCATTAATAAGAACTTAACGAAATAATCTCCAAAAATGAAGGAAACAAAGATATAAAAATATAAAATTAGACCACTCGATAAAAGAAAAACTCCAACAGTGGGTGGCTATACTTTTAGACGTCATGATGACGCTTTCACGTTGCATTTAGACCCCTAAGGTACCTTGCAAGCTATGCATAGTTTTCAAACAACCCGATCCGGCCTCCTCACTTCATCCTCATGTCTACCTGTTCCCGCCCTCCTCTGACGCCTCGAGCACCACAACATCCTTACATTTTCCCTCTCTGTCGAACTCCTCGCAGACGCTCACATCTCCAGCTCCTATCTAGTCAACCTGTGACCGGATCCCTCACCACCATAGTCATGCTAATCCCCTACACTGCATTTGCGGCTTCTGCAGCTCGGCACCTCTCAGCCCTTGGTTGATCACCGCCGACACGGCATACAATCGGGTCATCTCGCGACCTGATCCCCCACCACCTTAATCGGGGTATGTCCCAACTACCTCCGCTGCGGCATGAAATCCTACCGCTGTCGACCGTCCCCCTGAAGACCAACCATCCTCGGCCGGACCCCTGCTAATGCTAGCCGACCCTTGCCCGGATCATCTTGACCCACTCCTCTAAATCTGAATCAAATTCCTCACACAGTGTCCAAGATGTACACGTATAGCCCCAAACAAATTGAAATTTGAATTTCCAAAATTTGAATTCAAATTTTGAATTTTGAATGCCACCTCCAACGACAAGACCAGCACCACCGACTACACCTCCAACGACTAGACCGCCACCACCGTCGCCTCTCGACGGACGGCTGGATAATCGATCCTCCGATTCTCGTGCAACAAGAAGAGCTATTACACAGCTATGTTTCAGATATATGTACATACAAACTATTCATATGTGTGAACATACTTTGAAGTAAGAAATGATCATGACAATGCGGTCCATAATAAGATAAAATTGTTTTAAATCTTTAGTCCACATGATCAAATCTTTTTTTTTTGCCAGTTGCTCCAATATTACTGTATTTAACCAATCCCTAATTCGTGAACACTGAAGGAAATAATCCTTGCATGCCACTAATTTAGCAAACGTGCCACAAATTGATGGAAATAATCCTTACCACTAATTTAGCAAACGTGCCACAAATTGATGGAAATAATCCTTGCCACTGATTTAGCAAACGTGCCACTATTTTAACATACCATGTTTAGGTTAGTTACCTTGTGTGATCGGCCCTGATTGAAGGCAGTATTTTAGCATACCATGTTTAGGTTAGTTACCTTGTGTGATCGGCCCTGATTGAAGGCAGTAATTTAGCATACCATGTTTAGGTTAGTTACCTTGTGTGATCGGCCTGATTGAAGGCAGTTTTTTCTTTCCTTTTTGTTTCCATTTAGTTGTCTTTAAAAACAGAGGAATAAACAACGAAAAAAGTCAAGCTTTGCAGCACCAATTCGAGATCGTGTTTTCAATTCGTGTGAGTTTTCTTGTGTAGCTTGGCTGTGAATCTCGTCGGCAACGTGCGCGTTGAATCTTCGGCGAGGTTCTAACAAGTTGGTATCAGAGCGAGGCTATCAAAGATGTCTGGGAAGAAAGTCAACGACGGCGCCTCCAAAGATGGTGTGGTGTACCAGCGGGTGATTCGTGAGGTGAGCGGTGGGAGTAAGTATCCTGTCCTCACCAAGATCAATTACTCAGAGTGGGCACTCCTGATGAAGGTGAAGTTGAAGGCGAGAGCGTTGTGGACCGTCATCGAGGATGGCGCCGATCCGCAAGAGGAGATGATGGCGCTGGACGCCTTGTGCAGCGCGGTGCCACCAGAGATGATTCCGACGATCGCCAAGAAGGAGACGGCAAAGGAGGCCTGGGACACGATCGCGACCTTGAGGGTTGGAGATGATCGAGTGAAGAAGTCAACGCGCGCAGCAGCTTCGCCGAAAGTTCGATCTCGCCGTGTTCGAGGACGGCGAGACTGTCGAGGACTTCGCGCTACGCCTGAACAACATGGCGGCACAACTCGCCACCATGGATGAAGAAGTGGAGGAAGCCAAGGTTGTCGCAAAGATACTCCGAAGCCTGCCACCTCGGTTCAAGCAGATCGCCATTGCGATTAAGACATTGCTCGATATTTCGACCATGTCTGTCGCCGATCTCACCGGGCGTTTGAAAGAGGCCGAGGAGGCGTTCGAAGAAGCGCCGGCGTCATTACAAAAAGAGGAAAGATGTACCTCACGGAAGAGGAGTGGGACGCGCGACGGAAGAAGCGCGAGGCGGAGAACCACTCCGGCGGCGGTGCAAGCGGTGGCAGAGGTAGAGCAGGACGGCGAGGAGGAGGAAGACGAGGACGAGGGCGAGCACGCGGAGACTCATCACCAGGTGGGCAGTCAAAACCCACTGGGGACGAGTGCCGGCGTTGCGGGAAGATGGTCACTGGGCTCACGAATGCCGATCCAGGCCCAAACAGGAGTAAGCCCATACCGTCCAAGATGAGGCAGAAGCCTCGCTCCTACTCGCGAAAATCTCGTCCATTTTCCCGCCGCCGAAATCTGAAGTGCAATCTTCCGATGGAGCCCCAGCGACCTCACCGCTGACTGATGTTCCACTCTCGCAGTCTGGATCGGTCGGGTTGGGAGCGGAACAGAGGCATGGCGGCTCCGAACCAGAGGCGACGACACACACCCAGATCGAGATCTGGGAGCAGCAAGTGTTCACTCAACTCGGAGAAGAGAAGAATCGGGAGGCGGAGTCCTGGGTCCTGGACACTGGCGCGACGAATCACATGTCCGGATCAAGGACCGCATTCTCGAGGATGGACACGGCGGTACTCGGCACCGTGCGGTTCGGCGATGACTCCGTGGCGCAGATAGAAGGCCGGGGGACCATCACTTTCTCCTGCAAGAACGGCGAGCTCCGATCGTTCCCCGGTGTCTATTTCATCCCTCGACTAACTACGAACATTGTAAGCGTAGGACAGCTCGATGAAAGGGGCTACAAGATTGACATCAAAGACGGAGTGATGCAGATCAGGGAACCCGATGGAAGGCTGCTGGCAATGGTGAAGCGGGCGGCCAACAGACTGTACACCCTCCACGTCAAGATAGCAGAGACAAGATGCTTGGCGGTGCGCAGTCGCGGCGACGAGGTGGCGTGGCGCTGGCACGAGCGGTTCGGGCACGTCAACATGACAGCGCTCCGGAAGCTAGCTCGGGAGGAGTTGGTACGCGGCTTGCCTGTGATAGGGCAGGTAGAGGAGCTGTGCGAGGCGTGCCAGGCCGGCAAGCAGCGGCGAAATCCGTTCCCGGCTCAGACAGAATTCCGGGCAAAGCAGTGCCTTGAGCTGGTACACGGTGACCTGTGCGGCCCAATTGCGCCGGCAACACCAAGGGGAAACAAGTACTTCTTGCTCCTGGTGGACGATCTCAGCAGATACATGTGGCTAGCTGTGATTCCTTCAAAGGATCATGCAGCGGCCGAAATCAAGGAGATCCAAGCTCGAGCGGAAGGCGAGTCCGGGCTCAAGCTGAAGGCGCTCCGCACTGATCGGGGCGGAGAATTCACCGCAGCCGAGTTCGCGGAGTACTGCGCAGCCGAAGGAGTCCATCGCCAACACACCGCGCCGTACAGCCCACAACAGAATGGCGTCGTCGAGCGTCGAAACGGCACGCTGATGGCAACGGCGAGAAGCATGCTCAAGGCGAAAGGATTGCCCGGATGGTTCTGGGGCGAGGCGGTAAGCACTGCAGTATATGTGCTCAACAGGTGCCCGACGAAGAGCGTGGACAGCATGACGCCGTTTGAGGCGTGGCACGGGAAGAAGCCGGCGGTTCATCACCTCAAGACGTTCGGATGCATCGTGTACGTCCGCAACACGACGCCGCATCTGAAGAAACTCGAAGATCGGGGGCGCAAGATGATTTTCGTCGGCTATGAGCGCGGCTCCAAGGCCTACCGTGCTTACGATCCTGTCACGAAGCGTGTCCATGTGACACGCGACGTGGCGTTCGACGAGCAGGCCCAGTGGGACTGGGGTGCCGGCGGCGACGATGGAGAGCCAAGTGGCGGTGATGACGTCTTCACGATCGAATACGCCACCACGGGCCAGGCGACTCCGACGGCTGTCGATACAGAAGAGGCGCCAGCACACCAGACTCCGGGGGGCCTGACAACGTAGCGGAGCAACACGATGAGTTTGACGACGAGAACCTGGATGCGGACCATGACTACGACGCACCGCTCCGGTTCCGTAGTGTCAACGACATCATCGGGCCGGCCCCACCGCGTGGCTTCGCACAACGCGCCCTGCTGGCAGAGGAGCCGCTTGCAACAAGCTATGACGAGCCTTCTTCGTTCACTGAGGCGGAGCGCAGCCCGAGCTGGCGGAAGGCAATGATTGAAGAAATAGAGGCCATCGAAGAAAACGGCACATGGTACCTCACCGATCTCCCGCCTGGGCGCAAGGCGATTGGAGTCAAGTGGGTTTTTTAAGGTAAAGCGGGACGAACACGGGGCGGTGTCCAAGCATAAGGCGCGCCTCGTGGTGAAGGGCTATGCACAGCGGCACGGCATCGACTACGACGAAGTCTTCGCGCCGGTAGCCAGGCTGGACTCGGTGCGCCTCCTCATCGCCCTCGCGGCGCACTAAGGGTGGGAGGTGCACCACATGGACGTCAAGTCAGCGTTCTTGAACGGTAACCTACAGGAGGAGGTCTATGTCCAGCAACCAGCAGGTTTCATCGTCTCCGGCAAGGAACACAAGGTGTTCAGGCTGCGGAAGGCGCTGTACGGGCTACACCAGGCACCACGCGCCTGGTACACGAAGCTCGACGACACTCTGTTGTCGCTCGGTTTCAGGAGGAGCGAGTCGGAGCACGCCGTCTACATCAGGCAGAACAACGACGCGAAACTGGTGGTCGGAGTCTACGTCGATGATCTTGTCATCACTGGAACGGATCGCGACGACCTCAGGGTGTTCAAGAACGAGATTGCGGCGACATTCAAGATGAGCGACCTCGGCCTACTTCACTACTACCTCGCGGATCGAGGTGAAGCAGAGCGCGAGCGGCATCTCGCTCAGTCAAGGAGCGTACGCCACGAAGATCTTGGAGAGAAGCGGCATGGCAGGATGCAATCCTTGCCAAACACCCATGGAGGGCGCGGCTGAAACTAAGCAAGCAGAGCACGGAGTCACCGGTGGACGCTACAGCATACAGGAGTTTCATCGGGAGCTTAAGGTATCTGGTGAATACCCGTCCTGATCTTGCGTTCTCAGTCGGATATGTTAGCCGTTTTCTGGAGGAGCCAAAGGAGGATCACCTTGCAGCGTTGAAACGGATTCTTCGTTATGTGGCGGGAACAAGCAACTGGGGGCTCTGGTTCGGCAGGAAGAAGGGAAATCAAGCCCAGCTAACAGGTTTCAGCGATGCTGATTTTGCTGGAGACGTTGATGCTAGAAAGAGCACAACTGGAGTCATCTTCATGCTGGCGGAAAGCCCAATTTCATGGCAGTTGAAGAAGCAGCGGATCGTGGCGCAATCCAGCTGTGAATCGGAGTACATTGCTGCGGCAAATGCGACCTGCCAGGCGTTGTGGCTCGCTCAAGTGCTGGGAGAAGTGCAGGGGTCCAAGCCGAGCGCTCCTCTGCTCAAAGTGGACAACAAGTCAGCCATCGCCCTGATCAAGAACCCGGTTCTCCATGAACAGAGTAGGCACATCGAGGTAAAGTACCATCTGGTCCGAAAATACGAAGAAAAGGGTCTGATCAAGGTGCAGTTCGTCAGGAGTGAAGAACAACTCAGTGATATCCTGACGAAGTCGTTGGGCAGGGCAAAATTTCAAGAATTTCGCTCAAAGATCGGCATGATCAATGTGGTTGAAGGTGCACGACAAGGCTTAGGAGGAGATTGAAGGAAATAATCCTTGCATGCCACTAATTTAGCAAACATGCCACAAATTGATGGAAATAATCCTTACCACTAATTTAGCAAACGTGCCACTATTTTAGCATACCATGTTTAGGTTAGTTACCTTGTGTGATCGGCCCTGATTGAAGGCAGTATTTTAGCATACCATGTTTAGGTTAGTTATCTTGTGTGATCGGCCCTGATTGAAGGCAGTAATTTAGCATACCATGTTTAGGTTAGTTACCTTATGTGATCGGCCTGATTGAAGGCAGTTTTTTCTTTCCTTTTTTGTTCCATTTAGTTGTCTTTAAAAACAGAGGAATAAACAACGAAAAAAGTCAAGCTTTGCAGCACCAATTCGAGATCGTGTTTTCAATTCGTGTGAGTTTTCTTGTGTAGCTTGGCTGTGAATCTCGTCGGCAACGTGCGCGTTGAATCTTCGGCGAGGTTCTAACAACACAGCCGTTTCCTAATATGCCTGCAAATAGAGATATCTGAACCCATAGCCTCTCAGAAAAGATGTGTCATAAAACTGGAGCTAAGCTTAGTCGAAGAACTGATTTTTATAGCATTTTTTGTAGAGCGGAGCAATAATACTTTGATGATCCACTGACCACACCATGCAGTGCTCCCTTGCTGGTGGAATAAAACAAATTTCTCCTCTTGTGCTCTGCTTTCATCAATCAAAGAGCAGCGTTTTCACCAATCAGCTGAGGAGGGGAGGGGACCGGTCAGCGGTTGGACGGAAGAGGTGTCGCCGCTGAAAGTGGAGTGGTCTTCTAAAGCCGAGACTAGTCTGAAGGAGGTGGTCGGTTAGTGTCAGAGGAAACTACGACGGATCTGGTCAGACTGAGCGTCCCAATGGCGCCTGATGTCTTCTCATGGACATCGTCATGACGTTTGGATGTCAGTTACCTCATGTTGCTCTTGTTGGATTTATTTTTTCTTAAAGGATTAACTTTATACTTTTTACATTTTTGTACCCTTCTTTCTTGGGATTGTTCTATTAAGTACTTATTAATAAAATTCAGGAGGCTTTTTCAGCCTCACGGTTTTTTTTCTAAAAAAAAGAAAAAAAGCTGATTATTTTTATTATTTTTATGGACTACAACTCAGACTCAAGAGATGCATTGCATACCAGCTGGATATTAGGTACGGCTTCACATAACCCTTGGTAGGTCCCGAAAAAGCCCAAAATGATTTCTCCAACCCAAAAAACCTGCAGCCATAACTCCATCTAAACATTCCATTTCCATTACTTCAAATCATGCCATCTCAAATCATACAGTCAATACCACACAGTCACATATTATCAAACTAGAGAAAAGCTAGAACGATACTGTTATATGCCGCATTATAACAAAAACAATATCAAAGATGCTGCTGGACAATAAGTTACAGATCATGTCTGGCACTTTAAAAGTTTTCTGTACATGACCCGTTACATTTTTCGTTTAGATTCTCTAAACCACGACAATGTTTGACAGTTCCAACACGTCTAATCTCTCAGTATGATGCGCCGATGAATAAAACAGAAAACAGTCCACTTGAACATCGCATTCATGACCGAGTTAACAACAATGCCACATCCAAACGTACCGTTCTTCAATGCCGCCTCCATCCAATGACGATATTAGGCACAAAAGCTCTCTGAAAGCCTCCCGGTTCTTCAAGTCTTGGTTCTCTGCTTTCAGCTGATGTTCCTTGCATGCTCTCTGCCCGCCTATAATTGCACAAATGGCTGAAAAGCTATTTCCTTCACTGATTGCAAATCAAGAGAAGTTCCAAACAGAAACTCTTGTTCTTGTCGCTTTTAGGATAAGGTCCCATCTGCAGGCGAAAATTGTTTACATCGACACAAGAATTAATAATCTCACTGCCCTTTTTCTTGTGCATACATAACTAATATCTAAATACAATACCTGGCATGTAGTGTTTATCTAGGAGAAAGCCATTTACATGTATAACCCTTGCACATGTTTTTCAGGTACTCTGAACTCTAAATTTGACATCAGCACCGTATCCATAACAAAAGACACATATGGAGAGCAGCATCCCAACAAGCAGCTTAAACTTTGTTCTTCTTCACCTGCACATAAGAAAAGAAGCATCACAATCTTTTCAAGGCTGAAGTAATTAATAAAAAAAAAAAAGTACAACTCTAATTAAGCAGACAATGTTTGCTACAGATGAGGATAAGAAAAGTAACAAGTCTACTTTTAAAGTGTACGCATCTAAATGTAAACCCAGATATGTAAATATACTAAATAACATGTTTGGAGGGCATATATTCAGAAAGCAGATAATACTCATTCCCGCAATGTGATTTGGACACACTATCATTATTTTTTGAGCAAATGGGTGATTCATTAATCTAATGTTTTAGATATAATCATATAGTCATGGAGTATCTCACCATTGTTGTCATTATTCCTTGTTGCTTCCTTCTACTTCAATCTGAGCTAGTGTCCAGCAATTTGGAGGTATGATGACCTCTTCAGCTCACACGCTATCAACAAAGTCTATATGTACCAATCAAGATATGCTCTATTCATAGAAAATAATTGCAAAATTAGTATCTACTTCCATGATGTTGAATCCTCTCTTTTCTTTCGAGGAATATGGTTCTGACGCTAATTACCATCCTCGAGGATTCATTAATGAATCTTCCATAAAACCAGCTCATGTCTTCCTCCCAGCAGAAGATGAAGATATGGGCAGTGGAGGGGGAGCTGTAGATGACCTGTGGCCAAGTTATGGCTTCCACCCCGGGACCCCCCTCGAGAAAGCTGCCCCCGTTACAGGAGTACCCAACAACCAACAATGTTTCCGAGATTTAATGGCGATCGATGATGCCAACTTTCATGCAATCTCTGACTCGATGCAAATGCTCGAGATGCCAGCAGCAGCATTAGAAGGAGCCCCAGATAGGTCTGTGATACCTGAAATATCTGAGCTTCTCTCCCCAAAAGAGAATTCTAGCCCTACGTCCTTCTCATTATTAGAGCTCGCAAGCAACCATAAACTGAACTATACCACTTCAATGGAGAAAGGATAAGTAGTTCCTCCGACAAAGAAGTAAAAAGAACTGGAATGAATTGTCCACTGAAGAAGTAATAAGAATAGCTGCTGCTCACTTCATACAATTATCTTCCCCTAAAGATGGTGATCCTTCCATACAACGACTTCCCTTTGGAATCTCGTTATCAAGCCTCACTGTCGAGGAGATCAAGAATGTCAAACTTGCCAGCTTTCTCCTTGCTGCAGCAGGGAAGGTGGCAAACCAACAGTATGAGAGAGCGGGCAATCTACTCCGACAGTGCTACATGCTGTCCTCAACCACAGGAAATCCAGTTGAGAGAGTGGTCTGCTATTTCTCTGATGCACTGCAAGAAAGGATTGCTCGAGAAACTGGGAGGCTAAAAGCACAGAAGGCAAGGGGAGCCTTGACAGCCGAAGAAGTCATCAAAGCAATGCTACAGAATCACCCATTGCAGCTAGTCTGCCACAAGACCCTGCCATTCTCGCAAGTCTTGCAGTTCACTTCAATGCAAGCCCTCATAGACAATGTAGCCAATGCAAAGAGGGTCCACATGATTGATCTCTCAATCAAGCATGGGCTCGGGTGGACAATCCTGATACAGGCGCTCGCAACTAGATCCACATGCCCTGTCGAGTCTCTAAAGATCAGTGCAGTGGGGTTAGCAGAAGAGATAATTGTTCCAACCGGAAAGAGGCTCTCTAGATTTGCAAAGGGTTGGGCATACTGTTTGAATTCAAGGCAGTGGTGGTGCCCGACATGAAGGATTTGAGAGAAGCAATGTTTGAGTTGAGGGAAGGCGAAGTAGTTGGGATCTGTTCTCACATGGATATGAGTACTATGATAGTGAGGCCAGAGACTCTGGGAACGTAAGCGTGAGTGATTGGAAGCTTAAGCCTTGCGTGATGTCAGTCATAGATGTTGAAGCCAAGCACAATTCACCGTCTTTCATTAACCGATTCATTGAAGCATTGTTCTACTTTAGCGCTTGTTTGACTGCATGGATGGTGCGATGGAGAGAAGTGATACCAATAGGATGGGGTTGGAGGGGGACTTCTTCTCGCAGGGGATTATGAGTATAGTTGCAACCGAGGGTAAGGAAAGGGTAGTGAGGCACGTGGATAAGTGTGTGGAGAGAATTCTTTGCAAGGTTTGGACTTGTGGAGGTTGATCTAAATGAGCATTCATTGTACCAAGCTAGTCTTATTCATAAGCAGTATGTCAATGGGGACTTTTGTACACTGGAAATGGATGGAAAATCCTTATTGACTGGGTGGAAGGGAACCCCCATGCACTTCGTTTCCGCTTGGAAATTTAAGAACAGGGAAGGGAACCCCCACTACACAAGGCCAATCCAACCAAAAGAAAATGTGAATAGCTAAATGTACTCCTCCATTTAAGAGTTGAATGCATGCAGCTTTTTGGTAGAATCTGTTGTATTCGGAAAACCGTCTAATCTAAAACTGTAATTTTTCCAGAAATTTTGCTATTATATTTCTCCAATCAATTATGTCGTGTAAGGATCTCCTAGAAAACTTGAGGAGACTCATTTGTATCTCATCTTAGAACCTTTTGTATCTGATCATTTCGTTATAGTGAAGCATGAGGGATTTCCCTAAACTTTCAAATCTTTGGATTCCTCATGCCCAAGAGATTTACCAGCACAAAGTAAGAAATCACCATATGAACAGAACACCCGAGCGAGGACTTCCTAGGAGGCCACCTATCCTTAATTCGGCTGCAATCGAGCATGCTCAAGTGGAGAGTTATTATCAGAGCTCCACCCTAAAATATCCTAATTATGATCTTTTTATTCCTTTTTTGAGATCATTGGAATAATTAGATACCACTCACTTTGCAAATGATATGGACGGGCACACAAGACATACACAAACAAAACCAACTGAAATCATGTAGAAGCATCATGACAGAAACAACACCTATGAAATCAAAGGATTTTACAGAAAGCATTATATTTTTGATGCATACAAAATGAAAATAAGAATTAGAAGAATAATTTCATCAAGATATGAAAGAAACTGGCTTCATATTTATCCCATGCACTACAAAATCCAGACATCCTATATGGAGGGTCTAAGAAAACTATATAACTCACAAACTCCTTTTGTATTTTTTATCAAACAAGACCTTTCCCCTTATCCATATCTTGACGCAATCAGATTATATTCAACCCTCACAAGGCATCTTCATCTAAATCCAAAAGCTATACAGTGTCAGCAATTATATTCCACCTATAGTCATGAGGGCAGACAAGACCAGAAGTGTTATGCATTGTGGGAGTGATCCAAACCTTCTTTGTTGGCTATTAGAGGAATATTGGGTATACACAGAGACAAATGAGTTGATAAATAAGCGATGCAAGACTCAACTAGAAACTTCTTCTGATAAACTTTTCAACAGTTTTGGACATAAAATAATACCATGTAGAATACTGTGCATTTGTCAAACATGAGGAAAAATAGATGTCCTTGTACCAACACTGTTCTACTCCCAAACAGGCTTAAAGAGTCAGAAGAAGAGAGAACGGATGATTAAGATTTGCTATAGGAAAGTGCATTCATATGTCTTAAGGCCCAATACAAGTGAAAGAGCTAATCCACAACACATTGTCAAAGGCTCTGACTAAGATTCTAGGCGAATAAAAAAAAAATAAGGGTCTTGGGTCTGTGTCTTTGTGTGTGGTATGTCTGTCAAATCCATTGAAATCACACTGTGGTCTCATGGACTCTAATGTAAGATAAAGTTTCCTTCACAAATCATAGGATATAATTAAACTTCAGGATAGGGCTAAACCTCTACAGCAGCCATCAAAACATAACTCTTTAATCAAGAAAAAAATCTTATAGACTAGCTTCCAACTTGGTTATGATATAAAAGACTTATAATCCGATCAAAATTCATTTACAAAATAAACTTTAATAAGACAACTTGATACCGTGTCAAATTCACATTAAGATTCGACTTTTTGACCCCACTTCTGTCACTAAAATGATAAAACCAGCTAAAACTCTTAACAAGAAACTTGTAGAGATCCATGAGAAATATGCACATCTATGCTCTGTGTTTTCTTGTACCTCAGGAAAACTTCAAAATTTTATAATTTTATTTTATAATTGGCAAACGTTGAATAGTCTGTTGGAGCAAGAATATTGTGAACCATCTCATGAAATACAAAGAAATTCCATCTCTTAAATGCTTAGACTTTCTTCCCAATGTCATAGTCTCAAAAAGCACAACACTTGTCCATGTTGAAAACATCAAATATGATCTTTCTCCAAATATTTATTACCAATAGGAAAACAAACTTGCAATGATGAATTAATGTAGCTACATCAGATTCAAGGGATCCCAAAGGTCTGCTGACTATCTATGGGTTTTGTTTGTGGAAACCATAACAATAACTCCTAAAACAAGAAAACACACACCAAATGAGCTACTACTTAATTAGAAACATAAAAGACTCCAAAAATCCACCCAGAACCACACATTCAATATCCACAAGTTGAAATCAGCTAGAAGTTTGGAAATGTAAACTTATAAGGGATCAACTAAGATGTGGCATGAAAGGCTTCAAAAAGATTCTTAAAGCCAGAGTAAAACAATTTGCATAATTATGTGATGTAAAAATATGACTTTACTGTGCTGAATTTAGAAAAGGGGAGGGAATTGTTATATGAGAAAGTTCCCTTTATACTATATTCTTTGACGGTTTGAACGGCTAATCAATGCAGGATAGGATAAATAAATTACAGCAATCACTGTTTTTCTCCATATTAGAGAAAGAATTAAGTTCTTGTGGTACATAATCTGCTTATGCACTATGCACAACCCAACTGAGGGTATGATACATACATGTTTACAATATTGGTGAACTAGATGGCTTCAATTGTCTTTTTTCTAAAGGAGGAAGAAAGAAACAAGAAAAAAGGGGAGAAAAAAGAGTTATCATCAAATATGAAAGTTGAAAGGTTGCCAATTTCAGAAGCCTTTGAGCCTTATTATGAAGGAATTGAGATGATATACCGTATAACAAATGTTAGAGATGGAAATTTCTTGTAATACAAAGGCTAGAGTAGAGAGTTATGTTGAGAAGATGCCTAAAGTTAAGTATGATTCACAGAAGTGGCAACCCCTTACAAGTCACGTCATTTTGATGCAAGTACAGCGATTCGTGCAAGGAAGGGAGAGAAACCAAGGTATGTTGGCAGTGTGCTTCAACCACTAGATCAGGAAGATAGCCACATGAATGAAGAAGGGGGAGAAAAATCCTTAAGACATCAAATGGAGCAAATTTCTATGCTACTCAAGACTTCAAGATGGGCCTATCCTAAGGTATATGCATGACCAGAATGATACGAAGGAAAAATGAAGTTATGCCACCACAGTAGAAGCTTGTGTCAAAGATTTTATGCACAAAAGCTTCTTGATTTTCCAACTAAGGGTAATAACTCTTGTGAACCGACTGATCAAGTGTTTTTTTCCCCACTCAGAAGCTCATTGTAGGTCAGGTCGGATCTATATCTTCAATGGCTCATGTAGAATTAATGTTTTAAGTCCATGTTAGAATAGCATATTTTGATAACAGTCTCAGACCATAACATATATTATTCAACTTCAACCAAGAGAAGCTTAGTGCACTGTGCACTATGAATGCAATTAAGAGAAGAAGAGGGACTGGAAATTTTGCGTCGCACTAGCTTAGGATGGGAGAGATGACACTGGCCGCTAACAGGTTTAGCGCAACTCTATCCCCTGTTAAGGGAGAAAGTGTGAATATCCACCTTGTTCATTCAAAGAAATTATACAAGTATCAGTTGTAAGGAAAAGAGACCTATAGGCTATAGTTCTAGTCCTGAAGGGGCTTCCAAATACAGTGCATCTACTTCTTGAAATGTATTATTCAATTTTCAACTCTTAAATGAAGAAACTGGATAGGGCAGTTAATTCTATACATCTGCTCCTTATTCTAGAAATTTCCAAGCTGAAACAAAGAGCAGAGGTGTTCCCTTCCACAGAGTTAGCAAGGAATTTCCACTCCTCTCTACCGTACATGAGTCATCCTTAACAAATCGATAACAAGAAGGCTGGCTTGGAACAGTGAGCGCTCGCTCAACTCAGTCTCTACGAGCCCAAACCTTGAAAAGAATGATCTCCATACTCTTATACCCACATACCGAATCACCCTCTTGCTTCCTTCAGCAGCAAGAATAGACTTTATTCCCTGTGAGAAGAAGTCTCTCTCGATCATCATCCTGTCCTGGTCACTTGCCTCCATTAAGCTACCAAGACAGTCAAAGAAGCTACTATAAAAGAACAAGGCTTCAGTGAACCGGTTGATGAAAGACCGTGAGTTGAGCCTGGCTTCAATATCGACGACCACCATCACACATGGCTTGAGCTTGTATATCACTCTTGTTAGTTTCTCCAAGCCCTCAGGATTCACAAGCATGCTATTCATCACCATGTCGGATAAGATTCCCAGCGCTTCCCTTCCTCGAGATCAAACATATCTTCTTTCAGATCCTCCAAGTCTGGTACAATCACTGTCCTGAACTCAAAAGGCAAGTTTAGGCTTTCAGCAAAGCTCAAAAGCCTCTTGCCAATAGTAGAGAGCGTCTCATCTAAAGCCCCCACTGCAGTTATTTTTAGGGAATCAACTGGGCATGCCTGCCTCGTAGCTAGTGCTTGTATCAAGATTGCCCACTGGAGTCCATGCTTGATTGAGAGGTCAACCAAGTGGATCCTTTTTGCTGTGGCCACGTTCTCTAAGATGGCTTGGATCGCTGTGAAATGCACGATCTGATGGAATGGTAGTGTGTTATACAGAATTAGATGCACTGAGTGGTTACTCAGAAGTGCTTTAATGACATCTTCACCTTTCAGCAAAATCTCTGTTGCCTTCGACCCTTTTGAGGACATTTTTCCAGTTTCTAGATCAATCTTTTCCTGAAGGGCCTCAGAAAAATAGTAGACAACTCTCTGCACTGGGTTGCCAGTGTGGGATGACAGTGTGCAACATTCCATAATTAACCTTCCTGCCCTATCAAACTGCTGGTTACTTACCTTCTCTGCTGCAGCCATTAGAAGGCAGACAAGATCAACGTTTTTGACCTCATCACTTGTAAGGCTGGAGTATGATAAACCAAATGGAAGCCTGAGCTTGGAAGGATCACCTGATAACAGGGCAGACAATTGATGAAGCGGGCTGCAGCAACTCTCACGACTTGTTCTGTCGATAATGCATTTCCTGTTTCGGAAGTTGGGCTCATTTCTTCATCAGAAGTATCACTTATACTTTCTGTATCCAACTGACTGCAGCTGGGCCTGTTTTTTCAGGAGCTCGAATGATGGTGAAGATATCTCTTTTGGCTTAAAGATGCCAGGCATTAGCGACATCTCATGATTACCGGTGGCAGTCCGGGTCTGAAGTGACTGGATCGCTGTGGAGACTGCATTGAAGTGCGCATCATCAAATGCCATGAACTCTGAGAAGCATTGAAGGGCATTGGATGCCGGAAAGGAGGCTACTTCCATGGCGGGACTCTTGGACTGGAAGTGTAGCCAGTCCAGAGATCATCTAGACCTCCTCCAAAGTTGTCTGATGAGGATAATCCACTGAAGTTCCCAGCGCAGCCATCAACCGATCCCCCGGGCGGGTAGTTGACATCAGAATCATTCTCATACACAGGTAAGAAAGGGTTTGACATCTTGAAACCACAGAGCAGTGTTGCAAGACTGGATTAGAAACTGAGAATAAGAAGATGCTGGCTAGAAACTGGGAATTTGAGAGGAGTTTATATTACACGTTAATGAGAGAACTGCTCAATAAGCTGAAAAGGTCTATATTTGGCCATTGCTCAATTTTTTGGGAACATGCTAGTGGATTTTGCATCCGATGGGAGATTCTTCTCTTCAAAAGAAACGGGCAAGGAACCAACAACGACCACAGACAAGAATAGGGACGACAATGCCTCACTATAGGAAAGTGATCCTTTCTACTGTGTTTTCCAATGTTCATCCAGATGGAGGCCATCCAATTCCATTTGGATTTATATTGGTATTTGTCACAAAGAATCTTTGAGACGACTTATAAGAGAATAAAAAATGGGGCCTTCAGTGTAATCTAATGTTATTTTGTTCCAAAAGAACAGATAGCAACCACAAATTAGGTTGCAATTTCCTCTATTGTCTTCATACGCAGAGCTCTTGCTACGCCCTGCCGTACTCGCCTTGTGACCATAGACGTGGATGATGGATGGTAATTAGGGACGATGGATGATGAACTGTGTGTATTATCTGTGAATGTGTGTGTGCGCACGCGCATGTGCGTACATCAGAATCTTGCCCTGTGAACATCTTGGAACTCTTAGCAAATGCTTAGCAAGAAACTCATGATGCTAGATTTTTATAGTCATTCTGGGGACAACCAAGCAAGGGTAAATGACAAAGAGGGAGGCAGTCCATGACAAAATTGAAATACTACAGAATTAAGCAAGTTTCTGCTTTTCACCAATTGCTTCCAGTAGCCATCCAAATCTCATCAGACCCTATACTATTATACCTCTGCTACATTCAAGTCTAAGCGAAACATCCAATGTAAAAAAAATCAAACAAATGAACAAACAACTAGAAATCAAAAACTAAAAATCATTTAATTTAAGGAGGAAATAACATGCATATTGCTCGACTCACCAATTCCTCTGTAGCCTCTTGTTTCCTCCAATTCACGCCAAGTTTTATCTTTTCATGGAGTACTACTCTCTCCAAGTGCATCCTTTGAGACCTAGAACATAAATCCTGCACCTGCTTCAAAGTTGGAGCAGAAATAAGGAACTCAATGACATGTAAAATACTAATTACGTGCATTATATACATTTGTACATGTTGAATTACAAAATTGGAGAACTATGGCTTGATTAGGTTTTTCTTTTTATTTTGAGAGGTCATGCCTCACAATTCTTTAAAACACAAAAAAAAAAAAAAAAGGAAAAACACACACACACAAAGCAACCAAATTGGGTCATTGTCGAAATGTGCCATGTTTTCTGGGATTCAAACATTTGAGTCACAGAAAATAATTATAGAGCATCTAAATGCTTTGCTGCAGACTGATGAAGAAACAAAAAGGTGTGTATAACTCTCTGTGCAAACAATTCCACCAAATATTTTCAACAAAAATCAAGAGTTTGAATCCTGTCATCGGAAGCCAGGTCTCTCTCTCTCTCTCTCTCTCTCTCTCTCTCTCTCTCTCTCTCTCTTCTCTCTCTCTCTCTCTCTAAGCCGCCCCCACCCCCCCCCCCCCCCCCCCCCCCCCCCGCGCCCCCCGCCGCGCGGTGGCGGCAAAACCCACCCACCCAAAACACCCAAGCAAACCCTAAAATTTTTAAATCTGGGGGAGAAGGAGGCCACCACCTGCTCTCCTCCTCCCCGGCCGTAATCTCCCGCAGCATCCAAATTCTCAAAAAAAAAAAAAAAAAAAAAAAAAAAAAGAAGGGGGTTTTTGCAGCGAAGCAGCTTTCACATACGGACAAGGGCCTGTAAGGGTAGACATCTCCGTTCATGAATGAGTTCGATGGGTTCGAGACGCTGGTTGATGTCGGCGGGAGCTCCGGGGCGTGTCTCAGCATGATCATGGGGAGATCCGGCCCGGTATTGTTTATTGAGAGGGAGAAGAGGAGAGGGCGGGCTAAATTTTGGGAACAAAAGAGTGTTTTTTCAGGGGCAATTTTTTTTAAAAATAAAATAAAATTATAAAAATAATTCTAAAATTAGGTTTTTTTAAAAATATTTTCAAGAATATATATGCCACGTGACACGTCGGTTCCGTTAACGCTGGCCGCCAGCGTGGTGCTGGCACTGGTGGATGACATTTTTGATTCGCTCTGAGTTAACAAATCTGGGCGAACTTATTATTATTATTTTTTTAACTTATGTTCTATCGATAGGGATTGCCAACCTCGATTGATTATAAAAAAATTATTTTTTTGACTTGGCTTGGCCGGGTTGCCAATCCCAGCCAAGCCAAACTTAATTTTTTTTTAATGATGAGCTGCTTGCAGGCAGATTTGTATTTTTCCCCTGGGCGGGTTGTCAACCCTGACCAAGCAAATGAACATTCACTTGAAAATTGGAGGGGAGATTGTTGCTTTTCAAAAATTTAAAAAATTTTGAAAAATAGTTTGACCGGGTTGGCAACCCCGGTGGAGCCAAAAAAATCAAAAAATATAAATCGTGCAACCGGGGTTGACAACCCTGGTCGAGCGAATGCAGCCCAAAAAAATTAATTTGGTCGAGATTGGTAACCCCATTGAACAAAAAATTGCCCTCTCGTCAACGCCAGTTCCATGCTGGCTGGCCGAACCAACATGACGTGTCAGAAGCCTATACTTAGAAATATTTTTGCGGGAGGTCTATTTTTGAAACTATTTTTACAAAATGTTATTTATACTACTTATCTATACTACATTGTACTTCTATATAGAGTGACATATGGGATCATGTGGATCACAATTTCTAATATTGATCGCATGAGCTTACATGTCACTCTATTAACTAGTACAATGTAGTACAGAGAAGTACTCTAAATAGCACTACTCATTATTTTTAGAATTTTTTTAAAAATTGTCCTTTGTTTGCGGAGAGTAATTTATAATTTTCAAAAAAATGAAAAAGGTGTCATTTAAACGCGTGTACTATTAAAATATATTATCTCATTTTTTTTAACTATAAAAGGCAATATCTAAGTCTTTGCCACTGGATTCCAAACGCTTGGGAAAAACATGGAGGCAGATAATTTTCTGCCATTTTCCAACGAGTTTCGTCTAATTAATTATGGGGTCGTCTCTCTTATGATGGGCTTTGTTTATGTGGTGCCTTCAGAAGGTGAGCCCTCGATTTTGTTAGCAGACCAAATTACTTCAAGATCACTTTTTTATTATTTCTTACTTACTTGCAATTTGCGTGGATATAATTGTTTCATTTTGTACATTTTGTCGAGGTTTTAATCTGAATACTGAAATATATGAGCTATCTAGCTTTTAGCGTTGAGCACTTTGGACATGCACAGAATGTGCTTGTGACATTGCTTGAAAGAAATATTTCTCTTTTATGTCGCGCGTACAAATGATAGGGACAATTGCGAGGACAACAATGGAAGCAACTAGATGGATTGGAAGACAACAAGTGGTAACGCATCTCGGGCTCGTGCAAAATAAAAGGTGGGTGCCCTTATCTCAGAACAGTTTTTGCATCGCAAGGACTTGTTGATGTGTTATTTAATGGATGGAGAAAGCTCAAATTGGAAGTAATTGGATGTCTTCGGCAATTGTTTGATGATGGCCTAGAGTTCAAGTAGTTTTACTGAAAAAAAAGGAATAGGAAGGAACCATGGTTCTTCACGTTTGAAGAGACTGCTTATTGTAAATAGAGAAAGATTGTAGTCAAATAGGTGATTTCTTTAAGCAGTGGTACAAGTCAGAGACAACAGATGGATTCTCATGCTTTCGTTTTGGAAAGAACAAGTATCCTCCCTAGTCACTATCCTATATATTGTTTTACATCAATTTGTCAAATTCTTGTTGTTTTTAGTATTTGAATATTCTCGCTACCGTATATACCGTAGAACACGCACATCTTTTTTTGGATTTCACGATTTCATTTTTGCAAGAATCAGTATCTTCATTACTTGACAGAAATTTTCCAAGTAGAACTTCCAGAAATTTTCTGGGGAAAGTAAAAGTTTTAGAAATTACATAAGAACCTAGACCAGGGTTTGAACCTAGAGCTTGTCAAGTCCCTAACCTCTCCTTAGCACTGCACCTAGCTCCTCGTAGGCAATCAGTAATCCTTGTTGAATTAGAAGTAGATATTTTTTAGAGAATGAATTAAAAGTATACTAATTGATTAAGTTGCACATCATCTTGCAGATTATTTCTCAAATTTCTATTTCACTCTTCATAACTTTCAGTTTTAAGCAGCATCTAATCTTTTATTATTGAATGAGCAGGAACTCTGTTGGTCGAAGACTCAAACAAGGAGAAATTAAGATCAAATAGATAGACAAAAGGAGTCCCCTGAGGTAGCACAACGTCTACCATAATGACTTTTGAAGATTTCGAGTGTAAGCTGGGCTTTTGAGATTTCTTATTATGTTTAGTATTCTGGACTATTCCTATGCTTTCACCTTTTTCTTCTATTACTATGGGTTTCACATGAAAAAGCATCTTGTTTACATTTCAGTTTTTTGATGGGAAAAAAAGAAAAAGAAAAAGAAAATGAGAATGAAAACAGTAATCAATTAGAGTACCAACAAACTTGTCACACCTCCTTCTTTTAAGGGCGTGTATCGGAGTTTCAATATTGCTGCAGTGAGCTAACACAACAACAACAATCCTTTTATCCCAACTATTTGCAGTTAGCTCAAATGTTGAAATATATTGAAGAGAATCACAAATAAATGTATGACGATCTCCCCAACCTTTAGAAATTTCAAAATCTTCAGAACCTTGAGCTGTAGATTGAAGCTTCGTAAACTTTAGAACCTTTCGAGACACCACGAGTTGCAGAAATTCAGAACCTTCCTAATAACAATAACTAGCAATTTACAGTTATCATGGCACTAGCAAATAGTGTGTCGCTGTGAGTGTGAATGGGTTTCCTTTGTTGCAGGAAAGCATGTAGCATTGGCTTAGTGAATCATTGGCTATACTGTGGGTTGCCCACCTTCTCCCCTGCGGCCGTGAGAAGGCTAGGTAAGTCAATATTCTTGCCACCCATGAGGTGGAGAGTGATAGCTGGAATCGGTGCCTGATAGTGTAAGTATTGCCTGCTAATGGGGTAGACAATTGGATGAAATCAGCTGCAGAAACTCTTCAGTTTCGTCTATGGATAAATCCACTTTTCTCTTTCAGGTGTGTGTATCCTTTAGTGACAATCCCATTGACATCTTGCTATCTGCTCGTGCAGCTTACATTTGCATGGACAATGGAATAGTTTCTCTTGGTGGGGACAAATTCAGAGATTCCAGACATGAAAATCCTTTAGGATCATTATCTAGGGGTACTGCCGGCATCTGGGGTGTCTGGTGACAGCAACAGACTGGGCACAGTAAGCTGTCATGAACTCCAAGAAACTCCGCAGGTCATTGGGCATGGGATAGGAGGTTTTTTTCTGTTGGCCTTTCCTGTCATCTTATATGCCAAAAAGAATATAAAAGATTGATGGCAGGGTCATTGAAGAATCTCCCAAGTGGGATAGTTAACTTCAGTATCACAAGCCCTTAAAAGATAAGAATCCATTTCCTGTAAGCATAGAGCTCCGTTTTGGTGGATGACTAAAACCAAAATACAAGCAGGGAATCATATTTCACATTGAATGGAAGATGAAAGATGAAGAGTTATCCATTGTCCCAGTGTTTGACATTATTAGTAAAAGTTGCACATAGAAGAAAACCAACAAGAAGCATAGACATCTAGGTTGCACTGGAACACACAATGTGGGTACAC
Source organism: Agave tequilana (assembly GCA_038442645.1). NCBI lineage: Eukaryota > Viridiplantae > Streptophyta > Magnoliopsida > Asparagales > Asparagaceae > Agave > Agave tequilana. Next base: position 229,745 of record JAVJIF010001657.1, on the reverse strand, counting down.
CTATGTTGCATGAGCACAGACACATAACAAGAACACAATCAACACAAAAGGTCATGGTACAGAGATACACAAAATCTTCAAAGTCCTATGTTACAGAGTGTCATTGATACGGCAATAAAATACATACATACATACATAGGTACATCATGGACACAGTAACAAAGTACATACATACATGTAGGACATGACATGATATGACTCAAGATTCATAACATCAAAATGTATAAACTCAATTTCATTTAAACCCTAAATCCCCAATCATAGCCATGAAAGTTAAAACAACACAAGCACAAATCATACAAATAGCCATTACCTTTTTTCTTTTTTGAGGGAAGAATAGGGCATCAAACTCGAAATATTATAATTGAATAAGGCTTTCAAGTTTGAGGCCACGTTTTTCCCTTAAAAAAACAAAAAACAACAAATACCATAAAGATATTCATAAAATCATATCTGTAAAAATAAAACACATTTTTGTAGCAAATATATCTAACATTTGTTTGTCACGTATCTTGTGTGTGTTTGCTCTTCTCCTCCACACATACATAAAGGACTCTTGAATTTAAATATAAATACAAATTTCTAGATGATATAAATGTAGACCCAACAATTTTAAGTATCTCACCAAGTTAACCTTGATGGCTATAAATGTAGATCCAAAAATGAGCACTAGAAGTCTCTCTTTTTCCCCGGCCCCCCTCCTCCCTCCCCCCTGGATTACTTTCCTCTCTTTTCTTTTCACTTTCTTATCTCCTTCACCAACATGTTGGTCCTTTCTTCTCCTTTTTGTTTTTTTTCTCTTCTCTTATCTTCTTTTTTCCACTTTCTTTCTTCTTCCCTGCCTTACCAAAGCCATCTCCATCTTCAATCCATGTCCAACATTACACCACAAACATGACACCCTCGCCACCACCTGCACACTTTTGACAGCCATTTCTGACCCTCACACCCCCCTGCGTCCCTTCGATTCCTTCCCCTTCTTTGTCTTTGTCTTTTGAACCCAAAGGACCCCACCCTCACCACCCTGACTGATCATCGAACTCAACCTCTTCATCAAATTTGATCCTCCTGATCATTGTTATGATACTAGTTATTGTACTTCTATTGGAGGTAATTTTTTACATACAGGGTAAGGAGCAAAGTGTTGTTTCTCACTACAGTATTGAAGCTGTTGGGTTTATGCGAACAAACATAGTCCCACATTGGTTAGACATAGGAAGGTTCTTGGGTTTAAAAGGGTTTGGGCTACTCCACTTGGAGAGCTAGCATTTTGAGATGGTGCCTAAGCCCTTCAAATGGTATGAGAGCCGGACTTGACCGGTTATGGGAAGATTCCCCAGGAATGGACCGGGCCTTGAATTGCGGCCTCTGCCCCCATGTCTTGGGGGTTTACCCCAGAGGATGGGCAACCGGGCTGGCTGGCTTCCTCTTGCTTGGACTCTTTGTTAGAGGGGGTTTGTGCGAACAGACATAGTTTCACCTCTGCCGCATATACACTGTTATCATGGAGCCGTATCATGTCTGAAACGTGTCTGGCACACGGGTCATGTGTATTTTTAAGAATTCGTCACATGTCTGCGTGTTGTGTCCATTTCAATATTGTCGTGTCTGTGCAACATAAAGTCTCACATCAGTTAGACATGGGGAGGTTCTTGGGTTTAAAAGGGTTTTTGGGCTACTCTACTTGGAGAGTTAGCTTTTTGAGATGGTGCCCCAAGCCCTTCAAATGGTATCAGAGCTGGACCTCGGACCTCATCGGTTGTGGGAAGATTCCCTAGAAATGAACTGGGCCTTGGATTGTGGCCTCTGCCCCTATGTCTTGGGGCTGGGATTTACCCCTAGAGGATGGATGATCGCATGGTTCACAGTCGCGGTCTCGGCTGCCGACTCGGCGGGCACTGAGACGGATCGGTTCGACGACTCGGATCGGTCTCAGGCTATACGGGCAAAACGCTATATAGAAAGCTCAAAGAATTCTGAAAAAATCACGACAAATTTTAAAAAAATTGTAGACATCCACATTCATGTATCACATGTCCAAAAAATATCTAGCACACTAAATATAAAGTGAAAGCATAAATACACGCGTCGTCGGTAGAAGTATATCAAAATACATGCACAATATAGTAAATTGCACAAACTAAATTCATAAATATATGCTAATGTAGTTATTTTCATATTGAATTGCTATGGGTACAAAATCATCATCATAATCATCTCTGTGGTAAGTAGGTAAATCGATACTAGTACTCGTAGATCTCTCAAGTTGTGGTCTATAGTCATGAACATATGTCACGCCATAATGTTGGCCTGATTTCAAACTCAACATTTGCATATGACCTTCAAGATTATAAGTTCCTCCATCAGTACTATTGTTGCTCTTATTATTGTCATATCACCACCGCCGCCATCACTGTCATCATTATCATCACCATCATCACTACTAGAACTGGATAAAACACTTACATCTTCACCACCACCACCATCATCTGCTTCTCTTATACCTCAGAGGGGGAAGTAGGGGGAGAAATCGGAAACAAGGAGAGGGAGGGGGAGGGGAAAGAGATAGAGGGAGACGGGAGATGGAAAGGGAGAGAAAGAGAGCGGGTGAGAGGGGGGAAAGAGAAACAGAGGGAGGGGGAGGGAAAGAGACAGAGAGAGATGAGAGATGGAGAGGGGGAGAGATAGAGAGAGCGGGTGAGAGAGGAGGGGGAGAGAGAGAAACAAAGGGAGGGAGAGGGAAAGGGACAGAGAGAGGGAGGAACATCACCTGGGGCTGGGGAGGAGCGGCCGACGGCGATCGGGTGGCTGCGGAGTCCAGATCTGAGCGGTGACGATGATTAGCGGCGGCGATCTCCAGATCTGAGCGAGAGAGAGGTAAGTTTTTTTCTTTTCTTTTTTTCTTTATACCCGTTTATCACGGGTGAATATACGTTTCGAGCCGACTCGACCGAGAATCGGAGTCGACTCGGTCGACTCGGCCGAGTCACGACCAATTCGGCCGTGAATCGGCCGAGTCGACCGAGTCAACTCCGATTCTCGGCTAAGTCGGTCTCCTTTGAGTTGAGTCGACCGATTCGTGACTCGGACTCGTCTCGGAGCAGGCCGAGACGGTTATGACTCGGCTGACTCATTTTCGACTTGAACCATGGCTAATCGGGCTGACTGGCTTCCTTTTGCTTGGACTCTTTGTTCGAGGGGGGATTGTTGAGTTTGTGAGAACAAACATAGTCCCAAATCGGTTAGACATGGGGAGGTTCTTGGGTTTAAAAAGGTTTGGGCTACTCCACTTGGAGAGCTAGCTTTTTGAGATGGTGCCCCAAGCCCTTCAGAGGCAGAATAAAATGCCATTCAACCTAAAAGTTAATGTGAATCCGATCTTTTCTTCATGAAATGGGAGTCTTCTACAACAAGTTGAGACGATATATTGTGCAATCAAATTGCTATGTACATTGCTAATAGTCTGCTTTTTCTAACAGGATGAAGCATATATTGAAGTAGGGTGTCACTTTATCAGAGACATGATAATTCTACGTCAACACTCATTTTATTTGTCACGTCTAGTTGTAAGCTTTGTAATGTCTTCACTAAGTTTCTCTCTTCTTCCTAGTAAGCTAGACACGATTGACATCTATTCTCCAGCTCAATTGGAGTAGTATATGGGTAATTCTTTAATATTAGTAAACTAGAGTCTTTGCTGTTATTTTGTAATATCCTATTCCTATTAGGACATAATATTTCTATATTATATATAGGATGGAATCTATTTTACCCAAGGTGTATTGTCTTCTCTATTTTATCCCAACAAGTTTCAGTTATCCTCTCAATTATGAAATAGGATGGAATCTCCACATTTTTAGCCAAAAAAATAAACAAACAAATAAATGAACTAATATGTGGGATTCAATTATGACCATCAACACAAGAGTACCAATATCTAGCCGTAGAGGGGAAGAAAATAAAAATTTGGCAATACAACAAGCACAGTACACTGTCATGTTTTCTGCTCTTCTAATGGGATCCAGCTGATATGATCTTACCAACTTTCCTTTTCTTCCTCATCCAAGGTGGTGGGAAACTGATGATACCTCCTTTTCCTGTAAAAGTTCCCAAGCAGAAACAAAGTGCAGCGGGGTTCCCTTCCACCCAGTTAGCATTGCCTTTCTGTTCATCTCCAGAGTGCATGAATTATCTTCAACAAACTGCTTAATAATAATGCCAGCTTGGTACATTGACCACTTGCTGAGATCAGCCTCCCTAAGTCCAAATCTTCTGAAGAACGCTCTCCATACACTGACACCCACTGGCCTCACCACCCTTTCACTTCCTTCGCATGCGATAGTACTCTTTATCCCCTGAGAGAAGAAGCCTTCAATCGTCAACCTGTTTTCATCCCTCTCCTCCATTAAACTATCAAGACAGTCGAAGTAGGCACTATAGAAGAACAACGCTTCAGTGAATCTGTTGATGAACGATGATGAGTTGTGATTAGCTTCGACATCTATAACCGTCATCAGGCAGGGCTTAACCTTCTGAAGGACTTTCATTAGGTTATCCAAGCTCTCGGGCTTCAGGATCAAATTGTTCATGTCCAGGCTTGAGTAGACCCCAACTGTCTCCCTTCTTCCAACTCAAACATGCCTTCCCTCAACTCCTTCATATCAGGAACTGTCACTTGCTTGAACTTAAAAGGCAAGCTCAGACTCTCAGCAAAGCTTGAAAGCCTTTTCCTTGTCATGGTGATCAGGTCTTCCACTGCTCCGACTGCACTATTTGTTACTGATTCAATCGGGTGTGCGCGTCTTGTTGCTAGCCCCTGTAAAAAGACTGTCCTCTGTTGGCCGTACTTGATGGAGAGATCAATTATGTGGATCCTTTTCGCCGATGCTACTTTGTCTAAGAGAGTTTGAATTGCAGTGAACTGCAAGACCTGAGCGAATGGCAGCGTATTGTGGGAAATCAATGCACCGGGTGATTCGTGAGCACTGCCCTGACGGCATCTTGGGGGGTCATAGTTCCCATTTCCTTTTGCCTTTTGGGTGGCAGCTTCCCATTCTCTCGATCAATCCTTTCTTTGAGTGCATCAGAGAAGTAGTACACAACTCTCTGGGCCGCATTGCCAAACTTTGAAGAGAGTATGGCGCATTGCCTAAGCATAGCAATTGCCCGATTGTAATGTTCATTGCTCAGCTTCTCCGCTGCAGCCAGGAGAAGGCAGACAAGCTCAACACTCTTGAGCTCCTCACCCTTGAGGCTCGATACTGATAGCCCAAATGGAAGCCTAAGATTGGTCGGATCTCCTGCTACGAAGGCAGAACTCTGAATGAAGAGGGCAGAAGCAACTTTCATAACTTCTTCCGTCGATAATTCCCTTCGTTCTCCTTCAACTCTGATCCATTTCTATTCAATCGGTTGCAGCTTGGTCTGTGGTTGTTTGGGATACCTGACGATGCGAAGGGTGCTGGTAGAGCCTCCCCCTTTGGTTGCATAACTGATGAGAATTCAGACATTAAAGAACTCTCCAGATCAGGCTCCATTGGTGCCTGGCCGTTATGCAGTTCATTCATGGGTGCACAGCTGCCCGACAAGAGGTAGGAGTCGAGAACATTCTCATGGTAGACGGTGTATCTGGCCAAGAAGTCATCAATGCCCCCTCCTCCTCCCATGTCTGATGAGATGAATTGGTCTGAATCTGCAGCCCAATTATCTAGGGATCCTTGAAGAGGATCATGTCCCTCTAGAGTGAAAAAAGGGTGGAACATGTTGGCAATGTGGGTTGGGCAATGCTTAATAGAGCATAATGGGAGTTAGATCTCTCATTGACTGTTATATATAGAGCTCAATGAGCTCAGGGGATGGCCGTTGACCAACAACTGCTTTGCACATTTTCTGTCTGGAGTTATCAATGAGAACATTGCATTAACACACAACTACGTAAGCCCAATGTATTCTGTTTAATGTTTGCCAATGGCCGTTCAAATTCCATCAGTATCATCTCTATATTAAACTATTAATGACTTTTGACTATTAAAAAAAAAAACTCTTCTGATAGAAAATCTCTACTGTGTTCCGATGGACTTAGGTAATAGCAAGCATGATAATGCATCAACTTCCTAACGAATCAATGGACTAATTTTCTTGCAGGATTCCTAGTACAGGACTTGTGTTCATATGAAACCATCTCTAATTCCCTCCTTACCCACACCCATTTTTATTATAATTTCGGACCTACATGAGAACTACAATGTTCATCTTTTGACTTAATTTATAGATCTTAGTTTCCATAGGAATTGGAATGTGCCATAAATAGCTGTAGTTATTTGTAAGGTTGAAGGGTTTCATTTGATTAACTTTTAGAATTCTTGCTGAGGAGTTTGCTTGTGAGTGAATAGTTCCATGCAGGAAAGATAATTGAACAGATGAGGGGTTGAATTATTTAGTTGAGTTTCATGAACCACGACTAGCTTAAGCTCCTGGGTCAATAGTACTGGCCTCACTGCACCATTATGTATCTAGCAGAGCCCAGGGTTGTCATGCAAGGGAGAGTTGTACAATGCATATTGTATCCTTGTGGAATGTTGGTTAGTCTATGGATTTTGGATGATGGGGCACGGATGAGGGTCTTATGTGGTAGGAATTATTTGGAAGCAGAGAGCTCTGTTTTTTGAACTAAAAGCAGAGAGTTTTTTTTTTAAACTATCCGAAACAAAGGTCTTTGTTACAATGTGTGTGTGTGTGGGGGGGGGGGGGGGGGGACAGGCATTAATGCTGTTCATGTATCATAGTCGGCTGGATCAGGATAGTGTCAATGTTCATGAAAGTTATCAGTAACCCTAGTCTTTGGACTGTAGCTGGTAGAAGTTACAGGTGTAGGGAGCACAATAAGAATGAATGTCAAAAATAATGAGGCAATCGATGACAACATTATTATTGTATGTTCTTTTTCATGATGCCGGATTATGTGAACTGTACCTGTGTGTTTCATTAGATTTACTCTTTACTGTTCTTTTCTCTTAGTATGAGTTTTTTGTCAATTGCCATCAAAATTGCCCCATGTATGTACTCAGTAAATCTTATCTAAACAGTGTTATGCAGAAAGTAGCGACCCCCTGCGCATGAGCTTGACAGAAATTTGCGGGAGTGTTGCACCAATTGTGGACTTTTCCATAAAATTTTGAGCAGTGAAATGTATCATGAAAGTTAAAACAGTGACATGTAAATGGTAGCATGACATATGAATTGGCAGAATTATGATAGAAATATTAGCACTATTATAGCGTTATCAAAATCTGGAAGTATGAATTAGTATCATAAAACAGTAGTATTATTATGAACTTAATAATAGTAACCTGTAACCAATATCGATATCATAAGGGCAAAAAATGTGCAGGATTGACCTTCCCACTCAGAAAAGGCCTCCTCTTTTGACAGAGGCTAACACCTGAAAAGTTACAAAAAGTATGTGTAAAACGGGGAGGAATAAAAAAAAATAGTTAAGAAAATGGAGGGATACATTCAATTTTACCCCATAAAAATAAGCGATTGAATTGTATTTACTCTATGAATAGGCGAGGTTTATTTTACATGATTATATGAATACACAGTTCAGTGTCAGAGGAAAATTGTTTTTGAGATTTTATGACCTATCAATTTTTAAAATAGATTTTGTATGAAGCAACCGAATAAATTTTCCACAAAACCAACTCCTTTTCATATTCTTTGTTAAATGTTTTCAATAAAAATAGGAGCTGACAGCTCCTTGGAAACATCAACTCAACTCTATTTCAGGTTTATGTTAACCTTTTCCATAGAGGAAGGAACAAAAATATCCTCTATTTAGTTGACGTCTCCAAAAACGTGTAGACTGATTGTAGGTCAGCTACTGGGGAAATAGATTTCATGGGTTCGGTTAAAAGTAGTGCTTTTTCTCTTTGTTTCCGCTCCAGATTTGGATCCATTAGCATTGCATATTATGTTGATTGTTCAGCAGTTATAGTTACGTGCCTGCAGGACTAGATTCCCAGAAAGATACAAGTGCATCATCCACAATTTCCATGCTAGCAATAAAGGTAATTTCAATCCTTTTCAAGGTCAAGCAGGTATGCAATAGCATTGAAGCAAATTCAAAATTGTAAAATATGAGTGGAGCTTGTATGTAAATTTCAGATAATTCCTCATGTCGCGTTTACTTGTAGAAGACATGCTCTATAAAAAATGCGTGTGATAAAATATTATGTTCCGTGTAATAAAGCTGGATCCTTTTGTTGGTATTAAACAATTGGCATATGTTTTTTTTCCGTCGCTCTAACAAGTTGGCATGTGTAATTCATTTTTTTCCCTTTTTGAACAGTGTCATCACAGTGTTATCGGATCTCTGAGTCCGTTTGCTCAGTAAAGGCTCCTTCCAGAATGAACGAAGAAGATAATGCAAGAGATTCGGTAGGAGAGAACCAAGAGGAGAAAGCAACGAAGAGCAAGTGTACAGAGCTTCCAGAGCCAAATCCAACCTTTTTTGGTACCATCTTTTATGGGTGTTCACTTCGTAGATACATATAGCTTTGACTTTAAATTCAATGTTTCAGCTGCAGTTCTCCAAGAAAGTGTACAGAAAACTTTTGGGGAGAGGCAAAATTTTACGAAAAATTGATGTTTGGATGGTTACAAATATTCAGTCTGGATGAAGTTACCAAAGCCCGGTTTCTATGCTCGCCTTCTGTCAGCCTCCTCAAAGCTCCTTGTTCATGAATTTGGCACCATTTCAGAGGATTGATGCCAAATGGCGGCAAGTCGTCTAATTGCAAAACAATCCTTGCTTGATTGGATAAGTTGACATGAAAAATGTGTTGGATTTGTCAAAAAACCGAAATTTCAAGAACCTTTTTGAGCTGTTCTCTGTTTGTCTCAAGGCATATCTGAAGATGATTTCTAACACTGAGATGGAGATGTTTTTTGGTTTATATGTACTGATCTGAACAACTTGTTTATAGAGGTTTCCTCTAGTGGATTGGAGGTGAGAGCTGCATCTTCAACAAGAAGTATAACGAAGTTTTATCATCCTCCTTGTTATCTTTTAGTTTCAAAGATGTTCTCCTGCCACTCATGCAGCTTTTGATCCCAAGGTGTGATTCCATTATCATGTCACACACACACACACACACACACACACACACACAGACAAGACTTGTGTCATTCCGGAAGGATTGAGGCTGAATTCTTCTCATTCAAATACAATCTTATGACGTTTGACTGCCAGATTCACTCCGTTCACGTTGGTCTATATTATTTCAAGTAACTAAAAATCAAAAATCATGTATTTTGAATACTTTTTGCCCATTCATTAAATAAGCACAAAATGGACGACCAAAAATGCCTTATTGATTAAATCTAACTCTTGCCTTATTGATTAAATCTAACTCTTTAGACATAAATTCTCAATCCGACCATTTTATCATAATCTATACACTTAAAAACTCTCACACACAAATATTTGTTAGATTTCAAATATTCTACACGTTTAACTTACCAACTCACTGTTGCGACCATTCATTTTGCGCCCACTTGATGGATGGGCAAAAGGTATTTAAAATACATGATTTTTAATTTTTAGTACTTGAAATAATGTAGATCAACTTCAATGGAGTAAATAGAGTGAATCTTGCATTCGGATGTCGTAAGGTTGTATTTGAGTGGGAAGGATTCGACGTCGAATTCTTCCGAAATGACATAAGTATATGCATGTTATATCATTCATAGGCTAATATTAGTAGGTTTAATCTTTCCTACCAATGGTCGTTCTTGGTGAAATGTATTTTTAGTTATTTTATTGTTAATTTATGCATACGTTACACATTTCATATCTTGGCATCAGAGCACAGTTAGATAGGATTTGCATCTTAGGCACTTGCTAGTTTCTTGCATTTTAATTCAAAACAAAATAAAAATAATAAAAACATAAGACAAAAAAATTAGTTTAACATCTAGCTAGATTTGCATTCTCTTTTCATATTTCAATTAGGTCGTTTAGTGCATTCCAACTCGTAGAGGTCACCCTTATTTGCTAGGCTTGCGAATCCCACTCCAGCCCAATGGAGTCCCAACTAGAGAAGCTTACCGCAACACTCGTCAACTTACATGCCTAGCTTAACGATATGAACCAAATCTGAACCAAACTCAAGTTAGACTGACTAAGTTAAAGACTGATCATGAACCATCCACAATTGAAGAAATCCCACTGCAGAACAATAAGTGAAACAATCCAAACAATGCATCTAATCCTGACGAATAATGTCAGAAAAGTATTAAATTAGACGTTCCCACCTTTGATGAACGTTTAGATCCCCAATTTTTTCTAGATTGGTTTCAAAACAATGATAGGTATTTCACTGGTATCCCCTCTTCGAGCCTAGAAAAGTTAAGTTCGCCGCGATGAAACTAACTGGTCAAGCTATGCCGCGATGAAACTAACTGATCAAGCTAGCCAATATTGGACCAACGTGGAGATAATGCGAGCATCTCGTTTTCAACGATCGATAGAGACATGAGACGCTATGAAGGATGAACTCAAAGAAAGTACGTGCCACCGTCTTTTATGCCCATTTTTTAACACCCTGTTTTCAGGATACGTACGCAGATACGTGTCTCAATTTTTCACTTGTATATTCTATTTTTTCATATTTTTATTTGGTATTTAGCTGTATTCTGTAAACGGATCCAGCCCAATCCTAGGGCCCTGGGCCCAGACTTGGATCTGAGCCCAGTCTGAGCGCAGAGCCCGATCTATTACCTTTAATTATTTTATTTATTATTATTTATTTTATTTTTCTTGATTTTCTCCGGGTCCAGAACTTGGCCCGAGATTTTTCTCTGCTTTTTCTTCTTTTCTTTTTCCTTTTTCTTCCTTTTTCTTTTTTCCTTTCTATTTTCTTTTCCTTTCTTTCTCTTTTTCTTTCCTTTTCCTTTTTCTTTTTCTTCCTTCTTTTCTCTTCTCCTGGTTTCTACCCTCTTCTCCTTCTTTCTCCTCTCTTCTTCTTTCTTATTTCTTTTTTCTTCTCCATTTTCCTCGCCCTCTCTCCATTTTGGCCGGCGACATCACCCAGCCCCCTTTTCTTTCTCTCTCCCCAAATTCTCTCTCTCTTTCATCTTTCTCTCTCTCACACCCCTCTCTCCCCTATTTTCTCTCTGCCATCAATTCTCTTTCTCACATCACCCCATCTCCTTCCTTGCAACTCAATCTATCTCTTTCTCTCTATTTCTCATGCTCTCTCTTTCTCTTTTCTTTCTCTCCCTCTCTGCACATTCTTTCTCCTCTTTTTCTCTCTCCTGTCCCTCTCTCTTTTTCTCTCTTCTTCCTTCTTTTTCTCTCTCCCTCTCTTTTTCACTCTCTCTCTCTCTCTTTCTCCCTTTTCACGCACTTCGTTCGTTAATGCCTCTGACTTTATCTCTCTTGGGGCGCATGAGCGCTAACGCCTCTGGCGTTCCATCGGAGATCAGCGTTGTGCCTAGGATGTGTTATAGGCGAGTACTTTTTTTGGTGTTTAGGAGAGTACTCTTTTTGGTGTTTGGTCGAGTACCATTAGTTGCATGTGAGTTTATGTATTTGTGTTGGTGGATATTTGTATATTTGGTGGGTGATTTGTTGTATTATGTAGGATGGTCGTGCTATATAGACGTTGCTGTATTCGTGTGGATGATGCTTGTATTGTGGGCTATGCTTGTATATGTGTGATGTTTGTAATAGTGTAGGCGATATTTATGCATGTGCTTACACTAACATTTGTGCGGTACTCTTGTCCACTCGTTGCGAGTGCTAGCCTTCAGGCTCAGCGTCTGGACTATTCTCCAGCCTTCGAGCTTAGCCTCTGGGCTTTTCTATAGTCTTTGAAATTAAACCCTCTGAATTTCACATGCTCCGCTGGTAGGCGAGCTAAGCGTTCAGCGCTTTTACAGCTAGCTCCATCGCAAGCATGGCTACGCAATGTGCGATAGCATAGCGTTCATACACTCGCTTCATAATGTGCGTCTAGTTGCGCCACGAGCGTGGCTTCGCCATGTGCGACAGCATAGCATTCACACGCTCGCTTCACCGTGAGCGTTTAGCTTCACCGTGAGAGTGGCTTCACCATAAGCATTATCATAGTGTTCATATGCTCGCTTCGTTGCGAACGTTGGCTTCATCATGCGGGATAGCACCTAGCCTTGTACCTTAGATCCGCCAGGAGTCTAGCTTCGCCATGTGCCTAGCATTATATACGACTGACACAGTCTAGCTATGCTCCAGCCCTGCCTAGACCCAGTTGCCTGCTTGTCTACTTGCCTACCAGCCCTGCCTAACTCCGCTCACCTGCTTTCTCGCTTGCTTGTCTATCTGCGCAGCCCTGCCTACCCTCACTTGTATGTTTGCCTGCTTATCCAGCCTGCTCTGCCTAGCTCGCTTGCCTGTCCAGCTTTGCCTAACCTCACTTGCTCGCTTGCCTACTTACCCGCTTGCGTAATTATTAGCTTAATCTATTATTAGTATAATTATTGTTGTGAAGAGCTTGAAATGCTTATTATTATTATTCTAACCTACTGTTATGCTTTCTTATATTATTCTGGCATGTTGTTATATTTTCTCATATTGTTCTAATATGATGTTGTAATTCTATAACTGCATGTATCGTTATACACCACTTGACACCGGACACTTGTCACTTGACCGGTTGCTTGCCTTGATTTAAGAGTTGTCACTTGACCGGTTGCTTGCCTTGATTTATGATTAACTCTTACGAAGATTTGACACCGTTATTCTGTTATACATCATGTACTCTTGTACTCATGTACTCATGTATTACTCATGTTCCTCCTGCTTGATATTCTTATTACTCTCCGTAAATCAATAATCATAAATTTAAATCTATAATAATCAAACAACTTATACGGGGATAGGAGAAACTGATGGATATCAATTTGTGATCATGTTTACAATGCTATAGGAATGTTGTGTAACTAAAATCTTTTGGATCTATCTTGGGGCCTCCAGGTGTTCTGAGGGTGCGCCGACACCCTTATTATTATATATATACCCCCCTTCTTGAATGGGCATATAAATATGACCCTCCCCTTATTACGCTTCGCGGTAGTTCCGGCTCAGCACCGAAACACCCTGGGCCGTGGTGCCGGGTATACACAGGACCCATTGTAAACATAGTTCGTTGATATCCATCAGTTTCCAATAACACTCTTCTTATTCATAAGTGGATGTATGTGTGTTGGGATGCTAGGACGCATACAAAAACATATGAATTGGATGAGAAATAAGATTAATAACAAGAATAACTTAATAACCAATCAATAACAATATTAAGAACGTGTGACATTTAGTCTCTCCTTCATTCGAGTACTATACTCACACATCAGATCCAAACGAGTTCTACTAGAGTGCGAGCTCTAGTGTAGATTGCCAGTGATGTAAGGCACTGACAGGAAGATGATTGAAATATCAGGCAGTACTGATTATTATTATTGAATAACTTAAAATACAATACCTCTCCATGTATCTAATATAACTTAGTTACCTAACGATAATAATGTCAGAAGCGGATATTATTTGGTCACTCCCTCATTCGGATAATGTGTGTTCCATAGTTTGGATGAGTTCTGCTGGAGTGGAGACTCCGGTATGAACTGCCAGTGATATTAATACTAAGGGGAATGAATCAAATAGCAAGCGATACTGATTAGTACTAAATCAGTGCTACTATTGTTATGTAATTAAGTTATCTTGCTTGCCTCCTATATGTTATCATTTCAGTGCTACAGCAATTACTCTAGTTATTCTTGTTTATCGGATTGTACTTGTTTGACTGACTCCCGGTACACTGCTCTATATACAATGATATATCAGGTACATAGGTTATTTAATCACTCCCTCGTTCGGGTAATGATATCGGATATCGTAATTTGGATGAGTCCTACTGGAGTAAGAACTCTGGTGTGGATAGCCAGTGGTATGGGTCATTGGCAGGGAATGACTAAAATAACAAACGATACTGATTATTGTTGATTGTATAATTGTAATGCACTTCCTGCCACCTGCCTGAAATGATATTTGTGTTATTGAATTTTCCTGACTTGCATGCTTGAATCATGTCACTATGATAATAAAATACTAATATAATAATTTAGGATGACTCGGGTTGTATAAACTCAGATGATGGTGACATGAGATATCAAGCATATATATGAAGGTTTCCTTATTTGTATTATCCTCTCGATGTACTAATCTCATGAATCCGCATCTGGGCTTGTACTACTGGTTTTTCCACCTTTATTTACTTGATGTCTCATTGCATGCTTGTGTGTGCTTATGCTCACGACACGGTTTTCAATATATGCTTTTTTAATTCGAATTTATTGATACACGTATGCTTGCTTGTGCACGCTACTTGCTTCATTTTACATAATTGTTGGGTTGCTTTCTGATAATCCCTAGACCTGCATGTCCAGATTCAGAAGCTTGAACGTAGTGGACCCTCCGTGGAGCTTCTTTACGCATGGATTAGCGATAGATCTCTCATAGCTCTTTTCTTTCAATCCCCTCTTGATCGGCTCTCGAGATTCCTTTTTGCTGTTTGTGAGCATCAATCAGCTTTTGTACTATGTATATCTCTTTGTATATCATATTTTTATACTCTCTGGCGATGTAATATTCATGTAATATTAGATCACGCTATGTAATAACAGTGTATTTGTACTATATTACTAGAATGTATATTAACATTGTGCTCCGTACTTTGATTCTTACCTGTACTGATGCTTAGTGTATACATGTGAGGGTATTTTCGCCTGCGTGTGTGTGTGTGTGTTGCAGTAACATCTCTGTACCCGCGAGATCAGGGAGTTACACTTTTGGACAAGTGGCATCACTTCACTCAAGGCAACAAATTGGCGAAGGAGTACATTGCTAAATTTGATGAGTTCTCATCAAATGCAGTACCTTAAACACTGAAGGCAAAGCCCAAATTCTCTCAAGATCCAGAGCTGGCCTTAGAGAAGATCTGCGAACAAAGTTGTTAGCTCAATGAGTTACGAAGCTTGAAAAAGCTTATGCGTTAGTTCAAGATTTAGATATCTTTAGGTCTAACTATAACACTAGAAGTCATGATCTGAAATCATCTGTCTAGACTTTCCTCATCTACACAGTCTCATAGGTCTAGTACCCTTCCCTTCCGCGTACGAATGACTTCAAGAGGAACAACATTGAATGGGATAACCAGAGCAAAACCCTCGAACGAGATTTCTCAAAATCAGCTCGACTGCCAAGTGCTAAAGTGTCATAGATATCGACACATTGCTGCCAGTTGCACTAGCCCGATTAAGATAGCCACAATTGATGGGCCTACCACTGAAAATCTTGAGTCTGATTCTGAAGAGATCGCCTATCAGCCAAATGAAGAAGTGGAAGATGACTCCAATTTCAATCAAGAAGATGACGATGTTGTATTCAGCTATATTCGACACGCACCTTCAACTCACATGTCCGTCATCAAGTGTGCATTTTCACAATTTGCAGAAAAGAACGATTGGAGAAGAACTGCCATCTTTCATAGAATCACTAAGATTGGAAGCAAGAACTATGATGTGAAATGTATTGCTCTGATACCAAACTGATGTGAAATGTGTAACAAGTGTGAAAATCAGAAACAAAATAACTAAAATTACGTTTCACCGACAAAAAATGTCGATGGTAGAAAAGATTAAAACTAGCAATATTAGCTTATGGATTTATTAAACATGCATGTACTGATCTATTTTCAAAGCAAGAATAAATAATCGATACTACTTATGTTATGCAGGTAAAGTTCGCAAATCAATAAAGAAGCTAATGAACTACAGGGAAGCAGAATCATACAGTCTTACTATTTGTAGTAAACAAAAGTCAATATCGATAATATCACAGAGATGAGTTATTTAACTAGAAAATAAAGGAACATGATTGGAAACATACCTGTTGAGGATCATGTTTGATCTCAGTATCCTTGTGATGCCTATAATATGTAGCTCTGGTCTTCATCAGTCTAACGCCATAAGAATCACACGAATTGGACTCCAGACGGCTGAGATATAGCCCGAAAATGAAACTCGATCTGTTAACAGGTCTGTTCTGCAACATGTATGCACTGTAGCACGGATCCAGGTTTGCACTGTAGCACGGATCCAGGTTTCCCCTATAGCGGGTCCGAGTTCTGCAGTGGAAGCGGGTCGAGTATGTAACTGAAGCGGATCTGAGTCTCCTTTTTAACTTGGAGTGGATCGGTCAGGTCTTGTCTAAACCGGAGTTGTTGTGGTTAACCCAACGAGGAGGATGAAGCCTTGCGACAGTTCGACGATGAGCGGGGAGGGCATCGAGAACTCAGTGATGATGGAGGAAGGCTGACAAATTTGAGGGGGTCGTAGGGGTTGGTCAAGAGTTGACCTTGAAGTCTGCGAGGTTGTAGAGGAGGTGGGGAAGTAGAGGCTACAGACGAGAGGAAGGAGAAAAGGCAGGGGATGGCGCACAGAGAGGAGGAAAGGGGAGGAGGATGGTTGTTGGGTTGAGGCGACAGACCAAGAAGAAAGAAGACAGGGAGGTGTGGAAGATGGTGAACAATGCAAATTTTGAATTTCAAGTGATTTTTGTGGAGGATTTTAAAGGAAATTTTAAACAATTTTTTTTCTGAATTTGGTGGATTTTTGGGTGGATTTTGGTTTTAGGGGGAGAGATTCGGTTTGTATTTTAAAGAGGGATTAGGATTTTGGAAAAAGAGAAAGGGGATTGGATAATTAACTAAGGTCCCACACTTCTAATTAGAGTTAAGGTTTCACACTTTTAAACTAGAGTTATTTAAGATTTCACACTCCTAAATGGATTTGATGAAGGAATTCATCTCATACTCCAATTTTAGAATTTTGGAAAATATGCATTGATTGATTCATTGATTAATAATAGTACATGGGGGCTTTTTTTATAGGCAATACAAAATTTGATTCTCAAAATACATTCGATGTGGTACTAAATAAAAAGAAAACTAAAAGAAACCAAAATATAATAAAAAAATACATAATAATACTCAAAACTACTCGAGTCAAAAAGAAATGGTGCGTTTCATTTTGTTGGTACACATGCATGTCTTCATCTTGATGTCCGCACCAAACTGCAAAGTAATTGTGGACAGTAAAAGCTGCATCAATGTCATATCGTCAAGGTGATCGAAAAGGTCGAACTAAAACTGTACCCCATCCCCATCTGTACAAAGTGTTATGAATTAACAACACGGCTCTAAAGGTGAAACACTGATGTCATGTTCCAATTGAATTTGATTTCTATAAGGATAATATATGGTGTGATGTGGTTACCATGGATGTGGGTCAAGTAATTCTTAGGAGATCATGGCTCTTCGACAAAAATGTTATCATCCATGGTCGATCGAATATGTGTCAATTTGAACATGAGAGTAAGAAGATCAATCTACTATCTCTCGACCCAAAATTGGAAAAATCTGATCAGAAACCTACCGCACCCAAGAAGACAAGAAAACGAATGAAATTAACTTAATTAGTGCAAAGGACCTCGATTAAGAACTAAAGAATGGAGCCTCATTCATTATCCTCACAGGTAGAGAAGTGGTTGAAAAATCGGATATAGTACTATTCCTCTGAAAGTCACCCCGTGATTGAGGAGTTAGTGATGTCTTTCCGAAAGACCTCTCGAACAAGCTATCACCAATGCGTAACATCTGACGCGTGATCAATCTAGTCCCAGGATCAAGTCTACCAAACTTGTCATATTACCGTATGAACCCAACAGAGCATGCCAAGCTCAAAAGACAAGTCGAGGAACTGGTAGATAAGGGTTTTGTTAGAGAAAGTATGAGCTCTTGTGTGGTCTCCATCTTGCTGACGCCTAAGAAAGATGAATCTTGGTGCATGCGTGTGGATAGCCACATGATCAACAAGATAATGATCAAGTATAATTTTCCCATTCTGAGGTTGGATGATATGCTGGATATAATACCTGGTCCCACAATCTTCTCAAAGATTGATCTGAAAAGTGATTATCACCAAATCCACATCTGTCTGGGAGATGAATGAAAGACTACTTTTAAAACAAAAGATGGATTATACGAGCGGACGGTCATACCTTTCGGATTAACCAATGCTCCGAGTACCTTTATGCGAGTGATGACTCAAGTATTATGACCTTTTATAGGAAAAAAAATTTTAGCCTACTTTGATGACATCCTCATTTACCATTAATCTCGTTAGCAACATTTGAACATCTGTGTTGAGGAAGGAAGAGCTGTAGCTAACCCTGAGAAGTGCGCCTTTCTCACTACACAAATTCACATTCTAGGATTTATAGTTTCTGCCAATGGAGTTTCTGTGGCCCTGAAAAAGTGAGAGCCATCGAGGAACGACCTGAGCCGAAGATCATCCGTGATGTGAGAAGGTTTCATAGACATGTCACCTTTTATAGACAATTTATCAAAGGGTTACACAATCATTACCCCGATTATTAACTGTTTGAAGAAAGACGAGTTTACATGGTCAAAAGCCTCGAAAACATTTGTCGAGATAAAAAAGAGGATGGTTAGCGCTCACATCATGCGTCTCCCTGATTTTTTCAAAGTTTTTGAGGTAGCATATGACACATCTGAAATTGGTATATGTGGAGTTCTCGTACAAGAAGGTGATCCTATTTTTACTTCAGTGAGAATCTGAATGAGGCCAAACAACAGTACTCTACCTATGGCAAGGAATTTTACGCGGTAATTCAAGCACTTTGCTATTGGTGACATTATCACCTACCGTAAAAATTCGTCCTCTATTCTGATACGAAGTTCTAAAGTACATCTACTCCCAGAAGAAGCTAAATGCAATATTTTACAGGATTTTGTAATTAAAATGTAGTGATGGTTACAATTCACTCTGAGAGGTTTTCTCTGTGCTATGAAGCACGGACACGCGCCCATAGTTGTCATGTCCGTGCTAGAACGGACACGTATCGGACACGTGCATGACACGTGTTGAACATAGTCAATTCGTGTCCAACACGAGTCAGCTATTTTGACTCTCCCGACACGATCAAACTCAGCCTAGACACGGCTCGGAGACATTTTGGTTAAAGTTTTATTATTTCTTATTTTGTATCTATTTTGTTACAGGTTAAACAATTTAATTTTAAAATAAAAGTTGACTTTTCACGACGGTTCTAAATAGAACCGTCGTTAAAATTCTGACTTTACAGACTTTTCACGGTGGTTCTAAAAATAACTTAGAACCGCCGTTAAAAGTCTGTAAAGAGCCGTAAAAGGTCTGACTTTACAGACTTTTAACGACAGTTCTATTTAGAACTACCTTGAAAAGTCTATAAAATCAGACCTAGAACCGTCGTGAAAAGTCTGAACCCATTTCTATTGTAGTGCATGTGAGTTTGTGGGTTTGTGGCATCGAACTCGACCTGATTACTAATTATAACCCTAAATCCTCAATTTCCCCTCACAATTGATCTTTCTCTCAAATCCCCAAAGAGAAGAACCCTAACTTGCTTCCTTCTCGTCGGTGTCTTCTTGCAGCAATCTCATCATCGTTCTCTTGCAGCGATCTCATCGCCATCCTCCCCTCATTGTCGTCCAGAGGTAGTTTTACCCCTCTCTCGATCTCTCTCCATCTCAACTAACATGGACACCCTATCTCTTCATTTGGTGCATGACATGTGGGACGCAACGATCGAGAAGGTTAAAAGTGCTATTTATAGTATGAAGGAAAAAGAAAAATGAGCAATCACCTTTTTATGATGTTGTGCATAAAATCATGGAGGATCAATGGACAAAAGTAACACGCCACTTCAATGTTTGGCACGCTCTTTGAATCTAAGGTAATATCTAAGTTTATGTTATAATTCATATTCTTTAATGTGGTTATTCTTTATGTTAATAGACACTATGATGATGTTTGTCTTAATGAGAATATAACTCGACAAGCTCCTCATCAAGATGAGGAGTTCTTTTCTGAAAGAGACAAGTATTGAAGAGATACTATCCCAACCATGATGAACGACGGGCAGTGAGCATGGAGTATGCTAGATTTTGGGGCACTTTGAGTGCCTTTGAAGATACGAATTCTCTTCGTGATAGAGAATCTGTGGATCAAAAGTGTTGATGGGTTCTTTATACTTCCTCAACTCTAAATTTACAAGCGTTAGCTTTAAAGCTTTTAGGCCAACTATGTTCATTTTTCTTGTTGTGAAAAAAGTTATACATACTCTTTTATCTACTTCTTAAAGAGGAACAAATTAACCCTAGAACGGGCGAAAAATCTAGCGTATGTGCATAACAATCTCCGTTTGCTTTCTCGAAGTCCAGACGAATATAATGAAGAGAAAATAAGAATGTGGGATATTAGCGGAGATCGCTTTGACTCATTTCAGGGTGCCAGTTTTCTAGATTTTCATGAACCCACGATGGAGGCCGTATTGTTGGTCGATGATAGAGAAGAAGATAATGAAGAAGTCATTGGACTAGCTTCAACTTTATATTGATCCTTGAGGTATGACTCCAGCTATAATTTTATTTTGTAATAGCTTGTTGGTTAACTTAGTTGATAACTTATGAATTTATGGGCTTCGGTTGTAATTTTGTTATAAACTTATGATATTTTATATCTTGTACACTTGTTGATTGATATTTTAATTTATTGATTGATATTTAAATTTATCTATATATAATAATAAAATATTGCCTACGTGTCACCGTATCCTAATTGTTTTGGATTTTGCAGTGTCCCGTGTCCTTATCCGTATCCTGTGTCCGTATGTATCCGTGCATCAGAGCATCTTGGAATCGTGCGACAGTTGCACGCTTAACGAACATATCCTATTAGAGTCCTGAGAAGGATTACTTCTATTAATGATGAGTTGGATTTTTCATGGGACTCTGGTATCAGTTCAATTTTTAGTGGAGCGGATTCAACTTTTTTGCTGCATATGCCTTTCCATATCTACCATCGACTGCAGCTGATTCGTTGCGAAGGCCAGTCCTACCTCCACCACCTTGGTTCGAACTTGATGCACGATCGATTTTCTCTGACCACCACCATGACCCGATTGAGATGCTTCATGTGGGAGGGTTGCACTTGACAGGGTCTTGTTTTTTCACCTCGAGGGACACGATGAGGACATCACTTTATTTGAGAGCAAGTCTAAGACAACATGCTGCACTCCTTTGATCCTAATTCTTTTGATTTTAATTTATTTTAAATTTATCTATTTTATTTATTTTATTTTTAATACCACATCGGTTATATTTTGGGATCTGGATTTTGTAAAGCCTGTAATAAACAGGCCTCAAGACTCTTTAGTAGTCATTGAATGAATGAATGAAAATTTTCAGTTAAACTCTTGAGATCTGAGATCTTGGTGTTGGCGTAAGGGGTGTAAAGCCCAATCTGTTGTAAAGAGAGTGAAACCCGACAGTGTGCAAGGGGTGTGACGTTCAAAATCTATCCATTTTCGTATCTCTTATTCTCAAAATCCTAGTTTCCCTTTCTATTGAATTGAAGGTAATTGCAATTCCGAATATTCCATTCTCCTTGGAGACAAATTAAATCCATACCAGATTCAGAATTCATCACTTCATATTCAGAGTTCTAGCTCAATACTTGTAAATCATTTAAATTCTCATCTTTGCAGCTGTGGAGATGGCTCGTTCAGTGAGCCACCAGCAATGGGGGATGGTTATCAGTGTGGCCACATGAAACTTCTTCTAAAGCAGCAACAGAGAGTAAGGACATTAACTACTTTACATACATCTAATGAGGATGTAATTGGTGAAATGATAAGCATTCTTTATTTTTTCCTCTTATTATCAAAATCCAGATTTTTGCTGGCAAAATTTGATGTTGCTGGATGGGCAAAAGCTGTGTTGTTGCCATAACTCATCATGCTTCCCATCACAACCAACACTCCTCTTCTTCCTTCCTTTTAATATAAATCTAGAACCCTGTCAATAAGAATGATTACCTTGGAGAATACACTGGTGAACTAATATCGCATGAAGAAGCAGATAAACGGGGGAAGATCTATGATCGTGCAAATTCATCCTTCCTCTTTGATTTGAATGATCAGGTTGTTGGAATATTCCTTGATCCATCTTGTGCCACAGCAAGCTCGGACAACGGCTATCCAATTTCACATTACCCGTGCCAACGACTAGTCCAGGCAAGGCTCAACAGCAAAAAAAGGCACAACAGCCACAAGAAAGTCTGAGTAAAGAGCCAAACAAATCACAACATCACTGGAGAAAATTGAGAGTAAAGCCCAAACAAAGGCACAACAGCAACAGAAAGAGAGAGCAGCAAACCTGATCCAGAAATACTCTCAACAACAGAAAATCACATCAAACAATCAACATATCGGTTCATACATCCATAACATCTCTGTCCAACTCTAAAGTATAGAAGAGATGAAATAAAAAATAGTGAACAAGCAAGAACACATGCAGACTAAAAGGTACAACAAAAGCCAATATAGGAGCAAACTTAGAAACAACAAATGTAGAAAGCTAGCATATTTGAAGCAAATAAAGAGAGAAGTCTATTGTAGATGTGTATATTGGGAAGAAATACTCACAGACAAGGCCCAGAGTTGCCTCACTTCATCATTGAGGGCCATGCCAAAGCACCATACAACTGGTGGCTGCTATCTCAGAGTAAGAAGCTTTCATCACAGCCTTTGTAGATGCGCGTTGAGGCACAGATTTCCACATCTTCTTCTGCATTAAAGCCATCCAAGCACAAACTAGTACTGGTTGCTTTTTATGAACATGGGGCCTTCATCATTGCCTCAATTTTTCATAAAACCAACAAACCATAGCCTAAGTACTTAGCGTTGGTTGCTACTAAATGTTAATTACCAGTACAATAATCACAATGAAGCGGCCTTCGATGTGCATAGGCAACCCTATCGAAAAATTGGCAGAAATAAACAAGGCTAGAGAAGTAATAGACAATCTGTAAAAAAATTTATAGGTTAAACATTAATTAAGTTCCTAAAACAAGCCTTCATAAAACACAAAGGCCACTAGTGCATAAAACATAAGTTTAGAGTAGGTTGCATATTTTAGATGTGCATACATGCCAAGAGTAGATATAAAGTTATCAAAAGTTCATCATCTTCATCATCTCCTTTTCACATTGTTCAACTGCTCAAGTCCACTTCTTCATCCTCATCTTGAGATTCTCCCACATCGGAGGAATGAATTGTTTCCACCCTTGCATTACTCCACTAACATTTTGATTAGCACTTGGCAAAGAGGCACAAACATATGAAGAGCCCGCACGCAAGTTAAACTCTTGCGCGATCTCATCTAACATTCGTTTATGTGCTTTTGGTGGCTTGCCAATAAAAAAGCGTGCATCTTTTTCACTCTGGTATAGCCTCGCAAAAGCAGTATCCAGTACTACCTCTGGATAATCAGCATTGCCATACGCACTCGCAGACCGTTCTTTACTCCAGTGAGGATCATGTGCACGTTCAATTGCCTCTGCCATCTTCTTCACATTAGAAGACAAGTAGTCATAAGTTCTTCATCCACAGTTTGTTTCCTTCGTTGAGGTCGCCTTGTGCAAGCGGTAGTAGGGGGAACTGCATTTGGTTGACTCTATCTTTGTTCGTAGCGAAGAACGGCAGAGATTGAACAACTCCTTCCTGTTCTTAGGAGTACGACCTGCTTGCTCTTTTAAGTGGTATCTTACCGAACGGTATGGAGAAATGAACCCAGCCATGATAGTGCACCCCGTGTCGCATAAATAATATTTCCCTACATTGAAATGTAAAATTTTCATACTTTTAAAGTTTATTAATTTGTGAGAGACCAAACCAAAGTATTGTTATCTTACCTTTACATCCATAGTCCATTTGGAAGTGGCAAAGACAATGCATCCTTCAAAATTTTGAAATCATTCGCTGAACCCTCCCATCCCGCCATCACATATGTGAAGCGTTTGTTTGGTGTCACTGCGGCAAGCACATTTTTGGTGACCCCTTTACGTCTTCTAAACCGGGGAACATATCTAGTAGGAACCATAAAGTCAATGTGCATGCCATCTATCCAACCAATACAGTCCTACAAAATTTTACAAATGTGTATAATAAGAAAAGGAAAACAAATACATACCATATTATTAAACAATTGAATTAATGCCTTGTTCTCATGAACAAAAATTTACATGAGTGTATATTCCTATGTTGTCACACACACACACACACACACACACACACACACACACACAGAGGCATAAGTCTTGTAAATAGCATGAATTAAAGGGCCACTATTTCATTATAAGCTTCATTGCCAAACAGTCCAAATTCTAGGAAGGTAGCATAGACAAGGAAAATCTTATCATATGTGGGGTAAGCAGTGTTAGTATTTGGAGTACCTCATATTCATTAGAGAAAAATTCAGGTTCAGGTGTAGATGTTACAAGCTTCACAAATTAAGCACGGACATGTACAGACATTGTGCACGTTATTAGTTGACTAATAGGTCTCATTAGTCGACTAGGTCTTGGGCTATTCGACTGATACTTTGGTATAGTCGAGTAGGTTCTGCAACAGAAAGTTGGATTCTCAGATTGTATTATAGTAGTCGACTAGATTCTGGGTATAGTCAACTAATACAAAATATTAGTCGACTAATGATTTGCCCTGGTCAACTAATATCGGGTCCTGGCAATTTTCTAATATGATTATGTTTCCTTTTTTGGTTTGGATCCGGATTTCCTATTTCTTTGAGGCGGTGCCCATTTGATTGTTGGAGTTTGAATTGAACTAGGATCATCTTAGGTGCCTATATAAACCCCTTAGGGGTGACCTTTTGAAGGTGTGTCAAGAATTTAAGAGAATTTCAGATTTCCACCATTGGGAGCTGTGAGAGAGAGATCTTCTTATAAATCTTGTATTTTCCTCTCTGTTTTCAATAAAGATTTCTCCCCTCCTCCCCGTGGACGTAGGCACATCGCCGAATCGCGTTAAATCTGGTGTTTTTGGTTTTGTGTTGATTTAGTTTCAATTGTTTGGTAGTAGTAGATCTTCTACGATCTCGCTTCCGTTATCGAGTTTTCAACTCAGTATTTCTCTGTTGTTTGATCAAGTGATAGATATTCAACAATTGGCATCAGAGTTATGGCTAGCAAGACGACCACGACAACCAAGTTCGAGATGGAGAAATTCGACAAGTCCAACCTCCTGTTGTGGAAGATGCGAGTAACATCATTGCATGTGCAGGAGGGTACACACAAGGCCCTGCTTGGTATTGAGAAGAAGCCATCGAAGATGGAGGATGATGAGTGGAACAACATTAACTTTCGTGCAAAGGCGATGATCATACTATGCCTATCAGATGAGATCCTCTACAACGTGATGAACGAGGAAACAACTGCTAATCTTTGATGTAGACTGGAGAGCCTTTACATGATGAGAGTTTGTCGAACAAGCTCTTCATGAAGAAATAGTTATACAACCATCGGATGAAGGAAGGTATGCCTATTTTACAACATCTCAATATTTTTAATAGAATTTTAATCGACTTGTTAGCTCTAGAGGTTAAGCTAGAAGAAGAGGACAAAGCTCTTCTATTATTCTCTTCTCTTCCATCAAATTATCACCACTTGGAGACCACTATCATGTATGGTAAGGAGACCTTAGAATTAGAAGATGTGAGACAGATGCTTCAGAACAACGAGCTGATGAAGAAGACAGATTGTATGGAGGAGACCTCAAGATTGTTTATCAAGGGCCAGAGGGAAAGATCAAAGAGTAGGGGACCTAAAAGGGATTCAGAGGCTTCTAGCAGTTTCTCTTGCTACTTTTGCAAGAAACCAGGACACATTAAAAAAATTATATGAAATACAAGGAAATGGTGAAGAGCAAAGGCGGCAAAGATTCTGATGGGGCTAGTACCAGTGGAAAGTCAGATCAAGCCGGAGTTGTCGAAAAAAATAGATAAGGATTTATGTGATGTCTTGATGGTTGAGTTAGGAAAAAGTAATCATTCAGATGCTTGGTTACTTGACTCTGGGTGCACATATCACATGTGCTCAAAAAGAGAATGGTTCAGTACTTACAAGCCTTATGATGGAGGCTCTGTCCTGATGAGAAATGACGCCGTGTGTAAGACTGTGGCTTCGGCAATATCTGTATGAGAATGTTTGATGGACAAGTTTGAACCCTCATGAACTTTCGACACATTCCGGATTTAAAGAAGAATCTTCTCTCGTTGGGAGCTTTGAAAGCTCGAAGGTACAAGTTTTCTGGTGCAGATGGAGAAATCAAAGTTACTAAAGGCTTCATGACGATTCTTAAGAGAGAACGGACAACAAACTTGTACAAGTTGACAAGAAGCATTATTGTTGGTGATGCTTCAGCAGCAATAGAGAAGGAGGATACTACAAGACTTTAGCACATGCGTCTTGGACACATGAGCGAGCGAGGTCTTCAAGCCCCACAAAAAGAGTGCTCTATCAGGTATCAAATATTGCAAACTTGATCTTTATAAATTTTGCATTATGGATAGACAACATAGGGTAGCTTCCTCTACATCTCAGCACAAGACAAAGGGCTTGCGATATCTAATACATACAGATGTGTGGGAGCCTTCACCAGTAGCATCCATTGGGGACTCTAGGTACTATGTTACTTTCATAATGATTTTTCAAGAAAGTTTGGGTATACTTCTTGAAGCAGAAATCGGAAGTATTTCATAAGTTTAAGGAGTGAAAAACTATAGTGAAATATCGACAGGGCAGAAAGTGAACGTCTTGAGGTCCGATAATGGAGGCGAGTATACCTCCAAAGAATTCAGAGATTACTTAGCAAGTAAGGGCATCAAATACCTGCTAAGTATTCTAGGGCGACCAGAATAAAACGGAGTAGCAGAGCGCATGAATCTAACACTTACAGAGCGTACCCGCAGTATCAGATTACAGGCAGACATTTCAGAAGGATTTTGGGCAAAGGCGATGAATCATGTGAGTTATTTGTAAACATGTCACCACCAACAACTATTGATCTTCAGATCCCAGAGGAGATATAGCGAGGAAAGTTTGTGGACTATTTAACCTTATGAATTTTCAGTTGCCCAGCGTATAGTTTGGTTGATAGTCAGTAAAGGAACAAACTGGAGTCCAAATCTAAGAAGTGTATCTTCATCGGGTTCACCAAAGGAGTCAAGAGTTTCAAACTTTGGGATCACGAGAAAAGAAGTACCTTTTCCAGCAGAGATGTGGTTTTTGACAAAGAATTAATGTTGCAAGAAAAGTCAGAGACGGAAGATAAAGCGCAAGGTAGAGCTTCATACAGTTCAGCAGACACTGAGTTCTCAGATAGCCCTAAAAGGCCTGAAGGGTCAAAAGAGGACTCCTCGGATTCAAATGGAGACGAATAGGAGGCTACTCAAGAGTAACCTAGACCACTGAGACGGTCAGTCAGAGTTATGATGCCACTAACAAGGTATAACTGGGAAGATGATCATGTCTCTTTCGCATTAGTAACAGAAACAAGAGATCCTGATAGTTACAGAGAAACAATCGAGGCAGATGACTGCGGCAAGTGGATTACAACCATGGAGTAAGAGATGAAGTCTTTGAATAGAAACCAAACATGAATATTAGTCGATCTTCCGAAGGACCCCAAGGCAATAAGCTGCAGATGAGTTTTTCATAAGAACAATGAGCAGTACAAAGCAAGGTTAGTTGCCAAGAGATATGCTCAGAAGGAAGATATTAACTATAATGTGATTTTTTCTTCTGTAGTCAAGCATACATCTATTCGGATGTTATTGGCGATAGTTCAGTTTGATCTAAAGTTAGAGCAGATGGATATTAAAACAACATTTCGGCACTATGAGCTGGAGGAGAAGATATACATGAAACAACCTGAAGGTTATATTCAGAAAGTAAAGAAAACAAGGTGTCTTCGAAATAAGTCCCTCTATGAACTTAAGCAGTCTCCCAGGTAGTGATATAAACGGTTCGACTGTTTCATGATCAAGGCCAGATACAACCGATATGAGTATGATAGTTATCTATTTTAAGCAGAGTGGTGATCTGATATATTTACTGTTATATGTGGATAATATGCTGATTGCTGTGAGAAACAAGACACATGTTCAGAAGCTTAAAGCTCAGCTCAAGAAGCAATTTGACATGAAGGATTTGGGAGAAGCCAAGAAGATCTTAGGTATGAAGATCACTCGAGACAGAAGCTTAGACAGACTTTGGCTATCCCAAGAGAACTATGTTCTCAAAGTGTTGGAAAGATTTAACATGGCAGAAATAAGACCAACCACCACTCATTTGGCAAGTCACTTCAAATTATCCTCCAAGTAGTGTTCACAATCACTGAAAGAGGAAGAGGAGATGTCTCGAGTACCATATGCTAGTGCAGTAGAATCATTCATGTATGCTATGGTCTGCACTAGCCCTAACTTAGCCTATACAGTTAGTACAATAAGTCGGTTCATGTAGCACCCCGTTCCCGGGATACGTACCCAGATACGAGTCCCAAAATTTTTCGACCATATTGCTCAATTTTCTTCCTGTATGTGTTTTTGAGTTGTTATTACTTATATTTTTGAGTATCGGATCTGGATTCTCAGACCGAGAGTAAGCCCTGACCCGGACCGGGAACCCGATACCAGCCAGTAGCCCGATTTGACTTTCTGATAGTCCGATTTGACCGATTTCAGTTTCAGAGATTGTTTTCTAATATTTTAGATTTTTCATGATTTTCTGAAATTTTCCTAAATTTTTCTGTAAAATCTCCAAACCGGTGTCGGTCGGCATCGCTGACCGATTCCTGAATTTTTAGTTTTCAAATGGGTTTGAATTTTCAGAAACGGCTTTCACAGTACTTCTTAGAATTTCATTTTCTATCTAAATATATTTTTTTGAGATTTTTCTAAATTTATCAAAATTTGACCGATTCTGGTTTCGGCCGGTATCGCCGGAAGATTCCAGAATTTTTAATTTGAAAAGTACATCGAATTTCTCAAATCCAATTTCACCGTGTATCTTAGAATAATATTTTCTATTTTTGAGAATTTTTCGGTACGTTTCTGAAACAGTCAATTTTCGCCTTATTTAAATAATAATATTTTTACTAGCGATTTCTTTTCTGGCTTTTCCCTCCTCTACTCTCCTACTTTATACCACCAGAAATTATAGCA
Organism: Agave tequilana; assembly: GCA_038442645.1. NCBI lineage: Eukaryota > Viridiplantae > Streptophyta > Magnoliopsida > Asparagales > Asparagaceae > Agave > Agave tequilana. The sequence goes on along the minus strand of JAVJIF010001657.1, from coordinate 200,505 downwards.
AATAAAATAGATAATAATAAAATTTTTAAACATTTTATTTCCTTTTTTCCTTATTTTTTTCAATTTTCTTTCTTTTCTTTCTTTTTCTTTCACCTTGATATTCCCCCCCTTAATCAGCGGCTTAATCCTCGCTAGCCGCCCGCTGCCGCCCGACAGCCATGGGCTGCGCAGCCCTATAACCCCACTCCTAAACCATCAACTCATCCCTCCCTCATTACCTATTAAACCTCATCACCATTCATTTTCAAAGAAATCCAAAAGACAAAAGAAGGAAACCAAGCTTCATCTCCTTCATCTTCAACCCACTCACGCACCCACTTACCACCGCCGCCTCCACCTTCACCACCGCCACCACCGGCCGTCCCTAGGCCGGCCATCCCCTCCCCCACACCTCCTCTCCACTTCTCCACTTCCATCAACCCCAAAAACTCCACCACCACCTCCAATTTCAACCAAACCCATCTCACCTTCACTTTCATCTTCTCCAAAATTCAACATCATCACCACCAAATTCCCCACTCCAATCAACTCAACACCACCTCCTCCTCCTCTAACCCCCCAAACACCACCAATCACCACCACCACCACCACAACCACCACCACCTCCACCAAACAACAACAACAAAACTACCCACCTTCTCCCCCAAGCCGCGCGCGCCCTCCTTCCCGGCGCCGGCGCCGTCGCCGCCAGGCCGGCCGGCCACCGCCGACGGCCGACCACCCCCTCCCTCCTTCTTCTTTCTTTCTTCTTTTCTTTCTTTATTTCCTTCATTCAAACTTCAATCATTTCCTAAATAAACACAAATTTCCCTCATTCCAAAAATACCCCTCCCCTCATTCCTTTATTACTTCCCTTTATTTACAACTCTACCCCCTTCCATTTAAATTTCTATTTTCCTTTTAAAAACACCATATTTTCTCTCTTTTTCTCTCTCTTCTTCTTCCTACAACTTTCTCTCTCCTCTCTCTCCTCTCTCTTTCCCTCTCTAATATTTATATAAATATTTTAAATTATATATTTTAAAATACAACTACGGGCTAGCGGATTTCTTGTGCGGATCGCCGATTTTCCGGACTTTTAACCGGTATTTCGCTCCGGTTTCAGGCGAGTGCTTATTACTAAATTAAAAATAATTACCCTTGTATTTATAATATGATATTGACATGTGGATGTTTTAATATGCCTAATACTTGCTATGATAATTTTTAGTACATGACTCCATGCTATATTTAACACCGGTATTTGCCATGCTATACTTGACCCGGTATTTGCCATGCTATATTTGACCCAGTGTTTGCCATGCTATATTTGACCCGATATTTACCATGCTATATTTAATACCGGTATTTGTCATGCTATATTTAATACCGATAATTGCCATGCTATATTTAGTACCGATAATTGCCATACTGATTTAATACCGTTAATTGTCATGCTATAGTTAATACCGTTAATTGCCATGCTATATTTAATATCGTTAATTGTCATGCTATATTTGACACCAATAATTGCCATGCTATAATCGACACCGATATTTTCCATGCTACACTTGACCCGTGATTTCCGACACCGGCACTCGGTATTTACACTGGTACTCAGTATTTACACCGGCACTTGGCATGTTACACTTGATACATGATATATGACACCAGTACTCAGTATTTACACCGACACTCGGTACTTACACCAACCCTTACCATGCTATATTTGACACCGGTACTTTCCATGCTATATTTGACATATGATACCTGACATCGATACTTACCATGCTATATTTGACACTTGATATGTGACACCGGTATATGACATGCTATATTTATCACCTGATATATATAACACCTGATACCTGACACCTGGCATCTGTATTACCTGGCATATTCATGATTATTATGTGACCAGACATCTGGCACTCCTGTATCTCCTATACTCCTGTACTCCTGTATCTCCTGAACTCCTGAACCCCTGAAAAAGGGTGACTCCCGATATTATACTCGTGATATTATACTCCTGTTAATTCCCATTGTTGGATGATTATGGTTATACTGTATACACTTGTGGACATTATCTTTGGGCAATATATATATTAAAAATACTCAACTTACACTGGGTGGGGGAAACTGATGGAAACCGGTTAATGTCATATTTATAATGGATATTTCTGAAGTGTCGTGTGGGGTGCGTAATGATAAGTCCCCGGAAGCAGTAGCCTGAATCTGAAGTGTCGTGTGGGGCGCGTAATGATAAGTCCCCGGAAGCAGTAGCCTGTACTCCTGAGCCAGTCCCGGGCAGAGACGGGACCCACTATAAATATGAGCCATCAGATTTATCAGTTTCCAAATAATAACTCGTCTTATTCATAAGTAGATGTATGTGTGCCGGTAGCACATACAAAAGCATATGAATCGGATGAATAACATAAAACAACCAAACAGTAATAATTTTAGGAACGTGTGATATTTGGTCTCTCCTTTGTTCGGGTCCTGGTACTCACATATCAAACCCGGGTAAGTCCTACAGAGTGCAAACTCTAATATGGACTATCGGTGATATGAGACGCTGGTAGGGAGACGATTGAAATATCAAACGGTACTGACTATTATTATTAGATTAATTAAAATGCAACACCTTTATATTCTCTAGTTATAGTGTTATGTTCTGTGTTGACACCCTGCATTATGACATATGATATATGTGGCACAATGATTACTCCAGACACACTCTAGCTCTGTTACCCTGAGGGCAACTCAAGTTGTATGAATTCAGATAATGGTGACATCGGATATGTGGTATATAGATGAGGGTTTCCTTGTTTGGATTATCCCCTCGACGTATCAACCCCATGAATCCAAAATCTGAGCTTATACAACTAGTTTTGTCCATACTTATATTTATCGCGTGTTTAGTGTATTTATCACATGTTTAATATATTGGTCGCATGATTATGTAAACCTATGCTCTCTATACCGTTTTTCATGCATGTTTTTCCGATCTAGACTTATTGATATACATGTATTTAATTGATCTCAGATTTACTGTCATTTTCCTAATATTACTTGTCATTTCCTGTACCTGCATGCCTGGACCACATCACTTGATCATATACACGTGTGCCTGTTATGCACGCCATCTGGCTTTATCATATGTACTCGCTGGGGTTGCTAACAACCCTGGATTCTCATGTCCAGATCCTAGAGACTGGACCGTGGTGGCCTTGATGTACCTGATCAGAGTGCGCAGCGGATCCTCCCGTGGTGATCGGAGTACAACAGAAGCTCGGACACCGCCGTAGTTCTTCCTCCCAGATTTTCTCCTGTTTGGCTCCCGAGGTTCCTCTTGCCGTATCGTGAGCATCTCTCAGTTTTTATTATGTATATCCCTTCATATACTGTACTCTTGTTCTAGTGATGTAATATTCCTGTAATATTGTATCACTTTCTGTGATAACCATGTACTTGTACTATTCTGTTGGAATGTATATTACCACTACGCTTCCGCCTCTGATTCTTACATGTACTGAAGCTTAGCGTATATACGCGAGGGTATTTCCGACCTGCGTATATACGTCGCAGTGGCGTCCCCGTACCCGTGGGATCGGGGCGTCACAGTTCATGTCAAATCTAGGAAAGTAACATTGGGAAGCAATGGAGTGGTGCTACGATATCTGCGAGAGACTGGGAAACTAGGCTTGGTGTTTCAGAGATTGAAAACAGAAAAGCTTAGGGTACTACAAGGCAGATGCAGATTATGCTGGAGATCTTGATCAGCGAAAATCTACAACGGACTATGTGTTCACAGTAGCTGAGTACGTCATTAGTTGGAAGACAGAGTTGCAAGATACAGTTGCTTTTTCAACGACAGAGACGGAGTACATAGATGCAGTTGAGGCATCAAAGAGAGCTTTGTGGTTGAGAGGATTAGTTGAGATGTTTAGTATCATACAAGATTCAGTTCGGGTTCATTGCGACAACCAGAGTGCGATTCATTTCTCTAAGGATAATAGGTATCACAAGCAGACAAAGCACATTGATGTGAGATATCACAAGATACGTCAGTAGATCGAGGATGATAAGGTGATCGATTTGGTAAAGATCAGCACGAAGAAGAATCCAGCGGATATGATGACGAATATCATCCTGGTGGAGACGTTCAGAGCATCTCTGAACTTCATCAAGGTTCTCCAAAGGTTAAGTGGCGAACGGGCTCTTGGGAGGAAGCCATATAAAGTCACAAAAGGGGGAGAAAGCAAGATGAATGAAGCAAATGCCAATTTCTACGGAGAGGCTCAGTGAACATGAGTCAAGATGGAAATTATTAGTATTTGGAGTACCTCATATTCATTAAAGAAAAATTCAGGTTCAGACAGAGGTGTTACAAGCTTCACAAATCAAGCACAGACATGCATAGGCATTGTGCATGTTATTAGTTAACTAATAGGTCTTATTAGTCAACTAGGTATTGGCCTAGTCGACTAATACTTTGGTATAATCGACTAGGCTCTGCAATGAAAGTTGGATTCTCAAATTGCATTACAGTAGTCAACTAAATTCTAGGTATAGTCGACTAATACAGGGTATTAGTAGAGTCGACTAATATTGGGTTCTGACAATTTTCTAATATAGTTTTGTTTCTTATTTTGGCTTGGATCCAGGTTTCCTATTTCTCTGAGGCGATGTTGATTTGATTATTGGAGTTTGTATTAAACTAAGATCATTTTAGGTGCCTATATAACCTCTTGGGGTGGCCTTAAGGTGTGTCAAGAATTTAAGAGAATTTCAGATTTCCACCATTGAGAGTTGTGAAAGAAAGATCTTCTTGTAACTCTTATATTTTCTTCTCTTTTTTCAATAAAGATTTCTCCCCTCCTCCCCATGGATGTAGGCACATTCTCGAACCACGTTAAATCTGGTGTTCTTTGGCTGTGTGATGATTTAGTTTCAATTGCTTACTAGTGGTAAATCTTCTACGCATCCGCTTCCACTGTCGAGTCTTCAACTCAGTGTTTCTCTGTTGTTTGATTAGTGATAGATCTTCAACAAGCAGGAGATACTACTCTCTTCAATCTTCTCATTAAAACTCCTTCCCACTATACCTCTAGTATAAATATGGGCATCTAACCAGATTTTAAGGAAAATAGTAGGAAATATCTATAGATTACAGACAACAGCATTTCTTATAAAACCACCATGAAGCAACACTCAACTAATGGAGGAACAAATGACGGAGAAAAATTCAAAGCAATCTGAATGCATGGCGTAAGGCTCTCTTTTAATGAGTACACAAGAAGAAGAAAAATCAGAAAAACTACAAAAGTTGCAGACATAATTAATCAGCAGTCCATGTTGATTATGTACCAGGAACACAATTAAATTTACCAACCTCAATTTTGGCAATGCTATAGATTCAAAGAGTTGATACTTAACAAATCCTAACCAACAACAACAACAATGAGCCACCACCCTCAGCACCAACACCACCCAACCGCACCTCAATACCCACGGCTAAAATTATTGAAAATACTTAGGAGAGATCAGTGTCCATGACAAATCAATCCAAGTTCAACCCCAAGAAATTAAAGCCATCTTCATATCAACCCACTGATCCAAAATTAATCATCAAACAATGAGGTGTAATTAACCGACATATCCTTATCAAGAAAAAGCCCCTTGAATTTTTAGTCCTAAATGCACAAAATTGAGAGAATATCTGGAAAACGCCAAAATTGAAAAGCGAAAATAGCAAAAATCCCAAAATTCAGTAGCAAAAATTAACAACAAGCCCCATGACTTGATGGTTTTCGGATCCTCAAGTAAATCACCAATCGGCTTTGACAGTAGAAAATTGAGAGATTCAAAGATGAAACTAAGAAGAGCAAAGGAGCTAAAGAACTTAGATCTTCAAAATTAGACAAATCAGAGAAACTCACTAAATTTTCATGACGATAAGAGGGGCCCATGGAGAGAGAGAGGTTGGGGGAGAGATCAGTGCTGCTGTGGAGAGGGGTTGGGGGAGAGATCAGTCTCAATGGAAATAGAGAGAGGTAGAGGGAGAGATCACTAACGCAGGCAAGAGAAAGAGAGATTGTGGGAGAGATCAGTGGCCATGGAGAGAAGGATAAAGGGAGGTATGTAGGGGAGAGATCAAGACTGCTGGAGAGAGAGCGGGGATGAGCCAGTAACAAGAACAAAATATGAGCGCTTTATTAATATTTTTTTATTCACTATGACAGTCTTTACAGCGCTTTCACCGCCCCATGAGGGGAAAAGGAAAGGGGCAAAAATCAGACGTCGCATATGCTCTCGGATTACTGGCCAAACAAACACGTTTAGGCTCGAAAATATGGTTGGACCCTCAAAATACCCATTTTCCAATGTCTTTACGTGCAACCAAATACGCCTTTAGAGAAAACGGTGAACAAGAAGATTCTTCATGCGAAAAACTTTTAATGAAAACAAAGGAAGGAACAATATAAAAAGAAGCAAGAATTGTTCTGAATAACAAAACACCTATGCACATACAAGATAAAAAAAACACGACAGTCAGAACAAAGTTACAACAAATATCAAGGTTGATTTAAGAGACCTATTAGACCTGTAAAAGTAACGTTGACCGTCGTTTCTATCGATTGGTTTCAGTGACACACTAGTACAGAATACGTGTTTAATTACAGTTAAAAACTGGCTTTAAGTAGGTCCATACAATCGACTTGTATGCTAGAGTCATCAAATCTCACAGAATATGACGGCGGTTAACAACCCCGTCATATATAGCATATGACACTAGTTTTATAGCATATGACACTAGTTTTTCTAAAAAATTGACGTTATATGTAAGCTTTTAGCATTAGTTCCTTTAGGAACCGACATTAAAATCCTTATCTTTAACGTCGGTTCAATAGGAACCAACGTTAAGAGTTCTTTTAATGTCGTTTCCAAAGGCACCAACGTTAAAAGTATTTTTAAAAATTAATTTATTTTAAAAATTCCATATAATACTACATTCAAGATTCACATGCAGTAACATAGAGATTACACAAAAATGAGATTCACAAATGGCCACATACAAATTCACAGAAAATACAAAAATGAGATTCACAAATGGCCCAGAACATATGCAAAAATGAGATATCATTCTCAATATCCAATTTATTAAAAAATTCAGCAGCTTCTCGTATATAATTAGGAGTCTTACAATATTATCCAATCGGTACATAGGGCCGAAGAATATCATTCATAATATCATGCGCACGCAGTATATATATACATATGCAATCGTCTCACGCAGTAATATATATACAATCTATTTAAAAGCCACGTATGATTTCAAAATAGATACACATCAGTACTGTATCTGAACACTCACCACCTCCCTGATCGGTCTCACTCGCACGTCGCCGCCTAGCCAGTCTCACTCGCGTGTCGCCGCCTAATAATGAGATACTACCAAAAGATGGTGAAAATATTATACAAGTGTATATCACAAATATGAAATATGAAACATGCACGTATCACAAATATGAAACAAGAAACAAGTCTTGTAAATGCAAATTTCATGTAAATCTTCTAAATATTAAGTATCACACATATCACAAGTATATGAAACCTAAAAAATACTTACTACTAAGCATGCTCTAGAATGAATTCCGCCTATTCTTCGCGACTCTCATCCACTTCATCTTCCGTGTATGCTTTTTTTTATTATAATGAGAAGATATTAAAATTGGTATCATATTTAGTTTAATATTAACAAAAACAAAAAGTAACTTTATGTCAAATGATTATACATGTATCAGAATGGGATCCATTGAGAGGCAATGATCTCCCATATAAATTGCATCACGTGGTATCCACACACCACGCTATTGGTTGATGAGTACACTATAAGAATAAAATTAATAAGATATAACTTAAATATTGTTAATTTTTAAAAAATATCAAATACTTCTAGAAAAATACTTTAATAATCCTCCATGTAGGATGCATACTTATAAACCGCACATTTTGATTATTATTTGTGATAAACATAATCATGACTCTTTTCATAAAGCAAACAAGAATATTAATAAAAAATCTATACTAGAGTTAATGAAGTAGATATAAGTATTAAACACTCAGATCTTAATCATATTAACAATCTCACATCGCAGCTTGTGATGTAACGAGTCCAACCAATATACAATATTGTTGTGTAGGTCCATCGCACACAACGTTCAATGTAAATTATAACAAAAATTAGTATGAAGTTAAATTAAAATAATAATTAAATTTTATTATAAAACTCGAGTACTTACCTTGTACTAAATGGTGCAAAATTCAATCGGCTGCTGTGACATCCTTTCATTGTCTTCACTATAAACGCAGATTTTTCTTTTTCAGCCTCAGCCAAAGCATCATAAACATATGTGATATTGTATGGACAAATAAAATCATGCATACAACTAATGTCTATATGATCACACATCTAATTTAAAAATCTAGAACAAAAATTAAAATACAATTAAAAAAATCTAAAAATATTTAATTCATATAAATTAATGAACATTAATTACTCAATATATACAGTGATGCATGTCACGCTTATTTGCTCCCTGCCTACGAACTGCAAAATATCATTACGTTCGAGGCTTAGGAGAGGATTGTATCTAAGGATAACATGAGGCACTCTTATTTCGATGATATCATCAGTTATCATCTTCCTCTCTAAAATACCCATTGTCCTTAATTGCATGTGGATATTTTCATTTTTTGCTCTTTGAAACAGCTGGTTGACTGGCTATTTTGTGGGTTGGCTCCCTGCTGGACGTGCCATAACCTTCCCTTTAGTCATTTCCTATCACGATACCATATTACCATTAGTCATTTGTAAAATTTTAATTAAAAAACAGAACTTATACTTTAATTTTGATAACATACCTGGGCATGCAAAGAAATAAGTCTTATTGGTCACACAATAAAAGAACCAACAATATCACCTATGATTGTCATCTCGTCGGTTGGATATAGTAGATATGCATTAATATCTATTGGTTCTTTAGTACTTATTTTAACATTATCAAATCCAAGTACCTGACCTTGAAGTACTTGATTATCATCATTGGTGTTGTACGTTCTTCCGCGAGCCACAAAAATTATCATCCCATTAACTTCAATGGCCAAATCACAGGGAAAAAATTCATTCTATAACATAAATAATAATAAGCATGGTAGTAACAAAAAAGATTTATAACAAAATAAATTACAAGGTAATAATACCTTTGGAATTTGGATAAATTTATTGACACTTAGTAAGAATCATGCCCGCTATACGACAGAGGATAAGATTGCTCATAATAGGATAAAGGACGATACTGCTCATAATAGGATGGTGGAGGCTGAGATGATCTTTGAGTTGTTGCCTCACTATCTCTGTAAGCTCTGAGAGCATTTCCTTCACCCGGGTATGTACCAATCTTTTCACCCTCTGATTGTTGATCACCCTCTGATGAATTCTAGCAATCTGTTCTATAAAATAATATACAAGATATCAGTAATAATTTATATGTAAACATTAAAAGATAACAAAAAAATTATATGCTTAGCAGATCTTGTTCCAAGGGCTCATTCCTTTACGTGATATCAAATGCTGGTATTTAAATTCTTTTTGAAATTCTTTTTTCTTTTGACTTTCGGCCTATTAAAAAAAATTTAATAAGTTATCCAAACATGAATAAAATAAAATACTTTAACATTGTAATAAATTAGAAATTATTTTGTGTTAACTTGAAACTCTGTACTTGTGCGTGATGCTACAAAGTTGTCTAAAACTTCTTACTCAATGAAATCATATTTTGATGGTGGGCTCTCAATTAAATCTTTGCTAATGCAACTCCTTGTCAAAATATTTTTGAAATCTTTCCATTTTTCCCAGCGTCTTTCAATATATTTTTCTTCTATTGATCTTCTACTTATAATCTGCAATAAGTAACAAAAATATTAGAAAAGGAAGACATAAAATAGTAAATTCAGCCTATTAAAAAATTACAGTTATAAAATATTTTTACAAAAATATTATCTCAAAGCTTATTCTTCAACTCCTTGGGAACCGAATGCCAATCAGAAATGTTAATAGGAAATTTCTCATGAGCAACGCATCTAATATAGCTCTCTAATTTCTCCTCATTCTTACCAAAAAAAAATATTTGTATGGTTGGATTCTACTGCAAGTCGTATGCCCCGAGATCTCAGTGAGAGCAACTCTCTCATGCGAGTGGGACCTCGAGTTATCTTTGGAGATTTTCAACTACTCGACCCTGATGAAACCATATGCCTGTTAAAAACATAAAAAAATTAGCAATATTAAAATTAAACAAGTATTAAAAATGAAGCTACTAACAAAAAAATAACAACTAATGGACATAAAAATTAAAAATAAATATGCAAGATATAAAAAACAATTTGAATTTAAATAGATCTACATTATGTTTTCTTTTTTACTAGTTTTCTCAACCAATATTCCTTCAAAATGATCTTCTTGCATGTAGATATCTTTCTCGACATCACCCTCAGTAATATCAATATTATTCTCGGTTGTTAATCCAATAGAAAAGGATGGAACCTCACCAATGTTATCTCCAGTATTGTTCTCATCATCACCATCATTAGTACTTTGTGATTTTGTCGAGAAAACAATGGATCACTTTTTATGGACATGATCTGTGATGTAAAAAACTTGTTCTTCTTGTGATGTCAATATGAGTGTGTCCTCTTCATGACCCATTATGTTAAGATCAACTAGAATGAATCTTGACTCATCAACTTTCATGCCTTAGTTATTCTCCACCCACTTACATCGGAATACACAAACATGAATATTTTGTAATCTATCTCCCATATGTCTTGTATCACCCCATAGTATGACATGTTTGCAAATATTGAATTTTTGTCTTTGACACTAAAAATTTGTATTGCTTGAGCTACTAAATCATACCACTGTTTGGTATGATACACTTATCCTCATGTGTTTTCTTATAAAAAACAGTAACCATTTATACAATACTCACTGTAAGATGACACAATCGTATTAGGTCCATGCGCTAACCATATCAAAGAATTAAAATTAGAATTTGATGAATTTGTTAATTGAACATCAATTTGATTTCTGAACCAATTAATGAACGATTATTATGTTCATCTGCTACCCACTTCTTCCTCTTTGATTTAACTAGATTGATGTGTCTTATATAGTCTATATGTTCTTTTATATAAGGTTGTACTTCATCACTATTATTCAAGAACATATCTTTGTGCTTAACACTATAAGTCTTGACTGATAAAACTATTAATTGCCCAGTTTTGTTATTGTCGTCTTTTCTCTTAATATATTGAGATTTAGGAAGTCCTATGGCTTCAATGTTGCTTAAGTATTCACTGTAGAATTCAATCGCCTCTCATATATGTAACAGTCAACAATGCATCTTTCAGATCGATTATGATTCTTCACATACTCTTTTAATATTTACATGTATTGTTCAAATGGATACATCCACTTTAAGAAGACCGGACCACATACTTTAATCTTTTTAACCAAGTGAACAGTTAGATGCACCATGATATCAAAAAATGAAGGTAAAAAATACATCTCAAGCTGACACAACGTAATTACAATATTCTTTTACAACTCATCCAGTTTTTCAGGGTCAATTACTGTGCTACATACAACATTAAAGAAAAAACATAGTTCGGTAGTGGCATGGCGAACATGTTTAGAAAGTATAGAACGTATAACTACTGGCAACAATTATTGCATCAATGTATGACAATTATGATATTTTAAGCCAACAAGTTTTAAATCTTTCATTGACATGAGACTTCGAATATTTGATGAGTAACCACTTAGGACCCTAATTCCAGCAAGACACCGAAAAAATTCTATCTTCTCCTTTCTAAACAAAGTATAACATGCTAGCGGAAATGCGTATTTTTTCCTTTTGCTTAGGTGCCAACTGCTCACGCATACCCGTTTCAACCAAATTCAGTCTACTTTTGACTGATCTTTAGTCTTACTAGATATATTGAGTAATGTTTCAATAATTCTATCACACGTTTTTCTTAATGTGCATAACATCAAGGCAATATCTCACAAATAAACACTTCCAATGCGGGAGGTTAAAAAATATTAATCGCTTCTTCCACACATTCTTTTCAATTGTATTTTTCTTCACTTTTTCACAACTTGGCATAAGATGTTTCACCTTTTCATATACTTGTACACCGTTAAAAGCTTTTGGAGCTTTTTCTTCTTCTGTAGACCCTTTAAATGCTTTCCACAACCTCCGATAATGGTGTAACATGGTAAGAACCTCCGAGTACCAAGATATACTGTCTTACTCTCATGCTTTAATTGAAAAGAAAATGTGTCTTCTCCACATATACGACACAAAACGTGTCCTTTCACACAGTATCCCGACACGTTATCGTATACTGAAAAATTATTGATTGTCCAAAGTAATATAACTCGAAGTATGAAAAGTTCTTGACATATGCATCAAATACTTTTACCCCTTCCTCCCACATTATCTTTAGGTCATCAATAATAAGTGCCAAATAAACATCTATATTATTTCCCAGCTGTCTGGGCCTAGATATCAGCAATGGCATCATAAGAAACTTACGCTTCATGCACAATCATAGAGGAGATTATAAATAGTCAACACAACTGGTCATGTACTATGTGTGTTGCTCATATTACCATGTGAATTCATTCCATCAGTTGAAAGACCTAACTGGAGATTCCTTGCATCACACCCAAATTCAGAAAGCTTTTCATTAATCAAATTCCATTGCGGGGAATCAGCCGGATACCGCAACATACTATCAATAATCTTCCCATCTGAATGCCATGTCAAGCTCTTCGCATATTTTGCATACTTAAACATGTGTTTAAATCTAGGTATTAATATCTTAGCCAGAGATTTGTCATTTGTTTTGTTCTGTTACCTTCCACACATCGGATATTTCTCTAAATGTTCATATTCTTTTTGGTAAAAAGTACAGTCATTAGGGCAAGTATGTATCTTTTCATAATCCATACTCATAGAGCGCATGATTTTCTTAGCCTCGTACGTTCGATCTGAAAGTTCATTGTCCTCAGGAAGCATATCTTTCAAGAGTTTGAGTAATGATGTAAAACTCATATCACTCTACTCATTTTTTACTTTCAAATTGTATAATCTCAACACTGCAGACTACCTAATGAATTTAAAATCAACATATAAAGATTCTTTTGCATCATTCTTCAAGCTCTCGAATAAGTGTGGATGATTCACAAAGTATTCATCTACATCATACCTTATGTCTTCTAGTTATTATCCTCATCACAATCTACTTCTTCTCTTTCATCATATCTTCTATCAATTGAATTAATAGGTCTATCTTCTTTTGCACTCTCATCGTGTCACATCCATCTTGTATAGCTTGTATCAAACCCATTAATAAATAAATGGTCTCTTAATACTTCAACTGTAACTTCATCAAGATAGCCACACTTTTTATACGGACAATTAATACGGTTAGGGTTGTCTGCATATTCAAAACTAAAGTTAATAAACTCCTCTACACCTTTCTCATATTCGGTACTTAACAGATCAGCACGAATCCATTTTTGATCCATCTTTACTATGTTTAGACATAAAAAATAAAATATTAATTTTCGATAAAACATGACACCAAAAAATCCAAACAAAAAATTAATTTTCGATCACAAGGTACACACACATGAACACACACATATAAACACGCATATACACATCACACGCGCACACATTGCACACATCACACACACACACACATCACATAGTAAACACACGCACGCATGAACACACACATCGCCACATCACACGTAAACATAACACACAAACAAAAACATACACACACACACACACACACATGAACAGACACATGTACATTACACATGCAAATGAACACACACACACACACACACATCCATAAAGATTAAACTTTTTCTAGAACAAATTTTACTAATTTCACTAGTTTATCATAAAAGCAATTTAACAATTTCACTAACATTTTCAACACCAAAAATTTTCCTAATTTCACATTTTTAGCAATTTCACAATTTAGCACCAAAAATTTCACTAACATTTTTCTCTATATAAAATATGCATAGAGGAATGATACCTCAAAGGCTTTGGTGGCAAGTCAGAATTTACCGGAGGTCCCCGGAAGGGTAGAGAGAGGGGGCGGCACTGGGAATCACTTTGGGGGGGGGGGGGACGGGTCGAGTTTGCGGTCGGCAGGAGAGTGGTTCGCCGGAGGGGGAGGGGCTGAGGGGCTCGTCGGAGGGGGAGGGTGGCGGAGAGAGACAAGGGGCAAGGGGGGATCTAGTTTTTTTCATGGGAGTAGGGGGGAGAGGGGGTGGCGGGGGCGGTGGCAGGAGGGGAGGGATCGTCGAGGGGTGGGGGGGGAATAGAATTGCGATGAAGGACGGCCGGGAGAGAGAGATATGAGGGGAAGAGATGAGAGTGGCGGCGGGGTAGTAAGGGGATAGGGTTTTGAGAGGGGTTTTAATGTCGGTTCTGAAAGAACTGATGTTAATGTTAAATCCCCAAGATTTAACTTCGGTTCTCGTGAGCTGACATTAAAGCTCTGCTTTTTAACATCGGTTCTTAATGAACTGACGTAAAATTAGGTAATTAACGTTAGTTTAGTTAAAATGACGTTAAATATGGTGACTTTTATTCTTTATATTGTTGTAGTGACATGCTCGTCTTTCGTATTTCATTGTTAATGAAGATAGATAGAGTGATTGGTTCCGTAGGAGGGGGGTGATGGCAAAGGTCGATGGTTTAACTGGTGTTGAAAGCGGAGAAGAGAAGCCAGCAACTGAATATTTTTTATGTTTTGTGATAACCTGGAAGGTTATAACTTGGAAGTGTTTTATATAATTCAGCTGTTTGATCAGAATCAAGTGCTTTTAACTGAAGTTAATCTGACAAAATATGCTGCCTCATCATTTTGCTAAGAAACTTATTTTTCACCAGGTGACCTTGAGAAGAACTTACTTAAAACAGTTTTTTCCATATCTAAAGTTTATAACATCTTTGTATCAATTTACAAGCTCTCCAATGCACAAAACTTGGCAGACCATAAAATATCTGCTCCTTTCTGCGTGAACAGCATGGATTAATTAACAAGCTGTTCTTTACACAGTATGGTTCTACTTTGAGATTACTTCGTTGTAACATATCATTGTGTTGGCTTATTATGTTGGCCTGCGTGCAGTATGTACTGGACGCTTATGGAAGGGTGACAAGCTGAAGTTTGCAAATCATTCATCCAATCCCGATTGCTATGCCAAGGTATGCTTCAGTGCTTCTATGATTAACTTAAAGTTCTTTGCTTCATCATGCCAACATTAGTCTCTGGTGTATGTAGGTCATGCTGGTAGCTGGAGACCATCGTGTTGGGATATTGGCTAAAGAACACATCGAAGCGAGCTAGGAGCTCTTTTATGACCTGATCAAGCACCTGAATGGGCTCGAAAGCCTGAAGGATTGAAAGAAGATGATTTGGCAGTGTCTCATAGCCGGGCACACAAAGTAGCTTAATATGACGCTGTTTGGGACATCGAAAGAAAGAAAGTTTAGAGAGAGAGAGAGAGAGAGAGAGAGAGACGATATGTCAATATAGAATAAAGGGCTTGGCTTGTTGCGCTGATTGCTTACCTAGATTGAGTCAGGTTATCAGAGAGATATCCTGTGATCAAGCAAATAATAAAAGCACTGCATTCTTGAAGGAGTAATCTCAACCTGTAGACTGCTTGTTCTGGCTTGTCACCAACATTGATGGGAAATATTTTCTGCATCAGTTCATTCAGAAACAATTTTTTTTACATTATAAGACAAAAAATTTTGTTTTCTGCTTGTTTACAGAAAGACATGTCAAGAGAGGGTGTTTTACGTAGTCATAGTATATACTTTGCTGGTATTTTTGCTGAGGTGGGAACTTGATGCCCTTCTTTGAAATGTAGAAATGTAGTTGCAATGCATTTAGCCTTGTTCTCATCCTATTCACACATATTTCTATGTGCAGGACGCTAAATGCATATATACTAAACAAATAGTCCGATTCAACTTGTTTTTCACGAATTGAATTTGGTCAAATCCCTTGATGGATAATTAGCGAACTATTTGTTAAGTATTCAGTCAACTTTCACCCCTATTTCTCAAACATCTTCTGGCAACTTCAGCAAAGTACGTCTAATTTCATGAGAATGTATAATGGGTAATCTAGGTAATGATAACGTCATGAGAAACTACATCATTTCCATGTCACCAAGTGTCTCACTTCCATAGTTCCATTAGCATCTCAGCATCTTTATCCGCCACCTCAACATTTTCTTTCTTTCCTCACATGCTACTCGAAAATATGAAATTCAAACATGCTTGAAAAGAATCAAAGCTTAATGGAACTATCTATCTCACAAATGGACTTTACATGATATCAAATTGTGCATAAATACAATTGACATGTTACAGACTGCAATTATTACTCAAGCGAAGGGGGAAAAAAAATGAATAGCGTAATGAAAAGGTTAGTGAACTCTTTGGTGAGATTAACTTGTCGAAACTGATCTCTGTCAGGAGAGTAAATGGAAATACAAAAGCCCATTCCAAGTATCAGGAACCCCCAGAAGACACCAATGGCTACTATCTTGAACACTCGATGACATTATGTTTGTGGGTTTTCTTCCATAAACTGATGGGTGAGCATCAATCCGAAGCCCAGACAAGCTGGTTACGTTAAGAATGGTAACAGGTATTTTCATTTGTTATACTACTTCCTCTACAGTTATATTCTTTTCAGGAACATTTCTGATATGGGTATCATTCAGAGATTGTGTGCTCTCTCTGCAGTGCCCTCCAGCGTTCCATTCACCCCCACTCATAAAGAAAAACAAAGTTAAAACCTAAATGAGAACCAGAGATGGAGAAATTATATATTTTCTCGTTTCAAGTGTATTAGCGACGGGATGTGCTCAACCTGAAATGAGATGGTGCTGAGCTTCTGAAGAAGACTTGGGTCTTGCCTGGAGTGACGTGTCAGTCAACCCACGACGCCCATGTTGTCAAAGCTCTTCTGAAGGCAATGTTCACGTCAAGGCAGGGATGGACTTGGTCTCCTTCCTGATAGTAGTTTAATCTGTTAAAGGTGTTGGGAGGCAGTTTTCAGAATGCTAAAGAGCCAAACAAGAAGGTGTTCCTAATTCAAATGAAATGAATTAACAAACTACAGTGCAAGGATTGAAATATCGGCAATACGTCAATACAACCGAGATGATATTGATATTGCCAATACAACCAACAAGAAATGACCGATTATTTCTAATATTGCCGATTTTGATACCAACAAGCCATGACCGTACAAATGCCTATATTGAGATTCCAAACAATGATATGAGTTATATCCTATATTACCCTTATTATCATCAATTAAGCCGTTTCCCACCAACAAATGACCGGTTAAGAGGCCAACTCTAAGTCAAGAAGGCTTCATGCAATGGATGGAAATTTTTTTTTAAACTAGATGTTTCTTAGGGTAAACCATCACATCTTGAGCGAGTAAGGATTTCCCAAAGGGTCAAACTATCCAGGTTCACCTCCTACTCGAACACTCTTACCTATGTGTTAAGATTTGTGCAAATAAATAGTCCCACAATGGCTAGACAAGGGAATGGTCTTGAGTATATAAGGATTTGGGCTACTCCACCTAAAAGGCTAGTCTTTTAAGATAGTGCCCCGTGTCCTTACAAATGGTATCAGAGCCATGCCCCAAAACTTAGTCATGTGTGAAAGATCCCCAAGAGTGGATGGCGTAGTCCCGGGAGCAAGCAGCACAGGCACAGTGAAAGGCATGGTTGCAGCGCAACGCAACGAAAAAGTGCAGGAACAGGCACAGGCGCAATGAAAGACACAGTGCAGTGCAATGCAGCAAAAAAAAAGAGCTGGGATGGTGCCCGAGTCCTTACACTATGGAGTTTTTACCACTGTCTCTCCATTGAAAATGATGGGTCTCATTTTTTTTCTCCCTAAAAAATTATTTTTCGAGTTCATTGCAGTTACTATATGCCAGATACCATTTAAGATGTGACACAAAGGCTGTTAGATATAATACAATGTAGCTGTTTGGTTGCAAGGAAGTGGGCGGAAGTAAGGAAATAGGGAAGTATAATTGCTCACTTCCCTATCTATCCAAACACCGAAAAAGGAAAATAAGAAAACCTCTTTTCCTTTTATCTTCTCTCTTTTACACAATCATTTCCTCACTTCCAGAATGCTACAGTTAATTTTTGTGGTCATGTAAATCACATTTGTAATAAATTGTAGCACAAAACAGTTAATTTTTTGACCATGTAAATCTCACTTACATTCTAATTATAGTCTATTTTTTATTTTTCTTAATAAATTTTTATTTTAATATTATTTTACGGTCAACTTTGTGGTCAACTTTTCCACTTCCACTTTCACATTACCATCCAAACAACGGAAAAGACAATATTTTCCAAACCACACTTCCCAACAACATCCAAACACCGGAAAACTTACTAACCAATTCCCAAGTTCCAAAGGGAATTATTACTACTTCCTCAATTCCTCACTTCCTCACTTCTACTCTTAACCAAACAGGCCCATTAATATCTAACGAAGGCCAGAACAGAGTTTCCAATATTTATAACAGAGCTTGCCATCAGACCATAAAGGCCAGTTAGTGGGTACGTTTTGATGGTCACATAGTTTAAGCATATGTAGATGAAAAGGAAGGATGACAAGGGCTTGCTATCAGAAATATTATTCCTCATGATTTGCATTTTCAATAAGAGAACATTTTAAAACGATGAGAATATGGTCATTTGAAACATAAGGAAAACCCTAAAATACAACAAAGGAAGAAACAATTTATGCTAGGTCAAAATAAACTGTATACAGCCACACCTACAATTTGAGCCTAAATTAGTGCCTCAGACACATTACGGGAAGAATGACTAATGCTGAAGTTTTAACTTTTAATATGAGGGTAACTCAACAGCATCTGTTGATCCTTAAGCTGAAAAGTCATCAACAAGCCTAGAAAGTCACCAATCCAACTAAAATTTCAAAGGAAGGAGCAATGTCAATATGACACAGGAAAAGCACTTTCTAATAGCTAGTTAACAAATCTTCAAGAATCTGCTTAGAAATTTACAGTTCAAGTTTCTAATTCAGAAATTTATAATCTTCCCGTCTTTCTCTATATTAAATTTTAGAGAATATGATGGCTTCTTTTCAGAATGTCAGTGCATAAAAGCATGTACATACAAAACATATTGCAATCTTTTGTCACATTAATAACATGAGAATCAAAGCACTCACCCAGATTTGGTTTTGTAGCGTGACCACCAATGCACAGTATTGAACACCAAGATATCAGCTCCTCTCCATCTCGACGAGCCCCTATCAATTGCATTGATTTTCAGTATCTTCGTGCCTTTCTGCTCAACTCTAGCCTTACCCTTATGAACCAAGAAATGTCTCAGGTAGTGACATTGGTAATCCTGCAACATAAAATCCTCAACAATCACCACCACGTTACTATCAATCAGGTTAATGAAAACGCTGGTTTCAAAAGCATACGATAAATCTGGAGTTGTAATTTCCCCACTTTCAGGTGCTCCATCCACGGGCTTCATAGACCCGGCTAGGATCTGAAATGGCTCCTCTCAACAAGCACAGCATGGACTCCCACTGGTTACTGTTAATTGAATCTCTGACAAAAACCAGTCTTTTTCCTCTGATCAACTCCAGCATTTTCACAGGGTTGAACCTGAATCAAACCAAATATTCTAATATTCTTCATATAAAAACTTTATTAGGTTTTCTAGATAAAAGAAGAAGCAAAGGATGAAATTTTCACCTTGGGATGCTACATTGATGAGGTTGCCACCTCCACTTCATATAGTTTCTGTCCAATCTCCCATTGCTCTCACAAATAAATCCTTCATCAATGAAAGGGCATGAAATGTTGGCGTAGAGAGTATAGCTCTCATCAAACGCCCATCTTCCATCAGAAACATCACATTCACTTTCCCTTTCAATCCTCTCCATAGCAGCAGAATAACTGTGGGATCTCTCATTGCTCATCAAAGCAGTTGAGTCAAAATTTTCATCCATTGGCTTGGAGACATCAGAGCCAGTAATCTTCTTCTCTCCAACTAAATCCAGGCCTTGCTCAGAAGAATGAGTAGCTGTTCTGATACAGGTAACATTCAAAATTGCATCTTTCCTCTGTCCCACTGGACCTAGAACTTGACCATAAGAATCAACAGTTTTTCCCACTTTGGGGTCTCACAAAGACCTCATCTTTCCTCCCATTGCCTAAATCCAAAGCTTCCTCAAGAGAATCAGGAGCTTGAGCAAAATGGGTCTCTCTTAAAATGGACCTTTGCTCTCACTGTCAGAGGAATTACTGAAAAAATCCAGAAGGCCCCGGGATTTAATGCCATTGAGCTCATCTTTTCACTTATCACCTGAATCCAAGCTTCCTCAGGGGAATCAGCAGCCTGAACAAAATGTGTTCCCCTCAAAATTGGATCTTTGCTCTCACTGACAGAGAAATTGCTGGTAAGAGGTGGGTTTCATAGGGACCAGCTGAGGGTGTGGGGTGGTTGTTGTTGGGATTTTGCTTGTTTTCAAGAAGAGATGGTTGTTCAACAAAAGCCAATCGAATTGGAGAAGACGATAACTTGAAACAAAAAAGCAAATCAACGTGGAGCAGATTAGTTCATGAATATTCAAACTGGTCAATTATACAGTCGACTGGACAGATACAGAGAGGAGCAACGCACAGACTAGTCGACTAATACAAGATCCTAGTTGACTCATGAAGGACTAGTCGACTATACAATCGAGTAGACTGAGATCCCAACTCTCTGTTACGCAGATTGATTAGTCGACTACACTGAAGGATCAAGTCGACTAATGAGGTAGCTGGGCGTTTTCAAGTTTTCTTTCTAGTGGTTTTTGCATAGGGTTCAGATTCTATTCAATAAAAGTTTATTTCTAAAGTTTAAGGGAATAATTCTTCAAGATCAAGGAGATCTACTCCTAATAAGATTGATCAAGATTTTTTAAGCATCCGACGACTAAGATCATTTCAGAGTTAGAATAAAATTTTGATTGTAAAATTCTACAAATAAAGATTGTAACCTAGTCTGTTGTATCTCGAACGAAAAAGATCAGAGGAAGCTAAGAAAAAGAGGAGAATGTGATGGTGCATAGAGAGAAGGTATAATCTTGTAATCTTGTGAGATTTAAGGGAAAGATAAATACTCTTGTGGGATCAAGGGGAATGTTAGATCTCTTATACCAAGTTTATTAATAAAGCTTTCTCAAATTCTCTCCCCGTGTCCGTAAGCCAAGTGTGGGTCAAATCATGTTAAATCCTTATTATTGTTTTACTCTTTTGTTTTGGTAATGAGAGATTGCTCTACAATAGTTTTTGTTTTGCAAGTATTGTTATATTGTCATTTCGGCAACATCGATTTTGAGAATAACAATTGGTATCAGAGCATATCAATTTCGCAATAATTGATATCAGAACTAAAGGTTGACAAAAGACGATATGTCGAAAATTGAAAGTTCTGTGACAAAATTCGAGGTCGAGAGTTCAATGGCAAAGGAAACTTCGATTTATAGTAAAAGAGGGGTGAAGACATTGCTGGTGGCAGCAGGGCTTCATAAGACCTTATAAGAAAAGTCAGCAAAATTTACAGGTACGTCAAATAAGAATTGGGGAGGAGATGAATCTGAAAGCGATAAGCACGATCCAATTATGTCTCACAGACGATATCATGTACAACGTGATGGATAAAGAAACGGTTACAGATTTGTAGTCAAGGTTAGAAATATTGTATATGATAAAGAGCCTCTCCAACAAGCCATATCTCAAGAAACAACTATATGGGTTACGCATGAAAGAAGTGACAATGATGTTGGAGTATCTAAACTTTTTTTTAACAAGATCATCAATGAGCTTCTAACTGTTGATGTCAAGATCGACAAGGGGGACAAGACGTTAATCCTTCTCAGCTCGCTTTCACAGTCATACAATCATATCGCAAGCACCATACTATGTGGTAAGGAAACTCTCATCTTGGAGGAGGTCATATCTACTCTCTTATCTAGTGAGATCAGAAAAAGACCAGAATAAGAGAAGCAAAAAGGTTCAAGTTTGGTGGTCACGAAGGAAAGGAGAGGAGGAAGAAAGGAATGTTCGGGTTCATCAAAGGCGTGTCACTTTTGTCACAGGAAAGATCATTGAAAGAATGATATAAGCATCGGTAAGAGTGATTGAAGAAGAAAGAGAAAGCTGCGGAGGCAGACATAGCAAAGAGTGTATCAGACACTAATGTATTAATAGCTTCCCATGAAGACATCACTTCTCAAGGTAAAGGCTGAATATTTAATTCTGGTAGTACAGTTCTTGTATGTTCTCATAAAGAGATGTTCAATTCCTTGGTTGCAAAGAAAGAATGGACTCTCAAAATGGTGGATGGATCGGCTTGCGAGATCTCGGCACTAGGACAGTCAATGTTACAGTAGAGATGGGACGATGCATGCTTTGAAGGTTATCTGGTATATGCCGGAGGCACAGTACAATCTAATATTCATAGGGGTGCTCGACGAATAAGGATGTCGGATCCAAGTACAACAAGGGTCATCACGATTAGCCAAGGAGATAGGGTATCTGAAAGAAGAGAAGTGTGGAGAAATATGCAAGCTAAAAGAAGAAAACTAAATTTAAGGTAGAGTTTCAAGGATAAGCTTGGAAGGGAGCTCATCCGAGGTGGAGCTTCAAGGAAGAATGCAACGGGACGTAAACCGGGTCAGAATGTTGCAGAAAAGGGAAAATGGTGCATTCGAATAAGGCTCGAGATAGCTCAAGCCATGGTGGTGAATCAGTCAAAGTCCCTAGAGAGACGGCATGAGTTAAAGACTTTACGATACGGTTACAATCAAGGAAATAATAAAGGTAGTAATTCCAAATTTTCAAGGTGTTTTGCTAAGGCTTGAAAAGTATGTCAAGGTGGAGATTCTTAGGATTTTTCCTTATTTTTCAAGAGGAGATGATATTCAAGAAGATTTAATCGAATTGAAGAAGACGATGGCTTGAAGCAGAAAAAGCAAATCAAGGTGGAGCAGATTAGTCGACTGTATAGTCAACTAATGCTCAGACTAGTCGACTATACAATCAGATGGACAGATACAGAGAGAAGCAATGTGTAGACTAGTCGACTAATACAAGGTACTAGTCGACTCATGAAGGATTAGTCAATTATATAGTCAACTAGACTAAGATCCCACTTTTTGTTGGGCAGATTAGTCGACTACCCTGAAGGGGCCAGTCGATAGCTGGGTGTTTTCGAGTTTCCTTTTCTGGTGGAATTCGAATAGGATTCAGATTCTATTCAATAAATGTTTATTTCTAAAGTTTAAGGTCTAGAATTCTTCTAGATCAAGGAGATCAACTCCTAGTAGGATTGGTCAAGATTCTTCAAGCATCCAACGGTCAAGATCATCTCAGAGTTAAAATAGAGTTTGGATTATAAAACTCTATAAATAAAGATTGTAAACTAGTCTATTATATCTCGAACTCAGAAGATCAGAAGAATCTAAAAAAGAGAGAGGAAGATGACGGTGCATAGAGAGAATGTATACTCTTATAATCTTGTGGGATTCAAGGAAAAAGTAAATACTCTTGTTGGATCAAAAAGAAGGTTAGATCTCTTGTACCAAGTTATTAATAAACTCTCTCAAGTTTTTTCTTGTGGACGTAGGCTAAGTTTGGGCCGAACCACGTTAAATCCTTGATATTGTTATTACTCTTGTGTCTTGGTATTACTAGTTTACTCTACAATAATTTTTTTTTACAAGTATTGTCATATTGCCATGTTCCGCAATATCGATCTCCGGAACAACAATAGGTATCAAAGCATTTCAATTTCGCAATAGTTGAGGACCCAGAAGGAAAAGAGGAAGAAAAAAAGATAGAAGAAGTGATTGTGAGGGAGAGGATAAAGAGCCTTGTGGGCTTGATGATGAAGCTGCTCTGCCTCTCCATTACTGATCTATTTTCATGAAGAAGAATCCTCCTAAAGAGAAGGCATCAGAGGTTACAGGAAGTGCATGTGTTGCTTTCAATATGAATAATCAAATGAGGTTGAGAGAGAGAGAGAGTGTGTGTGGCTTATGGAATGAGTGGGTAGGTAGTTTATCTAATAAGAATTAATTAACAACCAAAAATAATAATCTTTACCCTGTTTTAATTATCTGGGCTCTAAAGCCTACTGTTTCTTTATCTAAAAATGGTGATTCAGATATCAGCTGAAGTGTTTAGTTATCAGTTCCCTAGCTTTTATTTGAAATTTTATTTTATTTTTAAATCAAAATAAGGTTAAACATAACAAGTCCAGCAAAATATTTGAAAGATATTGTATTTGTCTGATTTGTGTACATAAATTGATGGGAAGAAAATGTTGTTAGTTGCTCTTCAATGCTTGATTTGTTTCACACCGCTTTTGATTCTTGGCTTGTTTATCACTGTAAGCAGTGTATAAATTAACTCAAGACATAATTATCCTGGTGTAGTAGTTAAAATTTGACCCTCGCTACACGTGTCCAGTGGCAGGAGCATTAAGAAGCTCTTGGGATTCTCATCCCAAGACCTCAACCATGCCCAAGTCCGACAGCAGCTCTCACTTGTTTCGAAGCCATACTGTCCTTAAAGCCATAATGTCCTCTAAAACTACTTTACTCCCAACAACACACTCCCTCTTTGAAGACACCTCTAACCCCAAACTCTGAAATCATGTAGACACCCAGAACCGATTTGACTCTAGATCGTATGCCACATGGCATGCTCCGCCACCTGGCAACCTTATCCCTTGCCGAAAATAAATCGAGATGAACTATTTCAAATCATAGGATTTGTTATGTGGCCCAATCTTCTTCCTCATCCAAAGCTCTCTTACAGCTAAGCAAAGCAGTTGGAGATACAACTGATAACCCTCCGGCGCGTCAATCTTAACTGCCAAGATTCAATCCAGACAGTTACGGAGATCAGGAGGTTCAATTGATCAGTTGAGACCGTATCCACTCTGCCGTCTCTGTCGGGTATAAACACACCTCCTTCCTCAAGGAGAAGGAGGTCGCTTCCTTAACCCTCAGAGCACATATTGTACCACACTGACAGTTTCCCACTGCCAATCTACCGCTAAAATACACTAATTGTTTTCCTCTGCATGGTCTCGAAACACACCGCCGATCACTAGCGCATCACAGACGATGTTGATTCCTAATCGTCTCAGGGGACATCCACCTTCTCCCAACCGTCACTCTATGAAGGTCAAATCCTTCAGATGCTCGCCGGCATGAAAGAGCAGATAAAGGAGCAACAAGCTCGGTCATATCATGATTGGGAGTAGGCGGCTTTCAATCACGAGAATGTCGTTCGCAAATAGGAGGCATTGAAGTATCTCAACGACCAATTCCAGGCTCAAATCGTCACCCTCCAAGGCACTTAGGCACAAATGCAATCGGAGGACGAACTGGAAGGCGGGAGACGCAGGGAGATGGGCACACATGAATCTGAGGTGACCCATACCAACGTCTCTCCAGCGGGAAGACGGCCAGACTCGAAGAAAGATCGTGGAGTTTCCTGACATCAGAACTGTAATATCCCTAGTTTAAAATAATGTAATTTTATTTTTCTAACTATTTATTTTTTGCTTTACTTATTATTTTATTATTATTATCAATTAACTTGATTTATTATTATTATTATTATTAAATATACAAATTATTTTGAGATAGTAAATGATAATTTGGCTTTATTATTACTATTATTTCCTATCAATATTTTTAATTACTTATTACTATTATTTTTATTATTATTCTTATATTCAATTGTTATTAGTAGTAGTTATTACTATTATTATTTTATTACTATTATTTATTATTATTATTTGTGTTAATATTATCATCATTGTTGTTGTTAATTATTATTGCTATTGATAACTACTATTATGTATTAATATTATTATTAGTATTAATATTATTACTAAGTATGATTATTATTTGTTAATATTATTATTAGTGTGGATATTATTATTTTTGTTAGTGTTATTATTATTATTTGGTTAACTATTATTATTAATACTATTATTTATTATTATTACTATTATTTATTATTATTAATTATCATTATTAGTATGTTAATTTATTATTATTATAATTATTGTTATTAATATAATTATGGTTCTCATTATTACTTCCCCTTGATTCCTACCCATACCTATTATCTACCCATACCCATTATCTCTACCCAACCCATTAACTAAATCCATACCCTATATAAAGCCTCTCAATTACCTTAACCTTAACCCTAATCCACTTCTAAACCTTCTCCATCTCCTTCCACCCCCCCTGGCCGGAGCACCTCCACCCTCTCTGACGAGCTCCGCGATCTCCGCTGGCAGCCCCGCAGCGCACCTGGCCATCTCCCCTTCACGACAGCACCTCCACCCTCTTCTCCATGGCACACAACATCTCCCCGCAGTGCACCCTTGCCGTCTTCCTCCCATCAGGCCAAGCACGGAGCCACCACCGAGCCCCCGAGCCTAGCATGACATCACCCCCATCAGGCCGCCCACCTTCCCAGTATGGTCGAACACTTTCTCTTCATTACCCATGCCTTGGCCTCCTCCTTGGTTGGCCGCAGCTAGACTCATGGTAGCCCCGGAGCTGCCCTCTCTCTCAACCTGCACCCAGGCTGTGTACCACCGGCAACAGCCCATGTCGAGTCTCCGTCTCCGCTCTACTGTATTTTGGTAAGCAGAGCGTGACATGATTTTTTTGGTATCAGAGCCTAGGTTTTCATACTTGCGATATTGACTTTTTATTTTTCTTTTCGCAAAGAGACCTAGTTCTTATCGATAACTTGAACAAGTTATATATACACTGCAATATACATATCTTATTCACATTACGATATTCACTCCACTTGAAAATTGATGTCCTTCAGTTGAATATCCATTTCTTTGATCTTTTGATATCCATGATTTCTACACTTCTTTTAGAGTGATTTGGTCCATCTTGATTTTTATTCTTCTTCCTGATTCTATTTCCTTGATTTTGCCTCTAAAATTGGTTACTCCATGTTGAAGTCTGTAGCAGAAGTCAGAGTAACGTAGCAGAAGCGTGGTGAATCTATGATGCATAGAGAAATGACGTGAAAGCTTGTTTGTCACCTCCTTCATTTTGATTCTTTTTACCATTCCCTATTTTATTGAAATTTCGGGAAAGAAATTTTTATAAGGCGTGTAGAATGTAATATCTCTGTTTAAAATATTGTCTTTTTATTTTTTAAAACTATTTATTTTTTTTACTTTACTTATTATTTTATTACTAATTATAATTAACTTGATTTATAGTTATTATTATTAAATATACAAATTATTTTGATATAATAAATGATAATTTGGCTTTATATATATTACCATTGTTTTCTATAAATTTTTTAATTATTTATTACTATTATTTCTATTATTATTCTTATTTTTAATTGTTATTATTATTATTAGTTATTAGTATAATTATTTATTATTATTATTTGTGTTAATATTATTTTGTTTTTATTGTTAATTATTATTGTTATTGATAAGTACTATTATGTATTATTATTATTAGTATTAATATTATTACTAAGTATGATTATTATTTGTTAATATTATTATTAGTGTTGATATTATTATTTTTTGTTAATGTTATTATTATTATTTAGTTAACGATTATTATTACTATTATTTATTTTTATTATTAATTATCATTATTAGTATGTTAATTTTGTTATTATTATCATTATTGTTATTAATATTATTATGGCTCTCATTATTACTTTTCCTTGATTCCTACCAATACCCATTATCTCTACCCAACCCATTAACCAAATCCATACCTTATATAAACCCTCTCTAATTGTCCTAACCCTAACCCTAATCCACTTCTAAACCTTCTTCATCTCCTTTCATCCCCCTTGGTCGGAGCACCTCCACCTTCTCCGATGAGCTTCGCGATCTCCGCCGGCAGCCCCGCAGCGCACCTGATCGTCTCCCCTTCACAGCAGCACCTCCACCCTCTTCTCCATGGCGCACAACATCTCCCCGTAGTGCACCCTTGTCGCTTTTCGTCCACCAGGCCAAGTACAGAGCCACCACCGAGCCCGGCATGCCATCACCCCCATCAGGCCGCCCATCTCCCCAGCGTGGCCGAGCACTTCCCTTTCATCACGCATGCCTTAGCTTTCTCATTGGTTGGTCGCAGCCAGGCTCATGGCAGCCCCAGAGCATGCCCTCTCTCTCTCAGCTTGTACCCAGGCCGTGTACCACCGGAGCAGCCCATGCCAAGTCCTTGTCTCCACTCCATCGTATTTTGGGAAGCAGGGTATGACAAGAACCCTCGATGAACTGGTCTAGAGATATATCCAAGAGTTGAAGCTGCAATTCCGTAGCGGACCGATACTGGAAACTGCCAAAGTCCCTGGCTCTCTTTCTCCGAAGAGATCCTAGAGTGTGAGTTCCTGAAGAAGTTCTCAACTCTGACTTTTGACTACTACTACTCCAGAGCGACCCGGTTCAATACATCAGACACTTTCAAGATAAGATGGTTGTCAACTCTCGTAATGATCCACTCATATGTCTAACCTTTCCGTCTAGCCAGAAAGACGTGGCCTCAGATTGGCTCTACTCTCTGCCGTCGCGTTTGCTTCACAGATTCGAGGAGATAACTGAGATATTTCTCACCTAATAAACCTCACATCGGGAGGCCAAGAACAATAACCACCACCTTTTTGTTAAAATGAGGCAGGGTGATAGCTTAAGTCCTACATTGGCTACTTTTACAGCCAGCTTGCCAAGATTCCTAACTGCAGTGAAGATGTATCGACGCTTCGCGTTCATTAGCAAATTGCATTTCTCTCACCCCTATACAAACAGCTGCTGAAACATGACGTCACACGGTGAGTGAGATCCTGTCCCGAGCTTAGCCTTACATTTAGTTGGAGGAGGCTATGAAGAGTCCTATCAACCACTCTCTCAAATGCGGCAATGACGGAGAGAATACAAACTCGCAGCGAGAGATTCCGACCTATGCCGGTAACTAAAATTAGGGGCAACTCGCCTTCAAGAAACAAGCGTTCCCAGTTCTCTCCCAAATTCACTTTGAGCCTTTAGGATGGAACAACACTTCACCTTGCTGAGCCTTTCTATCAACAAAGTCTTTTGTGCCATCAAGGACCAACCAAATATAAGGCGCCCAAAGCTGATCCAATATGACCCTACACTTCTCAAAGTGAAAGATTTCTGTTCTTACCATTACAATTAGGGACAAAAGACTGCCCACTGTAGAAGCCTTCAGTTGTACCTGAAAGAAATTGTCTACCAAAGCTTCATCAAAGAATACGTTCTTACCCTCGAGGCGGCCTCTGGTGCAAGTTGCCAAGCGCCCTGCCTCCTAAGCAACCGCAGCATGCGATCACCTAGTTCAAAGTGATTGAGTGATACACTCTTGCCAACAAAGACAGGGGAGTACCTTCTCCGATAACACCATCATTATTTCGATTAAATTCTATGTATTATGTCCCAAATTATGGAATAAAATTAAATTTTTGTTCCTACCCATTTCAGTACACCTCGCTGATGGGAGTGTCCCCTATATAATCCTAAATACATGTACATTCTGTAGGTCGCCTAGAGGGGGGTGAATAGGTGACAAGCTAATCTAATATAAGACAAATGGGAAATTAAAACTATATATGCAAACTAACACTATTATGCTAAACACACCAAGTATAATAAAAGAGTGTAGCTGAATTTTCGATGAAGGGCACTGGATTATCTCCTCAAGATTTCTCTACATTAAGAGTTAAGGTGCAACTATGGCTCTCTTGGTTGAATAATAGTGTGAGCAAACAATCCTAAGGAAATATATAAGTGAAGCACAAGGGAATATCAAGAATGTAAAAGATATAAACAATAATAGCATGCAAGAGAAAATACAAGTGAGAAAGAGAAGCAATCGCAAACACTGGAGATTTGTTTTGAGGTTCGAGCACACTTGCTTTACGTCCCCGCCTTCAACACTATGAAGGATTTTCACGAGAATCGATCCCACAAGATCACTCGGTCTCGCAACACCTACAACGAGCTCCCTCATGAACTATTGGACCCGCAAGTCCCTCACTTGTTCCCACAAGAATAGCACACGCGAACTTGCAAGCTCAGCGAGGCCGCAATCTCTACAACTCCTTCACAAAAATAAACTCTCTCACAACAAGGATCCTAGAGGATGAATATAGCAATGAAAAGTTTAAACTTGTGTGAGAAAAACTAGATAGATAATGTGGTGGAAAAACTCAAAGAAAAGTTTTTGAAAACTCAAGAGAATCACTCATGATAAACTCTCTTTTGATATGGCAATGAAACTCTAAAAACTTGTTGGGAAAACTCTATTGAAGATGAGAAAATAAACTCTTGAAAAACTTGTTAAAAACTCACCCAAAAATCCCATATTTATAGGCTAAGAGAAACTAGCCGTTATAGTTCAAAAACTTGCCATAATGGCCTGCCGGTCAACTGCCCGATCGACCGACCAACAGTCAAATTTCTGACCGTTGGAGTCTGGCAATCGACGGGCGGTCGACCGACCTCAGACTTAGACTGTGCAATAGGTCAATTTTGAGCATAATTTTAAAACTAAAACATTAGAATTTAAAAATAAGTATATATATGAATTTGTAGATATTGAAGTCTTCTTTCTAATGCAACTTAAATCAAATAAATTTCATTTCAGAGTAGAAAGTTATCAAAAAAAAACTAAAAGGTATCAAATCAGAAACTGTAAACTATTTTTAGAACAAGAATAGAGTTCAACTCAATCTTTGACATATTTATCATGTGAATCAAAAAATGATTATTGAATAAAAATGTAGTCCTGAAAGTTATCTTTGAAATGCCATTTAAATTATAGTTATTGAATATAAGAATAAAAAGTTATGACTAAAAATATATAAGGGTGTCGAGCTGATCAGCAGCACGATCAGCCGCCGGTCGACTGAGAAAACTTGAGAGCTCTGCAAACTCAGTCGGTCGACCGGTCGGTCGGCCGATCTCTACTGTAGTCGACCGATCGGTTGATCAAGCTCAAGTCATATGGGCTTGTGCACGTCTTGTGCACATCGGTCCACCGGCTCAGCCTTCGGTCGACCGGTCGGTCGACCGTAAGCAGCCCAAAAAACAGTTTTAACAACTTTTTAAAATACATTTTAAATTTCATAAATTCTCCTTAAAATTCAAAAAAATAAATTCATTAAAATACTTTGAATTATAAATATGTGTGATAAAAAATCAACACATATTACAAACATATGAACTAAATTTGAGGTATAGAATTTAAAGCTTAAAACAAAAATCATATTTTTCGAAAACCAAACTTTTGTGTGTGTGTGTATAAGCTTGATCAATCAACAACTAATCTATCCTTTATATTTTATCTAAAAATAAAAACTTTAACACTTACAAACATGACACACATCTTGAAAATCTTCTCTTGAAAAACTTTTTCTCCATCTTGACTTGGTCCAAACTTGATCCACGAGCTAGACTCCTCTTTGAGACTTATGCAATCTTGAAGTGCAAGCTCTTGAATTAACATGTGTTAGCTTTAAAACTTGACTTCGAATCTTTCGTTGAAGCTAAACACTGACTAAGATCTTGATAGAAAATCTGAAACTTATTAAATATAAGATCATTAGTAGTTTAACTACATGAGTTAATCATCATCAAAACTAGAGTGACGAGCCTTTGGGCTAACAATCTCCCCTTTTTGATGATGATAAACTCATTAAGTTATATATCCATGGATTAAAGATCAGCTTCATAGAAGCTCCCCCTTAACTCATGTATAGCAATAAACAATAAGAATATTTAATAAAAGTACATAAATTAAACAAATATATATATATATATACATATATGCATAAATAACAAATATTTAACATGCATAAAAACTCTAATTTCTTCTCTTTTTTTTGTCAATTCATCAACAAAGGGGCGAAGACAAACAAACAATAAAGATGTATATGCGATATACATTCATGAAGAGGAGAGACATTAAGTTAGCTCCCCTACATACATGCATTACATGGAGAAGGGATGACTAGACCCTAACCCACATAAAGCATAATATACAATGTATAAGCGGAGATGTTAAGCTCTCCCTATACACGTGTACCATATAAAGAAGAGAGGTCAAACTCCTCAATATGTAAAGTACACTCAATATGAATCTACATATAGAGAAGATGTTAAGCTCCCTTGCATATAGTCAATATATATCAACAGATTTTAAAAGAAAATTTTTGATAATACTTAAAACAAAATTTTGAAATTTTTCAGTCAACAAAACAAATTTTAATACCAATTTAAATCAAATTGTAGTTGACAAAAAAATGTTGGTATCACCTGTAGATAAACAAAATTATTAAGATACCAATAGTAAATTTTGATACCAATTGAATGTGAAATTGATACCAATTGTAAAATAAGCACAATCTAAATCACATATATGTATGTATGTATGAAAATGAAAATACCACTTGAAATTTGAAGCATACATATATAAGAAAACAAATATGAGTATACAAAAATGAAATAACATAAAGATCCTGTGTATTAACTCATACCTACCACCCATTCATGCACATGTTAGAAAAATATTCATTAAAAGCATACAAGGCATGATCGCCCATCCAACCGCCCTTTAAAGTTAGAAGTTATCAAAAATAGGATTTAAAAAATAGTTGTAGATTGAAAACACTACCAAATGAAGAATAAATAACTAATTAAAATATTTTTTTTAAAAACTAGTTAAAAATCCTTCAAACATGAAATCAAATCATATATCTCATGAAATATGTATATTATACAAAGATTGATACTCAAGATCTATAAAGCTCATAAATGCTCATGAAAATAAGGTCATGAGTGAACAAAAGAAATGTGAGTGCATAAGAATCATGTGAATAGCCTATTTATGAAGATAAGGTAATGAAGCTCAAAAATAAAAACTCATATGAAAATTTATTTTCACAAAAACATGATATATATCATATAAACATGCATGAATCATCAAAATTAGGGCATACAATGTACAATCAAACAAATAATTAAGCACAAGAGAATTAGAGCATGTAAAACATGTATCTCAAAAATTGTTCATGTATAATACAAGTTTTAATAGAATATGCATAAGAACATGATATAGGCATTGAAATCTATTTGAAAAGTTTTTTAAAATACATGAATAGATAGAAAACGAATCAACTCATTTATAAGCATAAAACAACATAGGATAGAGTCTAGGTCACTACACTAGCATATAAGCATTAAAATCATTTAAAATATATTTAAAGTAGAGGAAGAAATGGTTACCAAAAATCGTGTAGCCAAATTATTTCTCCAAAACATGAGGTGGTCCTCCCACCATGCTTCCTTGAAAGTGATACATCAAATAGGTGTGTTCTTCAAGCTCCAATGCATCCACCCTCAAGGCACCAAACCTCTCACATTTTGTGAGAGCCCACACCTACATCAAACACAAGAGGTGGAGATTTTGGTACCCATATCTTTTTGGGTCTATGAGGGATAGAAATATTGGAAACCCAAATATTGTAATTTGCAAAATTTAAAGAATTTAGTCTATCAAAATAAAATTTTGCAAGATAACCTTTACGGCCACAATGTGTATATGTGTACAATCTAGCGTACATATGAGAATGAGTGTGATCATGGTGTACATGAGGTGTATGTCGTGTAGGATGTGCATGCATGTGTGGAATTATTTCTTGTGAAACATAGATTCTAATTTATTATGTTTAAATTCACATTGGTTCAAAGTGGAGCCCAAACAATCAATTATATTTTTTAAAATATGAATCTTATTTTTGTCAATAAGAGGTGATGAAATAGTAGAATGAGAAACACCATTCTTTTTCTTTTTAGAAATATTTTTCTTTTCTTTTAAAACAATTTTCTTTTTCATAGAATTATTTTCTTCACAAAAATCATTTAATTTTGAAGACAAGGAAACATTCTCCTTTTTCAAAAGTTCATTTTCTTTTGAAATAATATTAAATCTATTTTGGAGAGAATCTTTTTCTTTTAAATTAAAATTATTTTCATTTTTTAAACTTTGGTTTTTCATTTTTAACAAATCATATTTTTTAAGAATTTGTTGACAAAACATAGTAAGTTCATCATATGGCATATCAACATCATCATTAAGCTCGGAGTCAGAGTTTACCTCAAGGGGGGTCATCCCCTTGGACCATATAGCATGTGTTGGAAGTATCACTTCCAACATCTGAGTCACTCTCCATGTAGTATTGCTTTTGTTCACCAAGGGAGATAAGGGTGTTCATACTACAAAAGCCGAATCAAAGTTAGCAACTGTAGATAAATATTCATCATTTAGGGTAGATTTTAAAGCATGGATGGCTTTTGTGTTAGCCTCAAGATGTTTGCCATTTAAACAATAAGAATCTTTAATAGTGGCAAAATAAACATAAATACCTAAGGTTTTTAAGTACATAGACATATTAACATTCTAAATTTGGAGGTTAAGAATATCAAACATGGGAGGTGTAAGAAAATTCATGTGTGTGTATGCAAATATTATAATTAGCAAAAATATGATCTTTAACTCTAGGTCGTTAGACCCAAATCAAGAACACCAAGTTCTGATACTAATTGTAGGTCACCTAGAGGGGTGAATAGGTGATAAGCTAATCTAATGTAAGACAAATGCGAAATTAAAACTATTTATGCAAACTAACATTATTATGCTTATGCAAACTAACAATATTATGCTAAACACACCAAGTATAATCAAAGAGTGTAGTCGAATTTTTCATGAAGGGCTCTGGACTATCTCCTCAAGATTACTCTAGATTAAGAGTTGAGGTGCCCTATGGCTCTCTTGGTTGAATACTAGTATGAGCAAATAATCCCAAGCAAATATATAAGTGAAGCATAAGGGAATATCAAGAATGTAAAAGATATAAACAATAATAGCATGCAAGATAAAACACAAGTGAGAGAGAGATAAGCAATCGCAAATACGGGAGATTTGTTTCGAGATTCGATTACACTTGCTCTACGTCTCGGCCTTCAACACCATGAAGGATTTTCACTAGAATCGATCTCGCAAGATCACTCGGTGCCGCAACACCTACAACGAGCTCCCTCATGAACTCTTAGACCCGCAAGTTCCTCACTTGTTCCTGCAATAACAACACACGTGAACCCGCAAGCTCGCCAAGGCCGCAACCTCTAAACTCCTCAAATATAAGGGGTGAAACACTTGTGATCACTTCTCTTGATTACAAAAATAAACTCTCTCACAATAAGGATCCTAGAGAATGAATATAGCAATGGAAAGCTCAAGCTTGTGTGAGAAAAACTAGATAGATATACGGTAAAAAAACTCAAAGAAGACCTTTTAAAAACTCAAGAGAATCACTTTTGATAAACTCTTTTTGATATGACAATAAAGCTCTAAAAACTTGTTGGAAAAACTCTATTGAAGATGGAAAAATAAGCTCTTGAAAAACTTGTTTAAAACTCACCCAAAAACTCCATATTTATAGGCTAAGAAAAACTAGCCATTATGGTTCAAAAGCTGGCCAGAATGGTCTGTCGGTTAACTGCCGGTCGACCGACTAACGGTCAAATTTCTGACTGTTGGAGTCTGGCGGGCGACCGGCCTCAGACCCGGACTGTGCAATAGGTTGGTTTTGAGCATAGTTTTGAAGCCTAAAATGTTAGAATTTAAAAATAGGTATATAAGTTAAATTTGTAGATATTGAAGTCTTCTTTCTAATGCAACTTAAATCAAATTAATATCATTTCAGAGGTGAAAGTTATCAAAAAAAAACTAAAAGGTATCAACAAAAATTGTAAACTAGTTTTAGAACAAGAACAGACATCAATCAATATTTGACATATTTATCGTTTGAATCAAAAATGATTATTGAATAAGAAATGTAACCCTAAAGTTATCTTCAAAATGTAATTTAAATTATATTAATTGAATATAAGAATAAAAATTATGACTAAAAATCTACAAGGGTGTCGAGCAGATCAGCAGAACGATCGGCTGCCTGGTCGATTGAGAAAATTCGAGAGCTCTGCAAACTCAGTCGATTGACCGATCGGTCGGCCGATATCTACTATGGTCGATCGATCGGTTGATCAAGCTCAAGTTACATGGGCTTGTGCATGTCTTGTGCACGTCGGTCGACCGGCTCAGCCTTCAGTCGACCGATCGGTCGACCGCAAGCAGCCCAAAAATAGTTTTAACAACTTTTTAAAATACATCTTAAATTCTATAAAATTTTCATTTCATTCACAAAAATAAGTTCATTAAATACTTTGAACTACAAGTATGTATGATTAAAAATTAACACATATTACAAGCATGTGAACTATTTTTGAGGCATTGAATTTAAAGCATAAAATAAAAATCATATTTTTCGAAAATTAAACTTTTGTATGTGTGTGTATAAGCTTGAGCAATCCACAACTAATCTATCCTTTACATTTATCTTAAAAAACTCTTAACATTTACAAACATGACACAAGTTTTGAAAATCTTCTCTTGAAAAACTTCTTCTCCATCTTGACTTGGTCCAAACTTGATCCATGAGCTAGACTGCTCTTTGAGTACTTGATGCGATCTTGAAGTACGAGCTCTTGAATTAACACGTGCTATATTCAAAATTAAGTTCAAATCTTTCGTTAAAGCTAAACACTGACTAAGATCTTGATAGAAAATTTGAAAATTATTAAATAAAAGATCATTAGTATTATAATTACATAAGTTAATCATCATCAAAACTAGAGTAATGGGCCTTTGGGCAAATAATCTCCGCCTTTTTAATGATGACAAAACTCATGGAGTTATATATCCATGGATTAAAGATAAGCTTAATAGAAGCTTCCCCCTTAACTCATGCATAGCAATAAACAATAAGGATATTCAATAAAAGCACATAAATTAAACAAATATATATGCATAAACAACAAATATTTAACATGCATATAAACTCTAAATTCTTCTCTCCCTTTTTGTCAATTCATCAACGAAGGGGTGAAAACAAATAAACAATAAAGATGTATATGTGATATACATTCCTGAAGAGGAGAGACATTAAGTTAGCTCCCCCTGCATACATGCATTACATGGAGAAGGGATGACTAAACCCTAACCCACATAAATTATAATATACAATGTATAAGCGGAGATATTAAGATCCCCCTACACACGTGTACCACATAAAGAAGAGAGGTCATACTCCTCAATATGTAAAGTACACTCAACATGAATCAATATATAGAGAAGATGTTAAGCTCCCCTTGCATATAGGCAATATATATCAACAAATTTTAAAAGAAAATTTTGATAATATTTAAAATAAAAATTTGAAATTTCTTGAGTCAACAAAACAAATTTTGATTCCAATTTAAATCAAATTGTAGTTGACAAAATAAATGATGGTATCACTTGTAGATAAACAAAATTGTTAACATACCAAAAGTAAATTTTGATACCAATTGAATGTGAAATTGATACCAATTGTAAAATAAACACTATCTAAATCACATATATGTATGTATGTATGTATGAAAATGAAAATACCACTAGAAATTTGAAACATACATATATAAGAAAACAAATATGAGTATACAAAAATGAAATAACATGAAGATCATGTGCATAACTCATACCTACCATCCATTCATGCAGATGTTAGAAAGATATTCATTAAAAGCATACAAGGCATGATCGCCCATCCAACCGCCCTTTATGGGTGGAAGTTTTCAAAAATAGGATTTGAAAAATAGTTGTAGATTGAAAACAATACCAAATGAAGAATAAATAACTAGTTAAAATAGTTTTTAAAAAAGTAATTAAAGATTCTTCAAACATGGAACCAAATCATATATATCATGAAATATGTATATTACGCAAAAATTGACACTCAAGATCTATAAAGCTAAAAAATGCTCATGAAAATAAGGTCATGAGTAAACAAAAAAATATGAGTGCACAAAAATCATATGAATAGCCTATTCATGAAGATAAAGCAATGAAGCTCAAAAATAAAAACTTGTTGGCCCAGAGGCCCTTCACTCTAGTTTTGATGATGATTAACTCATGTAGTTATAGTTTACTAATAATCTTGTGATATTTAGTTTTAGATATTTGATCAAGATATTAGTAGGTGTTTAGATTCAACAAAGGAGTTTTTAGAGCTTTCACATGATGATTCAAGAGCTCGAGAATTAAGATCGCATCTAGCACTCGGTTGGAGTCAAGCTCATTGGATCGTGTTTTGATCGAGTCGGCTTGGAGACAAAAAGAGATCAGTTTGTTTAGTTCAAGATTGTGTTTAGATCATTGTAAAGATTAGATAGTGTTGATATGCTCAAGTTCACAATACACACACTTGTTTTAACTTTATTGATTTTTGGTTTTCGGTTTAACCAATATTGGATTTCATGTCAAAAACATAGATATAATATCTTTCATGTATATTGGATTTTATCCACATACTACATGCTTAAAAGTTGTTTAAATATCATGTTTTTGTATTTACATGTGTTTTGAAAAAATCAGATTTTCATTTCAAAAATCTAAGTTTTGGAAAATACGGATTTTGGTTTAAGGCAAAATTTCAATATCACAAAAATGGTTCAAATTGTTTAAAATATATGTTGAATTTTTGTCACACATATTTGTATTTCAAAGATCTAATAAGAAGTTATTTCTGTGAAATTTATGTGTTTTTATGAGATTTAATTGATAATAAAAACTCAAATTTTTAATCCCTAAAAATTAGCTGGCCTGCCTTCTGCCGGTCGACCGGACGGTCGACCGAGGTAGAAGTCGGTCGACCGGTCCGATCGACCAACGTGCACAGACGTGCACGGCTGTTTGAACTGGTGGGCCGGTCGACCGGGCGGTCGACCGTCCCGAGAGTTCTGCTCTCTGGAAATGGCCCCGGTCGACCGACCGATCGACCGGCAGAGAGCTCTGCTCTCTGTATCCAGCTCCGGTCGACCGGGCGGTCGATCGGCCAGAGAGCTGTTGCTCTCTGGTTCCAGGCCTGGTCGACCGGGCGGTCGACCGGAGGCACAATTTGAATTTCAAAGGCAAAATTTTCAATATGAATTTCAAGAGCAAAATTTTTTATCTTTCAGCAAGTTTTAAAAAGAGTTTTAGTGCCAAAAGATTTGATTTTTATTTATTTTTAAAAGGGTTGGAAAATCAAGAAAAGGAGAAGTCTTTGGGATTGGTTTTTGACCTTCATTTCTATAGCTATTTTAGAATTTTCCCAAGAGTTTTTCTTTGTGATTTTGATTTTCAAACTCTTTGTTTTTCTCACACTTGAGCTATCTATCTATCCTATCTATTAGGATCATTGTTTTGTGAGAAAGAATTGGTTTGTGGTCTTTGAGATCACTAAGTTACAAACCTTCCATACTTTGTGATATCCCTCTAGTGAGAGGTGATTGTGGAAGTGGCGTTTGCATCCCTCTAGTGAGAGGTGAATGTGTTGGAATCCCTCAAGTGTGAGGTTGATATTTGTTTGGCTAAGTGCCCATCCCTCTAAGTGTAGAGGTAATTTGAGTTGTGTCTTGCCTCTAGTGAGAGGTTGTAATTGCTGGAGAGAGTATTTATGTACTCCCAGTTTGTATTATCAAATCCTCAGTGGAGGTTCCCTGTGTGGGAAGTCCTGTATGGAGGAGTCAGTGAAAATCCTTCTGTGTGAAGGCGGGGACGTAGAGTTGGGTGCTCGAACCTCGAAACATATCCTTGTGTTTGCGTTTGATCCACTTTCTCTAACTCTCTCTTATATTGTGCATTGATTCATATTGTTCATATCATATACATGCTTGGTTTGATTGTGTGCCCATACTTGTGTTTAACCAAGAGAGCTTCATATAGCACCTCAACTCTTATTTAGAGGAATTTAGAGGAGATAGTCCAGAGCCCTTCACCGAAAATTCAGCTACATTCTTTGGTTACACTAAGTGTGTTGCATTTAGTTTTTAATTTCACATTATTTGTTATTAGATTAGCCTTACACCTATTCACCCCCTCTAGGTGTACTTTCAATTAGTATCAGAGCCTACGCTCCTGATATTAGGTTTAACCACCTAGGAGTGAGATCTTGGTTGCTAAATCTAGTATTTACTTTTGCACACTTACTTGTTTACATACACTCATGGATTACTTTGCGCCTCCCATGTTTGATGTTTCTAACATCAATATGTGAAGCTTAGGATGAGTATGTACCTAAAAACCCTAGGTTTGCATGTTTTTCTTGCCGCTACCAAGAAATCCTATCTTGATAATAGCAAGCATATAGAGGCCAATGCACAATCCCTTGAGGCACTTAGGAGCACACTTAACAAAGAATATTTGTGTATGATTTCTCATTGTGATTCCGCCTTTGCAGTGTAGAACACCTTGACCTCTCTAAAGTTTCAATTGCCAAACCAAGTGGAGAAAGAATCTAATGGAGGAGAATCCGAACAACGTTGCTTCATGGTTCAAGGGAATGACTCCCTTGAGGTATACTCGGACGCTCAACTAGATGATAGTTCTAATTCTTCTTGTAATGAGTGTATGGATGCACATGCTTCAAATTACGAACTAGCTAAAGGTTGTGAAAGATTGATTTCAAAGAATAAAATTTTGAAAAAGAATAGTTCAAAATTAAAAGAAGAAAATGAAATTTGTCTTCTAGACTTGATTTGATTTTACAAGAGAAGGAAGAGATTTCAAATGAATGTGACTCACTTAAATCCAAACTTGACCTTGTCCTAAAAGAAAATGAAATTTTGAAAACCAAGAATGATTGTGATATTGTTTTAAAGAAAAATGAGGTTTTGACTTTAAAACTTGA
This sequence comes from Agave tequilana, assembly GCA_038442645.1. Lineage (NCBI taxonomy): Eukaryota > Viridiplantae > Streptophyta > Magnoliopsida > Asparagales > Asparagaceae > Agave > Agave tequilana. The sequence goes on along the minus strand of JAVJIF010001657.1, from coordinate 159,387 downwards.
TTTTGTGTTAAAAGAGAGTGATTCTTTGAAAAACAAAATTATTTCTCTTTCAAAAGAATTGGATTTGGTTTCCAAGAAAAATATTTCTTTGAAAAATAATATTGACTCTCATGTTTGCCATGCTAGTATAGCTTCATCATCTAACTTACCTATTTCATGCTCCACTTTATCTTCAAGTATTAAAAATGATTTTTGTGTTTTGAAGAAAAGTGTTGATTATTTGGGCTCCACTTTGAGCCAATGTGCCTTGAACCATACACGTTTGGAATCCATGTTTCGCAAGAAATAAGTTGCACCTATGCATGCACACAAACCGTGACATACACATGCTCCTCATGCTCACACACACAACACTATGTATGCTCATGTGTACACATGTACACATTATGAACGTAAGGGCCACCTTACTAAGTTTTGTTATGATAGGATACATGATTCAAATTTTACAAATAAGTTTGTTTGGGTTAGGAAAGGAGCTAACCCCCATGACCCAAAAGAGTATGGGTTCCAAAAGCCACTCCTATTTTTGATGTAGGTGTGGGCTCTCACTCGACGTGAGAGTTAATGGTGCCTTGAGGTGGATGCGTTCCGAACTTAAAGGTGACTATTTTGGATGCATCACTTTTAAGGGAGTTTGGTGAGATGACCACCTTGGTTTGGAGACTTAGAGATGTGCCCTCATGGTTTTGGTAACGATCTCTAAACTCCCATTTAGTTTACATGCTTTCATAATTAATTTTTAGCATGTTTTGATGTTTCATGATTATTATGTTAAATGCCATGAAATTTAGATTAGTGACATACATGTATAGTATTTGAGATACACCCATGTTTATATGGACCTATATTTTGTGTTCTCATTATAGTTTAGCTATTGTGTATATCATAGCTCTAATAACATGTGCATTTACCTAATGATCATATTGATTTATATTTGTTTTTATGCTTCATGTTTTGATTACATATTTAGATGTAGTTTTTATTAAAACTTATGTATATACTTGTACAACTAGTGAGCCACAAATAGATTATTATATGTTTGTGTTTGATTGCTCATTTGTACTCATTAGATGCACTAGTATAGCCTAGTTTTGATGATTAATGCATTTCAACTTGTATTCCCTATTTTTTGTCGACATGTTTTTTTGGTAATATAATTTAACTTCATGTATATGCTAATTTGTCAAAACTTTAAGATATACATGTATAACTTTGAGTCATTTGCTTTTCATGCAATATTCCATTATGGACTCAATTATTTTTGGATATGTATGTATACTTCTAGTTTAGACCAAACATATATATACCTTGAAGTAGATTTAGTTTTGATGATTTTCATGTTTTTGAGAAAGAATTTCATAATGAGCTTAATTGTCTATTTTCATGACTATGTCTTTCACATGATACTTGTACACTTACATCATTATTATTTTCTCATGACATTATTTTCATGAGTCTCATATTTGCTTTATATTCCTTGAGTGTTGATGATTGTGTGATTTTCAAATTTTCATGGATATATTCTTATTTTATTCCTTACTTGGAAAATTTTCATACTTGTTTTCAAGATTATCATATAACTAGTTGCGTTATTCTTCATTTGGTAAAGTTTTCAATTATGCTTATTTTTGAAAACCTCTTCCATCAAGGGCGGTTGGATGGGCGACCATGCCTTGTATGCTCAAATTGAAAATCTTTTTAACATATACATGAAAGGGAGGTCTTTATGAGTTATACACTTGATTCTCATTGTGTTTTCAATTGACATCACAATTGCTATTCATTTTGTATACTCATATTTATTTCTATATATGTACGCTTCAACTTCAAATAGTATCAATTTCGATTGATATTCAATTTTCCATACATATATATGTGTTTTGATTGTGCTTAATATATCTCTATATCTTTAAGCATAAATTTTGTTATGCTAAGCTTGATTTAGTCCATAATGACAATTATTTTTCAATTGGTATATTACACAAGTTTATTCATCGTTTTCATTAGTATTTCATAAAGGGGAGAAATTCATGTTTTACCTTTCAATCGGTTTTATTTACAAATGGTATCTTACTCCCACTCTTTATGTTGAAAAATTGATATCTTAGTTTTCAATTGGTTTCCTTCGCTCCTAATGAAAAATTATTTTCAATTGGTATAAGTTTCATTTTCAATACTGGTATCAAGAATATTAAATTGATATTATTTTCTATTTGGTATCTCTATTGCAAAATGATTTTAGTGTTTAGCCAAAAAGATTAGTTTATATTTTTTAATTGGCATCAAAAGTGTAAAACATCTTCAATTAGTATAAATTTTTACAATTGGTATTAAGATTTTCGATATATTTATATCTTTCAATTGGTATCAAAATTTTTGTTGGTTTCTTCAAAATATTTTGTTTATTTTCAATTGGTATCATGATGTTTCGATGTATACCTTCATACTAAATTGATATATTTTTCAATTAGTATCATAATGTTTTAATTTGTATTGCTTATATGCAAGGAAGATTAACATCTTCTCTATATATATTTATGTTGAGTATATCTCATATTGAGGAGTTTGACTGCTCTTCTTTATATCTTAAACGTGTGTAGTAGGAGCTTCACATCTCCTTTTATACATTGTATATTTTGCTTTATGTGATTAGAGTTTAGTCATCTCTTTTCATATAAATGCATGTATGCAGGGGAGTTAACTTCACGTCTCTCCTCTTCATGAATTTATATAGAATATATACCTTTATTGTTTGATTTATGCAAAAAGGGAGAAAAATATTATTTATGCCCTTTATTGTTTGTACCCCTTTGTTGATGAATTGACAAAAAGGGGGAGAGATATTTTGGAGTTTGATATATGCATGTTTGTTTATATGCATGTTTGTTTAAATTTGTTATCTTTGACCATTGGTATCAAGAGTATCTTTTGTTGGTATCAAGAGATTTTGTTGGTATCAAGAGCAATATTATTTAAGAACATTTTTCTTTTAAAATTGGTATCAAGAGCATATTTATTTTATTGGTATCAAGTATCATGTTTATGCATATTTATGTTGAGCATTCATTAAATATCTTATTGTTTATTACTATGCATGAGTTAAGAGGGAGCTTCTATAAAGCTTAACCTTAATCCATAAATATATAACTCCATGAGTTTTGTCATCATCAAAAAGGGGGAGATTGTTGGCCCAGAGGCCCTTCACTCTAGTTTTGATGATGATTAACTTATGTAGTTATAGTTTACTAATAATCTTGTGATATTTAATTTCAGATATTTGATCAAGATATTAGTAGGTGTTTAGCTTCAACAAAGGTGTTTTTGGAGCTTTCACATGATGATTCAAGAGCTCGAGCATCAAGATCGCATCTAGCACTCGGTTGAGTCAAGCTCGTTGGATCGCGTTTTGATCGAGTCGGCTGGAGACAAGAAGGCATCAGTTTGTTTAGTTCAAGATTGTGTTTAGATCATTGTAAAGATTAGATAGTATTGATATGCTCAAATTCACAATACACACACACTTGTTTTAAGTTTATTGGTTTTTAGTTTTCGGTTTAACCAATATTGGATTTCATGTCAAAAACATAGATGTAATATCTTTCATGTATATTGGATTCTATCCATATACAATATGCTTCAAAGTTATTTAAATATCATATTTTTGTATTTACATGTATTTTGGAAAAATCGGATTTCCATTTCAGAAATATAAGTTTTGCAAAAATACGGATTTTGGTTTAAGGCAAAATTTCAATATCACAAAAATGGTTCAAATTGTTTAAAATATGTTGAATTTTTGTCACACATATTTGTATTTCAAAGATCTAATAAGAACTTATTTTTGTGAAATTTATGTGTTTTTATGAGATTTAATTGATAATAAAAACTCAAGTTTTAATCCTTAAAAATTAGCTGGCCTGCCTTCTGCCGGTCGACCGAGGTAGAAGTCGGTCGACCGGTCCAGTCGACCGACATGCATAGACATGCACGACTATTTGAACTGTAGGCCGGTCGACCGGGCGGTCGACCGTCCAGAGAGTTCTGCTCTCTGGAAATGGCCCCGGTCGACCGACCGGTCGACCGACAGAAAGCTCTGCTCTCTGTATCCAGTTCCGGTCGACCGGGCGGTCAACCGGCCAGAGAGCCGTTGCTCTCTGGTTCCAGGCCCGGTCGACCGGGCGGTCGACCGGAAGCACAACAGTCAGATTCTGACCGTTAGCCGGACGACCGGCCGGTCGACCGGAAGGGCAATTCTGCCCTTTCCAGCTGCTAACGGGCAGATTTATTTTTGGGCTATAAATACCCCATTCCTTGGCTGTTTTAAATATGAATTTCAAGAGCAAAATTTTCTATCTTTCAGCAAGTTTTTAAAGAGTTTTAGTGCCAAAAGATTTGATCTTTATTTGTTTTTAAAAGGTTGGAAAAACAAGAAAAGGAGAAGTCTTTGGGATTGGTTTTTTATCTTCATTTCTATAGCTATTTTAGAATTTTTTTCCTAAGAGTTTTTGTTTGTGAATTTGATTTCCAAACTCTTTGTTTTTCTCACACTTGATCTATCTATCTATCCTATCTATTAGGATCATCATTTTGTGAGAAAGAATTGGTTTGTGGTCTTTGAGATCACCAACTGTAAACCTTCCATACTTTGTGATATCTCTCTAGTGAGAGGTGATTGTGTTGATATCCCTCTAGTGAGAGGTGATTGTGGAAGTGGTATTTGCATTCCTCTAGTGAGAGGTGATTGTGTTGGAATCCCTCAAGTGTGAGGTTGATATTTGTTTGGCTATGTGCCCATCCCTCTAAGTGTAGAGGTGATTTGAGTTGTGCCTTGCCTCTAGTGAGAGGTTGTAATTGTTGGAGAGAGGAGTTGTGTACTCCCGGTTTGTATTACCCAAATCCTTAATGGAGGTTCCCTGTATGGGAAGTCCTGTGTGGACGAGTCAGTGAAAATCCTTCTGTGTGAAGGCGGGGACGTAGAGCTTGGTGCTCAAACCTCGAAACATATCCTTGTGTTGCGTTTGATCCATTTTCTCTAACTCTCTCTCTTATATTGTGCATTAATTTATATTGTTCATATCATATACATGCTTGGTTTGATTGTGTGCCCATACTTGTCTTTAACCAAGAGAGCTTCATATAGCACTTCAACTCTTATTTAGAGGAAATTAGAGGAGATAGTCCAGAGCCCTTCACCGGAAATTCGGCTACACTCTTTGGTTATACTAAGTGTGTTGCATTTAGTTTTTAATTCTGCATTATTTGTCAATAGATTAGCCTTACACCTATTCACCCCGTCTAGGTGTACTTTCAAAACTCATATGAAATTTTTTTCACAAAAACATGATATATATATATATATATCATATAAACATGCATGAATCATCAAAATTAGGGCATATAATGTACAATCAAATTAATAATTAAACACATAAGAAAATTAGAGTGTGTAAAGCATGTATCTCAAAAATTGTTCATCTATAACAAAAGTTTTAATAGAATATGCATATGAACATGATATAGGCATTTAAAACTATTTGAAAAGTTATTCAAAAATACATGCATAGTTAGGCATCCAATCAACTCATCTATAAACACAAAACAACATAGGATAGAGTTTATGTCACTACATTAGCATCTGAGCATTAAAATCATTTAAAATATATTCAATGTGGAGGAAGAAATTGTTGGATTAGGTGTCTAAGTAATAACTATAATTGATAGCAGCATAGTCCTTTTGGGTTGCCCTCGAGATTCAAAAATAAGTATAACTAAAAGGAGAACAAAATTTCCTTTGGGAAATTAGTCCCACATTGGTGGGATAAGAAAACTGGAGGCTATCCAAGGCTATAAATAGAGCCTTAGGGATTCAGTCTTATTTATAACCTCTTGGCTTGAGTATTAGCCTCCTTCTTTCTCCTCTTGGAAGAACTCTTTGATAGTTCATCCATACTCAGTTAAATTTTTGAATCGTTGGGTGCGATTCCATCAGAGGCACGACATTTGTGGTGCTTGCTTCCAAGAGATCCGAAGGGATAATTTTAGTTGTTTACTATAACAACTAAAAGAGGCACGACATTCGTGGTGCTTGCTCACAAGAGATCCGAAGGGATAATTTTAGTTGTTTGCTACAACAACTAAAAGGTATGTAATTCTATTTTCTTCTGTAATAATTTTAATTATTTACTAGGATATTAGAATTCTTTTTATGTTCATAGTTATAGATTCAATTGTGAAAACATAGATCATGTTTTAGGTTGCATGCTCCCTTAAAAGTCTAAGTTTGTTTGTTATACCTAAAACCCATCAGTGGTATCAGAGCAGGTTTGTTTTCAATTGAATTTGCTATAATTGTTGAATTGATAAAAGGTAACTAAATTTTATTTACCATATATATATTGATTCTCATTAAAGGTATAATGAGAATAAAAGGTAACTAAATTTTATTTACCATATATATATTGATTCTCATTAAAGGTATAATGAGAATAAAAGGTAACTAAATTTTATTTACCATATATATATTGATTCTCATTAAAGGTATAATGATAATAAAAGGTAACTAAATTTTATTTACCATATATATATTGATTCTCATTAAAGGTATAATGATAATAAAAGGTAACTAAATTTTATTCCCAATCTTAGTTACTTTAAGGAAAAATGTGAAATTGTATGCTAACCCATGAAATTGCACATTACACTTTATAAGTCATTAGTGGAGCGTGTGTGGTTAACCAGCACACTAATAGGGACTAATAAAGAGCAGTAATGGGTATCTTATAAATTGTCATTGTTGATGGAGCGTGTGTGGTTTACCAGCACATCAATTGAGATGATAAATGACATGAAGGTTACCAAGCACATTTGCATGGTTATTCACATCTTGTTTGTGATCCTCGGTATCCCAGTCACAAATGGAAGAGCATAATCTGAGATTAAACATGCCATTGAATAGTTTCAATGAGTCTCAAAAGACTTACCTGTATGAAATTTGCAATTAGATTACGGCATCCCTTTTCTAAGTTGTGAATTTCATAGTTGGATCCTAGCCTCGATATTTCAATTTTGAGTTGTTATATTAAGGGTTATTTTTTTTTTTCTAACTCAAACTACCTTTCTTTTAGAAATGTCTGCCCCTAACGATGCTTCTGGTTCCTCCTCCTCCAATCACAACTTTTCTTTGTTGAACATCTGCTCAAAGGTGACATTAGATGGCACCAACTACAATGACTGGATGCGCAACATCAAAATGGCTCTTCGTTTCGAGGACAAGGAGTATGTCCTTGACAAAGAACTTGTTGAAATTAACGAAGAGAAGGCCACTCCTGAAGAATTAGCTGCTTATAAGAAGCACTACACGGATGCAACAAAAGTTGCTTGTATCATGGTTGCTACCATGACTCCTGAACTGCAAAAATTCTATGAGGATTACTGGCCGTACGAGATGAACAAAGACCTTATGGAAAAGTACCATAAGCGAGCTCGTCAGGAAAAGTACGAGATAGTAAAGTCCCTCATATCAAGCAAGATGAAGGACAGAGAGTCTGTCAGCGGCCACGTGCAAAGGATGCAGCGATACGTGGAACGCCTTGTGAGGCTAAATGTGCATATTGATGATGAGTTGGCTATTGACATAGTCTTGAACTCATTACCAAGTTGTTATGATCAGTTCATCTTGACCTATCATTTGAACAACAATGAGACCACATTGGCTCAATTGCACAACCTCCTGAGGACAGCTGAAACTGGGATGAAGGGAAAGAGTGATCCCCCCACTCCTGCTAATACTACCGTTCTGGCCATTGGGCAAGGAAAGGGGAAAAAGAGGAAAGGTCCTCCCAAGCAAAACTGGAAGGGAAAGTCTCATGTAAAAACCAGTTCTGATATTACCCCTGTCTCTGATCCTAAAGAGGCCACTTGCTTCTATTGCAACGACAAAGGACATTGGAAACGAAGCTGCCCAAAGTATCTGCAAGATTTAAAAGATGGGAAAGTAAAACCATCTACTGCAGGTATATACACTATTTCGTCTATTAACGCAACATCTTCTGATTCTTGGGTCCTTGATACAGGATGTGGATTTCACATTTGCTCTGTATTGCAGGGACTAAGAAAAAGTGAGGATGTGGAGCATGATAGAATGAACTTGATCATGGGGAATAGGCGATCTTCACCTGTCACCAAGATTGGAGTTTATAGTCTAGTGCTTAATAATGGTGTTAATTTAGATTTATTGAATTGTTGCTACTCGTCAGAAATGACACGAAACATTATCTCTTTTCATGCATTGTTCAAACAAGGTTTTAGATATTCTTTTAATGATGAGAATGGTTCTATTTCTGCTTATAAAAATGGCAATTTTTATTTTGAAGCTTTACCTTGTGATGGTGTGTATGAAACTGTGATGTGTGTAGACCACTTAGGTAATAGTGTATTTCAAATTGATTCGTCTAATGGTGTAGACAAAGCGTGCTTGTGGCATTGCCGTCTTGGACACATTAACAAAAAACGCATGGCTCAACTCCAAAAGGATGGGGTGTTGGAATCATTTGACCTAAGGTCAGATGATACATGCGAATCTTGTCTTTTGGGTAAGATGACAAAATCACCTTTCACTGGATTTTGTGAAAGAGGTGAAGGTTTGTTAGATCTCATACACACAGACGTGTGTGGACCCTTCAGATCAGCCACAAGGGATGCTAATCGATTCTATGTGACTTTTACTGATGATTATAGCAGATATGGTTATATCTACTAATAAAGCATAAGTCTGAAACCTTTGAAAAGTTCAAAGAATATAAACAAGAAGTCGAGAATCAATTAGGCAGGAAGATAAAGATGCTCCGATCAGATAGAGGCGGAGAGTATCTTAGTATCGAGTTCCATGACTATCTCAAGGAATGTGGAATAGTTTCACAATTGACGCCTCCTAGGACACCACAACTTAATGGTGTGGCTGAGAGACGCAATCGAACCTTGTTAGACATGGTGCGTTCCATGATGAGTCGAGCTTCACTTCCAATATCATTCTGGGGGTATGCCTTAGAAACTGCCGCCCACATTCTTAATCTTGTTCCAACAAAGAAGGTTGCCAAAACACCTCACGAAATGTGGACAGGAAAAGTTCCATCGTTAGCACATGTTAAGGTTTGGGGTTGTGAAGTTTTCGTTAGACGAGAAACTCACGACAAGCTTGAACCTCGTAGTGAACGATGTGTTTTCATCGGCTATCCACAGAAGAAGTCATTTGGATATTTGTTCTACAGACCTAGTGAGAACGTGGTCTTTGTAGCACGGAGAGGAGTCTTTCGAGAGAGAGAGCTCATATGCAAAGAGGACAGTGGGAGCACCGTTGACCTTGAAGAAATTCAAGAGTCAGCAGATGAAGGAACCTTTGAAACCGCTATGGTTCAACCAGAGGAAGAGATTCCAGTTGAACCCATTGACATTTCATTACCTCTTAGGCGTTCTAGTAGAGTTGGCAAGCCAACTGAGTTCTATGGTTGCCATATAACTGCAAATGGAGACACGTTTATCAGTGACAATACACTGGTAAATTTGGATGAGCCGACAAACTACAAGGAAGCCATGGCAGGCCCTGAGGCAGCCAAATGGAAAGAGGCAATGGACAGCGAGATCAAGTCTATGTATGACAACCAAGTTTGGAACTTGGTTGATCAACAACCTGGTCGGAAGACAGTTGGTTGTAAATGGATCTTCAAGAAGAAGATCGACATGGATGGTAATGTAAGCACATTCAAAGCACGACTGGTGGCGAAAGGCTTTACTCAAACCCCAGGGATTGACTATGATGAGACCTTCTCACCAGTGGCTAAGATAAAATCCATTAGGATAATGCTAGCCATACCTGCGTTTCATGACTATGAAATTTGGCAGATGGATGTCAAAACTGCCTTCCTAAACGGAAAGTTGGCTGAGGATGTTTACATGAGTCAGCCAGAAGGTTTTGTGGATGCAAAGTTTCCCAATGGAGTATGCAAGCTTGAGAAATCCATCTATGGATTAAAACAAGCGTCTCGCAGATGGAATCTTTGCTTCGATGAGAAAGTCAAAGAGTTTGGTTTCTCTAGAAGTGAGGATGAGTCCTGTGTATATGTCAATGCTAGTGGGAGCATAGTCACCTTCCTGGTATTGTATGTTGATGACATACTTCTTATAGGAAATGACATTCCAACCTTGCAAGATGTTAAGTCTTGGCTTGGAAAGTGTTTCGCTATGAAGGATCTAGGAGAGGCTGCCTACATTCTAGGAATAAGAATTTTAAGGGACAGGAGTAAAAGACTAATTGGACTTAATCAGAGTACCTACTTGGATAAAGTACTGAAACGTTTCTGTATGGAGAACTCCAAGAAAGGAGAACTGCCCATCCAGAGTAATACCAAAATGAGTAAGACTCAAAGTCCGAGTACAGATGAAGAGATAGCAGAAATGAGCAGAATTCCATATGCTTCTGCTGTTGGTTCTATCATGTATGCTATGACATGTACTCGTCCTGATGTGTCCTTTGCTTTGAGCATGGTCAGTCGTTATCAGGGAAATCCAGGTAAAGCTCATTGGGTAGCGGTTAAGAATATTCTCAAGTATCTGCGAAGGACTAAGGACTGGGTCCTAGTACTTGGTGGCTGTGATACATTGAGAGTAACTGGATATAGTGACGCCAGCTTTCAAACAGATAGGGACAACTTCCGTTCCCAATCTGGCTGGGTCTTTACCTTAAATGGAGGAGCAGTTACTTGGAAAAGTTCCAAGAAAGACACAGTGGCTGATTCTACTTGTGAATCAGAGTACATAGCGGTAAGCGAAGCATCAAAGGAGGCAATTTGGTTGAAAAACTTCATCGAAGATCTTGGAGTTGTGCCAACCATCAAGGAGCCAATGGATATTTTCTGTGATAATGAAGGAGCGGTTGCATTAACAAAAGAACCAAGAGATCATGGCAGATCTAGACATATTGTCAGAAAATACCATTTTATCAGACACAAGGTAGAAGAAGGCCTCGTTGTAGTGAGGAGGGTTTCATCTGAAGATAATCCTGCAGATCCACTCACAAAGGGTCTGAGTAGGGTTAAACACAATCAGCATGCTAGGAGCATTGGTCTGAGAGATGATGTTGGTTTTAGCAGTTAGATAGTTAGTTTGAAACTTATAACAAAGTAAATGTGATTGACTTTTGGTGATTAAATAATAGAGAATTATTTATGAGTTTGTTTACTACCTTTTGTCAATTATTTATTATTGTGTTTCATTTTGCATGTTTTACTTCCCGAATAATTTGATTATTCGAATTCCACAGTCGATCATACTTTTGGAAGTAAGTAGTGAATAAAGACTGTCATGAATAGAGTTGTGGATTGTCTAAAGAGTTTTAGACATAGCAATGGTATTGCTGCAATGTTCATGAGTACTTTGAAATGGAGATTTAAGTATTGGATTAACCCACGCTCAGAGAATTACTTCATGGAATTTATCACGAGTAATTCTGAGACGATAATATCTTATAATCTTTAAATGGAGATATATGAGTTGTGGTTTACAAGTCAGTTGTGCGTTGATAATATGTAAACGCATCAGTAACTTGATGTTATAAAACGTATTGTTGTGCATGATTTGATGAGTAAATGGTGCAAGCATATAGGTCAAAGTTTATTCGTTCCTTTTGCCCTAACGGGAAAAGCGATATCTTTGGGCCCCTCGGTGATTTGAAGTTGACATATAGTGTCGGGCCCGACCAGGACTAAATTGATGTGTTCATTTAGTAGTTCTATGTCATTACAAATCAGAAATTGGGAAACAAAATACTGGACAAAGAGATTGATTATGTTCCATGTCTCATGTTCAAATAATATCTTGTAGAACGAAGGATTATATGATCTCTTATCTTAGGACACGAAACTGACTAGGTCAGAGTTCGACAATGGCTTTTGGAAGCTACAATTTGCTGATCAATTAGGAAGTTATTAGACTTATCCAAGTGGGAGACTGTTGGATTAGGTGTCTAAGTAATAATTATAATTGATAGCAGCATAGTCCTTTTGGGTTGCCCTCGAGATTCAAAAATAAGTATAACTAAAAGGAGAACAAAATTTCCTTTGGGAAATTAGTCCCACATTGGTGGGATAAGAAAACTGGAGGCTATCCAAGGCTATAAATAGAGCCTTAGGGATTCAGTCTTATTTATAACCTCTTGGCTTGAGTATTAGCCTCCTTCTTTCTCCTCTTGGAAGAACTCTTTGATAGTTCATCCATACTCAGTTAAATTTTTGAATCGTTGGGTGCGATTCCATCAGAGGCACGACATTTGTGGTGCTTGCTTCCAAGAGATCCGAAGGGATAATTTTAGTTGTTTACTATAACAACTAAAAGAGGCACGACATTCGTGGTGCTTGCTCACAAGAGATCCGAAGGGATAATTTTAGTTGTTTGCTACAACAACTAAAAGGTATGTAATTCTATTTTCTTCTGTAATAATTTTAATTATTTACTAGGATATTAGAATTCTTTTTATGTTCATAGTTATAGATTCAATTGTGAAAACATAGATCATGTTTTAGGTTGCATGCTCCCTTAAAAGTCTAAGTTTGTTTGTTATACCTAAAACCCATCAGAAATGGTTACCAAAAATCGTGTAGCAAATTCATTTCTCCAAAGCATGAGGTGGTCCTCCCGTCATGCTTCCTTGATAGCGATACATCAAATGGGTGTGTTCTTCAAGCTCCAATGCATCCACCACCAAGACATTAAATCTCTCACATTTTGTGAGAGTTCACACCTACATCAAACACATGAGGTGGAGATTTTGGTACCCATATCTTTTTAGGTCCATGAGGGTTAAAATATTGGAAACCCAAACATTGTTATTTGTAAAAGTTAAAAAATTTAGTCTATTAAAATAAAATTTTACAAGATGGCATTTGCAGCCACAATATGTACATGTGTACACTCTAGCATACATATGAGAATGGGTGTGATCATTGTGTGCATGAGGTGTATGCCGTGTAAGATGTGCATGCATGTGTGAAATTTGTTTCTTGCGAAATATAAATTTTAATTTATTATGTTTAAATGCACATTGGCTCAAAGTAGAGCCCAAACAATCAATTCTATTTTTTAAAATATGAATCTCATTTTTATCAATAAGAGGTCATGAAATAGTAGCATGAGAAACACCATTCTTTTTCTTTTTAGAAATATTTTTCTTTCTTTTAAAACAATTTCCTTTTTCAAAGAATTGTTTCCTTTACAAAAATCATTTAATTTTGAAGACAAGAAAATATTCTCCTTTTTCAAAAGTTCATTTTCTTTTGAAATAATATTAAATCTATTTTGGAGAGAATTTTTTTCTTTTAAAATAATATTATTTTCATTTTTTAAACTTTTGTTTTCCATTTTTAATAAATCATATTTTTTAAGAAGTTGTTGACAAAACATAGCAAGTTCATTATATGGCATATCAAAATCATCATCAAGCTCGAAATCAGAGTTTACCTCAAAGGAGTCATCCCTTTGGACCATATAGCATGTGTTGGAAGCATCACTTCCAACATCCGAGTCACTCCCCATATAGTATTGCTTTGTTCACCAAGGGAGAAGGATGTCCCATACTACAAAAGCCGAATCAAAATTAGCAACTCTAGATAAATATTCATCATTTAAGGCAGATTTTAAAGCATGAATGGCTTTTATGTTAGCCTCAAGGTGTTTGTCATTTAAACAATAAGAATATTTAATAGTGACAAAATAAATATAAATACCTAAGACTTTTAGGTACATAGATATCTTAACATTCCAAATTTGGAGGTTAAGAATGTCAAACATGGGAGGTGCAAGAAAATCCATGTGTGTGTATGTAAATATTGTGATTAGCAAAAATATGATCTTTAACTCTAGATTGTTAGACCCAAATCAAGAGCATCAAGCTCTATACCAATTGTCGGTCGTCTAAAGGGAAGTGAATAGGTGACGAGCTAATCTAATGCAAGACAAATGTGAAATTAAAACTATTTATGCAAACTAACACTATTATGCTAAACACATCAAGTATGACCAAAGAGTGTAGCCGAATTTCCGGTGAAGGGCTCTGGATTATCTCCTCAAGATTCTTCTAGATTAAGAGTTGAGGTGCCACTATGGCTTTCTTTGTTGAATACTAGTGTGAGCAAACAATCCTAAGCAAATATATAAGTGAAGCACAAGGGAATATCAAGAATGTAAAAGATATAAATAATAATAGCATGCAAGATAAAACACAAGTGAGAGAGAGATAAGCAATCGCAAACATGAGAGATTTGTTTCGAGGTTCGAGCATACTTACTCTACATCCCCGCCTTCAACACTATGAAGGATTTTCACTAAAATCGATCCCGCAAGATCACTCGGTGTCGTAACACCTACAACGAGCTCCTTTAAGAACTCTTGGACCCGCAAGTTCCTCACTTGTTCCCGTAAGAATAACACACGTGAACCCGCAAACTCGCCGAGGCCGTAATCTCTACAATTCAAATACAAGGGGTGAAACACTTGTGATCACTTCTCTTGATCACAAAAATAAACTCTCTCACAACAAGGTTCCTAGAAGATGAATAGCAATGGAAAGCTCAAGCTTGTGTGAGAAAAACTAGATAGATGTTGTGATGAAAAAACTCAAAGAAAAGCTTTTAAGATCTCAAAAGAATCACTCTTGATAAACTCTCTTTTGATATGGCAATGAAGCTCAAAAAACTTATTGGAAAAACTCTATTTAAGATGAAAAAATAAGCTCTTGAAAAACTTGTTTAAAACTTACCCAAAAACCCCATATTTATAGGCCAAGAGAAACTAACTGCTATGGTTCAAAAACTGGCCAGAATGACATGTCAGTCGACTGCCCGGTCGACCGACCAACGGTCAAATTTCTGAACGTTGGAGTCTAGTGGTCGACCGGGTGGTAGACTGACCTCATACTCTGACTGTGCAATAGGTCAACTTTGAGCATAGTTTTGAGGCCTAAAACTTTAGAATTCTAAAACAAGTATATAACATGAATTTCTAGATATTGAAGTCTTTCTACTGCAACTTAAATTAAATCAATATCATTTTGGAGTAGAAAGTTATCAATAAAATACTAAATAGTGTCAAACCAGAAACTGTAAACTATTTTTAGAAAAAGAACAGAATTTAACCCAGTATTTGACATCTTTATCATTTGAATCATAAAATAATTATTGATTAAGAAATGTAGCCCTGAAAGTTATCTTTAAAATACAATTTAAATTATGTTGATTGTATAAGAATAAAATGTTATGACTAGAAATCTATAAGGGTATCGAGCAGATCAGCAGAACGGTCAGCCGCCCGGTCGACTGAGAAAACCGAGAGCTTTACAAACTCAGTTGGTCGACCGGTCGGTCGGCCGAGAGCTCAAGTCACATGGGCTTGTGCACGTCTTGTGCACATCAGTCGATTGCTCGGTCGACCGTTCAGCCTTCGGTCGACCGAGCTCAAGTCACATGGGCTTGTGCATGTCGTGTGCACGTCAGTTAATTTTAACAACTCTTTAAAATACATATTAAATTCCATAAAATCTTTATAAAATTCACAAAAATAAGTTCATTAAAATACTTTGAATTACAAATATGTGTGATTAAAAATCAACACATATTACAAACATGTAAACTATTTTTTAGGCCTATATTAAAGCTTAAAACAAAAATCATATTTTTCGAAAACCCAATTTTTGTGTGCGTGTATGTTTATAAACTTGAGCAATCCACAACTAATCTATCCTTTACATTTTATCTAAAAATAAAATCTTAACACTTACAAACATGACGCAAGTTTTGAAAATCTTCTCTTGAAAAACTTCTTCTCCATCTTGACTTAGTCCAAACTTGATTCATGAGCTAGACTCCTGTTTGAGTACTTGATGTGATCTTGAAAGTAAGCTCTTGAATTAACACGTGCTACCTTCAAAATTTGACTTCGAATCTTTCATTGAAGCTAAACACCAACTAAGATCTTGATAGAAAATCTGAAACTTATTAAACACAAGATCATTAGTACTATAACTATATGAGTTAATCATCATCAAAACTAGAGTGATGGGCCTTTGGGCCAACACATTCCAACTTAGGATTGTCTCACTCTGAGATGGTAATGCAAGCACCAACCTACGGACTCTCTCTTGATTAGCCTTCGGGCAGTTGAAACCCTCTGCTGTGGGAGTGTCCCCCATCGGAGTCCAAACCCTACTGATGAAAGTGTCCCCCATCAGAATCCCTAATGCTTCTATGTTCCGATAAGGGAGTGTTCCCTATTCAGAGATGGCAATGCAAGCACCAGCTTATAAGACGATTAGCCAACGGGCAGTCGAAACCCTCAGCTATGGGAGTATCCCCGTTCGGAGTCCAAACCCTGCTGATAGGAGTGTCCCCCATCAGAATTCTTAATGCTTGTATGTTTCGATGTGGGAGTATCCCCCACTCAGAGACAGCAACATAAACGCCAGCCTTTTGGCTCCCTCTCGATTAGCATAGGGCAATAAAAACCCTCCATTATGGGGTGTCCCCCACTCGGATTCCAAACCCTGCTGATGGGAGTGCCCCCCATCAGAATCCCTAATGCTTGTATATTTTGATGTGGGAGTGTCCTTCACTCAGAGACGACAACGCAAGCACCAGCCTACGGGCCTCCTTCTTGATTAGCTTACGGGCAGTTGAAATCTTTTGCTGATGGGATTTCTCTTACTCAAAGACCAACAAGTCTTATCATCTAGACTATAGGCATATAATCCCACCATTCGACTAATATTTGGCAGCTTTGAAAGAAGAAATTCCCCTACTCAGAGACATCAACGCAAACCCAAGTCCTCCTGAGAGGTATGATTGTTCCCAAAATAACATAACTGACATAATCCAGGCAAAATCCAAACATAGTTATTTCCATTCCAAAAAAATATATATTCCATTAAATTCATTTGACTACATTTGACAAGAGTAACGTAAAAAAAAATTTACATCTCTGTTTTCACATTTTTGAAAAGAAATGCAGTAGATCCGAATCCAGACACTCTGATCCCTCCAACCCACTAATCCTGCTTCACCTCTAAACTTTAAGGACACGTCTACAGGGGAACATCTACCAGAACTCATACCCCTCCGAAGGTCCCGGCACGGTGAAGAGAAATCAAGAGGCTAAGGCAAGACAAGAGTTAGAGAGAATGCTTCAACCTTGAACATCTTTTTCATTTTCACTCCCCACAATTCCAAGGCAGCTAAGTGATCGAGACAAACCTGCACAGAAAAATACAGAGTTTAGGAACAATACTATGTCTTCAATTCTACCGTGTAGTCTAGAGCTGACAGATCGTGATCCATAGGGAGGGACACTGATGGAAGCGTTGTGTAAGTTTCTTCTTTTAATTTATCAAAACTAGTTAATACTTATTTTCTCAATTTTATAAAAAGAAAATAAAAATGTTAAGTTAAGTTAAGAAGAAGGTAGTAGAAGAAGAGATGATGGTGTTGTTGTTTTATTTACAAAAGAAAAGAAAAGACTAAATAAAGAGGAGAGTTGTGACCCTAAACTAATGAATGGAAAGAAATACCAAAAAAGTACTTACCTCTATTATTGAATCGTATTGAAATATTACCTTGAAATAAAGGGAGCAGTAGAAAATAATAAATGAAAGCAGGGGTTCGGCTAGATCGAACACAGTGAAAAAAAGTGGAAAGCTTCTATTGATTGTCACCTTCAAGATAAGTCTTTTAAAAAAAAGTACAATAATTTCACTCTACAATAACTCTCTCTTTTAATCATGTAACTCTCTCTCTCTAACCTGAGCTATAAAGAAAAATAAAAATTATATTGAAGAAGGAAAAAAAAACCTAAACTAAAGCTCTCTCTGAAGTGGTGCCCCTCTGCCTTCGAGGTGTGAGGTATTTATAGAGAAGAATATGGCGCGTACGAAGATAGGGGAAGCTGGCGCTCCCAGACTCAACAAGCCGTCGCGAAAATGCGACTTTTGCTGCATTTTCACGGCAAGATCCTGGCCATTGGGCCAGGATCTGGGTGTATGTGTCTGTCCACTTATCCTTTATCCCTTTATCCTCTTGAAATTTGAATTTCTATTCTGGAATTGACGATGCATTCTTTTATCCTTAGCTCAACTAATTAGGTTTTCAAATAATTTGTTTTTACTTGAATTTTAGTTGGTATTTATCTCATATGATATACCTGGTATTCAAATAAGATGACTTCTAGAATCTTTGAATTTCAATCGATCCTCTTTCTTTTGAACTTTTGGATTTAATTGGATAAATCTGTCAATCTCTCTCTTTTCTTCCTTAATTACCCTGCACGCCACAAAACATGAAAATACATTAAATAGCAGAGTTTTATTTAATTATAAATGTAGAAATATGACAAATATGATATGAAAGCATGTAATGTGCTGTACAATCACACTCTCACACTTATCTTTGGCTCGTCCTTAAGCAAAATAAAAAAATGAAACCAACTAACCTAACTCACTTTCGTAGGAATCACGGTTACACTTAGCACGTGTAACAAGCTGTTAAACCTCTAAGTTACCCCTAGAGAATGAGTTTTGTCTCTGAGGGCTTTCAAAGGAATGCACTCACAATGTTTATAAAGAAAGAAAAACAAAGTGTTAGTACTTTTTGAAAATGCATTTTGAAGGAAAAAATATTTGAAGAATTAATGTAAAAATTCAAGTAATCTATAAGTCGTAGGATTATCAAAACTAAGTCATTCTTAAACTTAATCTCTATTAAAAAACTTATTTTCAATCAAGATAAGAATTAAAATTATATTTCTCATCTAGTCTATTATTTTACCTTAAGTCATATGCACTTTGTGACCGTGAAAATTTGACTCGGAATTCTTCAACTCTAACTCTTATCCTTTATTATTATTTAATTTTTTTATTTATGATGGTAATATCCTTAGCTCTATTAGGCTTTTTAATTCACCCATGTAACGAGCTTTAGCCAGTGACTGCCATACCAGACGATTTTAGGGCATCATGTGAGAAAACACTCTAAGGACTTAGAACTCAAGCAAATAAGGCCACAACGCTAAGAATTTTTATTTGTATGAACTACTTTTAGGCGTGAATACTTATTTTTTATAAGACACAAATACCCATCTTAATCAGAGAATTTTTTATATAATAAATATTTTTTCATAAGGCATAAGAATCTTTATTTTAGAATCCTAAGTATGTAAGTGTATAAAGTATGCATATTTCATCGAGGTAAAAATCAAGACTAAATTACTTTTTCAATCTTTCTTCCTAACCTCAAAATCAGACAAATAATTTTATTTTGACCAAATATAAGAAATCCTAATTATGATTCTCTTATTCCTTAAAATTAACTTAATTTCTTACAAAAAAAAAGTCAAAGTATTATTTTCCTTTTCAAAAAGTTTTAAAGAAAAGATTTTTTTTAAAACTAGTAAAACCTAAGTTAGTATGTTAGTAAACCCTCCCCACACTTAACTCATGTATTGTCGTTAATGTATGAATGAAATGCAATAATACATGAAAAAGGAGAAAGGGATGGAAAATTGTCACTTCATGGTGGTGGTTCTGGTGGTGGCTCATTGGGCCAAGCGTTTCTACCCAATCTAGATACTGCGAATTTTCATGGAACCCACCTTTCATGATCTCTTTCCTATAAACATTTTTATACTCCTCAATATGAATAGGATCGTGCAAGATCATAGCATGAAATTTTTTTCGGTTATATGACCAATCTTGGGATATCATTACGGAGTTATAGATCTAAACCTTGGTCCAACAATAAAATGTGATTTTATGGAATAGATGATTTGGCTCAACAATGAAAGAAATAGAAACCGAAACTGACCCAAAAATAAAACTCAAATTAACTTTAGGTTCGAGAGTCGGAGTTGGTTCATGAGTTTGGTCTAAATCATAGAATTGAAGTTCACATTCACTCCCCAACAATGGAGTATGACTATCCATAATAAGTGGTTCATGTTCAAGCTCTATAGGGATAGGAATCAGTGTTGGCTTCGGAATTGGATCCAAATCAAGTAAGGATACCGGAGTCAGCATAGATTAGAAAAGGTGAACTGAATTGCAACATTGAGAATTGGTGTCACATTTATCTTCATGTTCAATCTCATTGAAATGAAAACTTGCCAATTTGTCAATGAGTTAGTATTGGTCAAGTTTAAAATTTTGTGATGAAATTGAATCTTGGTTAAAATCTCCAAGATACCATGATTCTTCATCAATATGGTTAGGAGAATCGGGAATGATCGAAAATGTGTTAGATAGAGTTTCCTCATTCCTATCATTAATTGTGTTGACCAAATGACTCACTTTTATTTCTACCTATTGATAGATTGGGTAACATTATTTCTGGACTGAATCAGGTCTTCCATACTCTTTTCTAAGTCAATAGGTTCTTCTTGTTCTGGTTAGACTTGGAAATTAGAGTAAGGATCTTGGATTTGGGAATTGTTTGGGAGAATTGAGTCTGCTATGATTTGTACTTGTCGGTTGATTAGTCACATATATTGCATTTACATTGTCACCTTACCATACTTTTTAGCTAATAAAGCCTATTAATAAGTCTTCTTTTTCTTTGTTAAATGTAGGCCCAAGTGATAAAAGAAAGAAAAGAGAAACAAGCCCAAAAGCCCACCAAATTCTGATTTAATTCAGAATAAATTCGAAATGAAGAAATTAGGGAAAAATCTTGGCATATCAAGAGGTTGAGAAGAATCCTCCCTGAATCAAGCGGTTGAAGCCACACCATCAAAGGCTGTTTTGTCAACTTTTGGAGCAGAAATAAGAAAACTAGCAGAAGATACGGGCAAATCACCAAACCAGAGTTTTCCCACAATTGGGTGTGGCCACCTGGCCACACCAGGGCCGCGAAAACGCGGCCCAAGCCGCGTTTTCGCGGCCAAGTGAAGTTTGTTAGGGGAGCGTTTGCTCCCCCAATCTTCCCGGGATCCTCTCCTTTAGGTTTTTACCTATAAATACTGGTTTCAGCAAAGGAAAATGGAGCGAAGACTAGGATTAGAATTTGTGTTTATTTTCTTAAGATTTAGGCTCTTTGTTAGCTAGCACAAAAGTTGTAATCTTATTTTTTACTTTGTAGTCCAGTATCAAAACTTGTGAGAAGAGAGGAATTGAGTGCTTGTACTTGAAGATTGAAGTGACATCAATACAAGAGTCGAGCCGCGTTTTCTTCCACTTGCAGTACGGTATGGATTGCATTATTTCTATGCTTTCTTCTTCGTTTTCCATGGGTAACTAAACGATTTTCTGGGCTCGCTATTGTAACTCTCTCTTGTTCTTCTTCTCTTCTGTTTTTAAAGAAAAAGACCCAATGAATCATTTATATGCCTTACTTAAAGCCTTTCTTTTTGAAAGTGTTCTTGAAGGCACATAAGGATGGGATTGGATTGTTAAACCCTCACTTCTTTCATGAGCATCTCTTGAATTATTTTTACTTCATTCTTACTTCTTCGCGCTTGATGATTTAATATTCAATTCTAACGATTTCTTAAAGAAAAGACTAAACTCTTCCAACCATCTTATGTGCTTTACTTCAAACTTTCTAAAAACCAACTTTAAGTTTTGCCTATGATCACTTTGAGGCACTTAATATTTTAATAGAAGAATGAACAACTGAGTAGTGAGATAGTGAGCCCAGATTTGCTTCATTATTATAATCAAGAAAACAATCTTCGAACTTTTTAAATCATCTTCTCCAAAACCTTTTCCAAAGTTGCAATTTCTCATTTAATCATCTCTTTCTTTCCATTCTCTTTTCTATAAAAAACAAACGCAATTCTTTGTTTTTAAATGATTCACCGAAAAGCTTCCATCACATTCCTCCTCGTGGACACGACCCGTTAGCCACAAGCTACACGGTAAACTCTTAAACTCTTTGATTGTCCTTTCTTTTAGCAATCATCGGTGGATCAGGGAAGGCCTCGAAACTCTTTTTTAAAGAAGATTTTTCTTTTATAAGTTGGTCTTAGTGTGGAGTATATGAAACTGTTTATTGGTAAGGTTGTTGATAGTAAGACTCGGGAGAGTTGTATCCCCACTGACTCGGTGAAGAGTGGTGATGATTATCCCAATCTTATTCATAATTCTAGGAGTAGGGCATATATTGATTCAGATAAGACCAATCTGGCATATTTAGTTGATTAAAGTTAAAACTTATGAAATGCCGGGTTTGTAATATCTGAATTGAAAGAAGTTGGGGTGAAATATGGATTTGAGTTATAATCAGAATAATTGTAATTATAATCCATTTTCACAAGAACAAACAAAAATAAACAAATAAGAAAATAAGAAAATAAAGAAAAATCTAGCTCATGTTAAGGTAGACCATAGACCTAGACGATTCTTAATTGTTGATTATCCACAAGAGGTACATTACAGAACCTGACCATAAGTTAATCGATCAAGTAGGGGGAAGACTAGTGGGAGGTATCCGTGCCTAAGCAACAGGCTTAATTATGCCAAACCACCAGCCTTCAGGGTTTCGCTCCTCAATCTCCAACTTTTGACACTGATTTAGTAAGAGTCAACTTCTAACAATTTTTCCCTTTGATCAATCTCTATTTGAGTTTGAGATGTTCCTACGGCCAATGTCTACTTAATTTTAATTAGCCAATGTCTACTTAATTTTAATTAGGTTGGATTAGTGAGTGAGGAGATGATTTTCAGGTTAAAGAAGAGTAATGAGTTTCCCACCTTATGTTGCTTAACGGGTTATGCCCTTAGATCATTTTCGTACTCGTGTGCAAGTATATAGTAAAAATAAGACCTAAGTGATATAACATACAAGTGTATTTCCTAAGCTATATGCAATGCAAACGTACTTTTTCTCCAGCACTTTTCAACAATAATATAAAAGGTAAATGAAATTAGACAGATATCCTAGAATACAAAGTCTAAACCATTTTTAGCATTTAACAATCACCAAGTTACTATTGATTTAAAATTAGTATATACAATAATTTAAATCTGGCAATTAATAGTTGCAGAGGGTAAAACTTTGAATTTCAAGTAACCTACAAGAAAGCAGGTTAGTAGTCCCTCCACGATTGCCGCGCAAACACAGCTTTTGCCGCATTTCTGTAGCAGTATTGCGGCGCCCTGATCTCTGCCTTTTAGAGCAGAGACTCGGGCTAGCAATATATCCACTGTATCTCTTTATTTTCTGATATTAGTCCTTGCACACCAAAACAGAGAAGAAAAAGAGTTAAATTAATAAAGTAAATTAAAAAGAAAGAAAATTTACCGTCCCTCCCTGGTAATAGTGCCAAAATTATGATCAAGCCAAACCTGCACAGAAAAATACAGAGTTTAGAAATAGTGCTAGATTATTAATTCTACTGTGTAGCTTAGGACTAAAGGGTCATGATCCACAGGGAGGGACAGCGATGGATCCGTTGTGTAAGTTTCTTCTTTTAATTTACCAAAACTAGTTAATACTTATTTTTCTCAATTTTATTAAGAGCAATCCATTGGTCTCATTTGCCCCCCCCTCCCACTTAAGACTTCCACCATTACCCAAACTGCTAACCTTTAAATCTAGCCTTAACCCAAAGTCCTCACTTTTCCCAATAAATCTCACACATAACCAAAATCTAATAAGCCCCACTTTTCGCAAATCAGAAACCCTGAGCTTGACTCACTGCTCACCTCACACTTCAGCCACATAAGGAAGAAATAGGTGCATGTTCTTCATTATAAGCTTGGTCTAGAGACCACCACCTTGGATACAAGATTGGTACAGTAAAACCATCAAGGAGGGATAAATAAAAATGTTAAGTTAAGTTAAAAAGGAGATGGTAGAAGAAGAGATAGTGTTGTTGTTTTATTTATAAAAGAAAAGAAAAGACTAAATAAAGAGGAGAATTGTGACTTTAAACTAATGAATGGAAAGAAATACCAAAAAGAGTACTTACCTCTATTGTTGAATCATATTGAAGAATTATCTTGAAATAAAGTGAGCTATAGAAAAGAATAAATGAAAGCAGAGCTTCTGTTAGATCGAGCTCAGTGAAAAAAATGAGAAACTTTCATTGATTGTCACCTTTAATATAAGTCTCTTAAGAAATAATTACAATAATTTTACTCTATAATAACTCTTCCTCTCTTTTAATCATGTAACTTTCCCTAACCTAAGCTATTAAAAAAATAAAAATTATATTGAAGAAGAAAATAAACCAAAATGAAAGCTTTCTCTGGAGTGGTGCCCCTCTACCTTCGAGGTGTGAGGTATTTATAGAGAAGAAACAGAAGGATAGGGTGCATACAAAGATAAGGGGAGTGGCACTCCCCAGACTCAATAAACAGGCCGCGAAAATGCGGATTTTGTCGCATTTTCAGGGCAAGATCCTGGCCATTGATCTTGGTGCGTGTGTCGTCCACTTATCCTCTATCCCTTTATCTCTAGGATTTTGAATTTCTGCTCTGGAATTGACGATGCATCCTTTTATCCTCAGCTTAACCAATTGGATTTTCAAACAATCCATTTTTATTTGAATTTTAATTGGTAGCTATCTCATCTGATATACTCGATTTTAAGATAAGATGGCTTCTAGAACCTCTAGATTTGAATCGATCCCTTTTCTTTTGAGCTTTTGAATTTAATTGGATAAATCTATCAATCTCTTTCTTTTCTTTCTTAATTATCATGCACGTCATGAGACATGTAAATACATTAAAAGCAGAGTTTTATTTAATTATAAATACAAAAATGTGACACATATAATATGAAAGCATGTAATGCACGTGCACAATCACCAAGACGACACCATCGTCCTCCTCGCATTGCGAGAAGGATAAGGTCCCCCAGAAAGCCTTGCAAGAGCGAAGTATCAGCTCTCCAGAGATGGAAACCTATAAGACACGCAAGAAGGTGATGGTATCACATTCTATCTGAGCTGTTCTGAGGGAGCGCTCGAAACTCGGGAAGAAGGGTAAATCATTGGCGCACCTAACTGATGAGCTCCCTTTTCTCCTCCCTCATACACATCACCAAGAAAGAGGCTTGAAAGACTCAAGATCGAAGCTTGCTCGCCCGAGACGAGCACACTAGGAACGAGATCGCCTGATTCAGTTGAAGCAAGAATCCTACCTCTCAGCCTGATGGCGGCATCCTATCACAACAATTGATGCACCGTGACAGCGCCTTCACCATAACTAATGTGATGCACCTCCAGAGTCCTAGAAAGTGAAAGTCTTCTCATCTTTCTCTGCCTGTCTCCTCTCCTTTTCTTTCCTCTATCTGACGAAAGGACGAGAGAAATCATAGCGGATCCTCCAAGGAAAAAGCCGCAGCAAAGTCAAGGTTCTTGGTGAACTGAAGAAGATTAAGAGGATGAAGATGATTTCTTTCTCTCAGATTTGTCCCAATTTATAGGCTAATGAAGAAGTCTGTCTCCATCAATGCGAGACTTGGAAACACAAGCCCCTGAAAAATTGAACCACAATCCAAGAAGATAGGCCGATAGAAAAGATTGAAAGCCAATTATCGCCACTAAGCCATTATGACGTTGGAAGGCGAATTGACGGTTATAATGGTGTGGGGATTCAAATTGACTCTTGACACAGCCAGACGATAGTTGGCGATCAAAGACATGCACTCCCCATCAATCCCAAAATTCGTAATGAATGCAGAGATATTCCAGACGATTCTCTGCACAAGGCACCAAAGATGAAGAAAAAAAAGACTTCTCCCAACTGACCCCGCTTCTCCACCTCTCCTCTACATGACAAGTGCGAAAGCAGAAGGACATCTGTAGTGGTTAAAATTTAACCCTACCAGGATCATGACACGTGTCCAGTGGCAGGAGCATTGGGAAGCTCTCAGGACCCTTATCCCGAGACCTCAACCATGCCTAAGTCCGACAGCAGCCTTCACCTGCTCCGAAGCCATACTATCCTTCAAAGCCATAATGCCCTCCAGAACTACCTCAATCTAGACAGTACACTTTCTCTCCAAAGACACCTCTTACCTCAAATTCTGAAACATACAGACACCCAGAATCGATTTGACGCTGGATCGCGTGTCCCGCTACTTGGCATGCTCTGCCACGTGGCAACCTTATCCCTCGCTAAAAGCAGATCGAGACGAACTATTTCAAATCAGGATCTGTTACGTGGCCTGATCTTCTTCCTTGTCCAAAGCTACCTTACAGTTAAGCAAAGCAGTTGGAGATAACAATCGATAACCCTCTAGCACGTCAATCTCAACTGCCAAGATTCGACCCAGATGATTACGGAGATCAGGAGGTTCAAACCGATCAGTTAAGATCCATATCTATTTGCATCCGCTTCACCACCTCTGCCAAATATAAACACACCTAGAAGGTTGCTTCCCTCCCTCAGAGCACACACCACACCTAGTAGATATGACTACTCCATTCCCTGTACTAATCTCCCATTTGTGGTCTAAAGATCTAACAGGTATAGAATGCAATGCCACAAAATGATCTGAGATATAACAATGAGAAGCTCCTGAATCGAAGAGGGCTAAAACAGGTTTCGAGTGTACCCTGATTTTACCTGTTATCACTTCCTCAGAAGTCTCAGCCTCTTCTTCCGTCAAGTTGTAAGCTTGTCCCCTTCCACGCCCTGCAGCAGTCCTAGCTCCTCTTTGGACTGGGCGAATAGCTTGTTGTGGAGGAGGGGGAGGAGCTCTCCTGATCATCGGTCCTTGGTTCCTCTGTCCAAGTGGCCCTGGAAGTGATCTCTGTCCATTTGGTCCCTGTAGTGCTGGCAAAGCTTGGCCGGCTATCCCCATTCTTGTGTGTGGACAGGCTTCTATGGAATGGTCTCGGGAACCACATACCAAGCATAATCCATTTGCCCTACGGCAATTCTGTCGAATGTGACCTGGTTTCTGACAATAGCTACAGAAGGATAATGGTTGGGCCGTCTGGTAAGGAGCTGGTCGGAATGGTTGCCTCATTGTCTGAACCTTTGCTGCTCTGTATGGGCCTCCTCTTCCTATTGGTGGAAATGGCCTCTTCATGGCCTGGTTCCTCATCTGGTTCACTTGCTTCTTCTCTAGCCCACGCTCCACTTCTCGAGCTATGGTGAGAACTTCTGAATAAGTCTTCAGCTGCTGGGGCATTAAGAAGACCTGGATGTCCATCTGCAAGCCCTGCTGAAATCTACTTGCCCGCTTCTCCTCATCAGTTACCATGTATGGAGCAAAGCGGCTAAGTCTGAGAAATTCCGCGGCATACTCGTCCACGGACCTATTCCCTTGCTGAAGTCGGATAAACTGCTCTTCCATGTCCTTCTGAGCAGTGGCAGGGAAGAATCTGCTATAGAAACTCTTGGAGAATGTGTCCCAGGTGACAGGCTTCTCCAATCTTGCCTCCTCAGCTAGCCACCATGTTCTGGCTATATCCTTCAATTGAATCTTAGCAACCTCCACCTGATTCTCCTTTGGAACTCGAGCTGCATTCAACAAGTCAGAGGTATCTGTCAGCCATTGCTCAGCATCCAGGGGTTTCTCTTCACCCGTGAATATGGCTGGTTGCAGCCGTCTGAAGTCTGAAATATTTCCCGGCCTCTGTTCCTTTGGAGCTGTCAACTCTCGCCGGAGGAGTTCCGTCTGTTGTTGCTGATTCTCCATCATCGTCTGAATGACCCTCAGAATATCGGTATTCTCTCCCGCAGGTCCATTCGATACTTGCCCAGAATTATTACGACCCGTCCTTCTCTCCATACCGAATTGGGATAAGATAACTGGAATTGGAAAAATGGAAGGAGTTTAGGACACAAGGGAAGGAATCAAGAAGGACTCGATAACTTTGTACATTGTAGTTGGCATTAGCAAATTTCATTAATTTGCTGCTTGATTGTACTATAGGTGTGAGAGCCTAGGCTCTGATACCAACCTGTAACGCCCCGATCCCACGGATACGGAGACGTCACTGCGACGTATATACGCAGGTCAGAAAATGCCCCCACGTATATACGCTAAGCATAAGTACAATAAGAATCAGAGTACAACAAAGCGTGGTATTCATTCATATGCCAACTTAAGAAGTACAAATTACAAAGTTATCACAGGATATGATAAACTATTACACATTACATGTATCTTTTATCACAACCAAGTCCAAAAGTAAAAGATACAATATGAACACAAAATGCTCACGAGTAGGATGAAGATCCCGTGAGTCAAAAAGAGAAATCTGGCACAAAGGACTGGGACTAGTCTGCCTGCTCACTAAGAAAAGCTTGATCCTCTGTGGAAGGCTCCACTTCGATCCAAGCTTCGGAACATGAATATACAAATCCAAGGGAGTCAGGACCTCCCAACAACGAACAGGCTACAGCCAAATGGCTAAGAGACATGAATAAGAAAGATAGAACAACATAATGAATATCAATTAGCAAGAAATGGAAGCATGAAGAGATAAGGTCAGAATACAATGAATCCACAGTTAGAGTCTATTATTATTATTACTTGTCTTACTGTGATATCTAGCTATGTGACCCAGCGTCCCAGGGCACATAGATCCATATCCTAGTAAAGCAAGGTTGTTATTGGAAACCAGTGGGATTATCAACGAACTATGTTTACAGTGGGTCCCGTACATGCCCGGGACAACGGTCCAGGATTGTTCCGTTGCTTGATGACGGAAACCAGCCGCTAGGCTAACAGGAGGGACTTATGCATGCCCTTTATCATGATGGTACCAGTAATGAGGGAGCAAGCACTCCCCTCGGTCTCCTGGAGGCCCTCAGGTCAGACCGGAAATATAGTTGCACAACATACCTAATACCACTGTAAACATGAACACATATTGATATCCACATGTTTTCCCCCGACCCAATGTAAGTTGGTCCATTTTATACAAAAGTCAAGTGTATCATACTTGGTGTTAAGAGATAGCATGATAAGTGGTGATATTCATTAATTAACAAGTTATGAAATGAGAATATACAATAACAAGCCATGAAGTAACAAGAGGTAACATCCATCAAGTAACAGGTCATGAAGTGCCATTCATGAAGCATAAACAAGAATAATATATCCAACATGTATCAAGGGTATGATCCAAATTCAGGAAAGAAATCAACTATAAAAACAGCCTAAATTAGTCGACTAGGTGGAATGGTTAGTCGACTAATAGTGGTCTCTAGTCGACTAACAGTCTGGACTAGTCGACTAAAACTGGGTTCCAGAGAGTTGGAATTCTGTTTCGGGGAAAGTTAGTCGACTAGGTGAAAAGAGTAGTCGACTAACAATGATCTATAGTCGACTAATAGTTAAGGTAAGTCGACTAACAGTGATTTCCAGAGAGTTGGGGTTTATTTTCAGGAAAAGTTAGTCGACTAATAATCAAGATAAGTCGACTAAAACTGTGTTTCAGAACAGGGGTCGTTTCAAATAAGGATTTCAAGTCGACTAGCTCCTAGGTCAAGTCGACTAATCGTGGTCCGAAAACAGGGTACAGAACAGAATTTGATGGTTGAATTTGAAGGCCAAAAGCATGATTTTGAAGGCACAAGTGTACATGAATTGTAAACACAAGTATACTAAAAAGTTTACAAGTCTTGGTGAGTAAAAATACTCACTCGAATGGTTAATTGGAGCTATACGCGTTCGAAAGGAGCGTTGCCGACAAACTTGATCCTCGGCGATAATAGACACGATCCCAATCCAAAAGTTGCAGTTGCTTGAGATGGAGATGATGACTTTGTGGTGTTTTTGGAGTTGGGGTTGAGGTGAAGGAGGGATTTTGGTGAAGGCCAAATCCTTGTTGAAGTGAAGAAAAGAAATAGAAATGTAAAGGAAAAGTTTATATAAGATTTTGATTTTGTGAAGGAGATGCAATTTATGTAGAAGAGAGGGGGCTTTTTGCAAATAGGAGAGGATGAGGTGTCCCTCTTTTGGCCACTTGGCCGGCCATGGAAGAGAGAGAGAAAGAGGGGCATTAATGGTAGAAGTGTGTGGAGTTTGTTGGAATTTTGGAAAAGGTTGAAATTTTGGAAAATTGGAAAATCTTGTGGCTTGTGGAGGAAGGAAGAGAAATAAAGAAAAAGGAAAAGAAAGGAATTTTAAAAAGGAGAAGATATTTTCTTTGGCTTGGAAAATGAAAATATTGAAAGGACAATTTCCCGGGTTTAAGTCGAAGATGCGGAAAACATTTCGGAAAATACCGAAATCGTCCCGAAATCAAGTATCTTGGAACGACTCGTAAAATTTACCAAAAATCAATAATAATATTTTAAGACTCATGGTGAAATTCGTTTGGAGAAATAATTTATAGTTTTAAAACTAAAAATCCCGGAATCAGTTAGCTACCGACTCCGGTGGAATTTTCATAAAATCATAAAATTCCCAGAAAAAGTATTTAGGTAAGAAATATGATTCTAAGAAATAATGCCTAAAGGACTATCGAGAATTTCCTAACTGTTTGTAAGATAAAAATCCGGGAATCGATCAGCGACACTGGTCGACACCGGTTTTGAAGATTTTCAATTAATTCAGAAAAATTCCAAAAAATCATATAAAATCTAAAATATTGGAAAATAATATTTGAAACTGAAATCGGTCAAATACAGGAAGTAAATCGAAAAATACGATCGAAAAACTGAATACGCAACTAAGTACGTATTCCAGGAACGGGGTATTACAGTAATAAATATAGTCCATCAGTACTACTATTGTAACTTATATTTTAGGTGGATCCTAACTAGGGATGCGAAACGGGACAGGATGGGTTGGGCCCGGGCCAGGCGGGTCGGAGACCAGGCCAGGCCAAGCCCAGAGCCGCCGCCAAAATTCGGGTGGCCCGGTTCGGCTAGGCCGGGCCAGACCTGGACTGGGACGGGCCAGCCCTGGTTTTTTTAAACCCTTTAATAAATTTTATTAAAACTAAAAAAAATTCAAAAATTCAAAAAATCTAAAAAAAATCGCACGAATTTGACCAAATTGATACAAGTTGTAAATTGTAAATTTAAGTTTTTTTAATTAATAATCCAATATCGTGTATAAATTATAAATTGTACAAATACAATATGAATATATACATAAAAAGATAAAATTACAAATGTAGTATGTAGATTGAGCACTTGAGGAGAGGTTGAGAAAGCTTGAGCACTTGAGGAGAGCTTGAGAGAGCTTGAGCACTTGAGCAGGGAGCTTGAAAACTTAAGAGATCATGAGGGAGCTTGATCATTTGAAAACTTGAGAGAACTTGAGAGCTTGAGAACTTGAGAATTTAAGAGATTTTTAGAGAATTTTTTGGTGATGAAATGAAGTGAGAAAGAGTGGGTGTTTATAGAGGGGAATCCGGAATGGGTGGTTAAAATGTAATTTTTTTTTACAAAAAAAAATTCTAGTCAATATAACTGTTGGAAGGTTTTATAAAAAATTTTATAAAACCCCCCAAATCTGGCCCCGGGTTAGGCCCGGGCCGCGGGCCTATTTTTCCAAACCTGGGCACAGCCCGGGCTTGGGGCTTGCCCGTGTTGGGTCAAGTGATTGCCAAAAACACAGAGTTTAGAAAAGTTTTTATCTAATGTGTGATGAATTCTGAATTTCTGCAATTTATCTATGATAGTAAGGGCTATGCAGGTCGAATCCACAAGGAGGAATGCGATAGAATCTTTTTGGTATTTTTTTAAACACTGAGTAAGTTAATAGTTCTTCTTAGAGAAAAAAGAAAAAGTCTATGTTAAGTATTTAAGGTAGAAAGAAGATGAAGATATGATTTGATTTTGAAAATTAGGGTTTTAAAAAGAATTAAAGAACATAATTTACTAATCATCTGCCACCACTAACTGACTAACTTATGCTAGATTAAACTTCACTTTGAATCATAAAAACTATAACTTAGAGTTACATTCAATTCAAGTAAAATACAGAAGATAGAGAAACCTTATTTGAAATAATCACTAACCAAGACTTAACATTAAACTATCAAAGTTTTTCAAGCATAGAATGAGAAGAATAACAAACATTAAACTATCAAGAATATCTAAGTATAGAATAAGAAAGATCTTTGAAAGTATTAGCAAATAATAGATTTAACCATAGTCATGTGTCTTCAAGAGTATTAGCTATTTCTAATATTTAAGCATGCGTAAGATCCTATCAGCTTATTTTAATATAGAAGTAGAAGTAGTGGTGGGTCTTAATAAGACATAAAGAAGATTAGCTACTCATGAGTGAATCTAAAAAAAGCATAGTAAAAGAGAAAGCAAATAAATAAAGCAGTTAAATAAAGATAAATTAGAAAAAGAACTTGTTATTGTGCCTTCAATTACGAGAGCCTTCTTTTTCTTTGCAAAGTTTGAAGTAGAACTATATCTTAAAAATTTTAAAAGAAATTTGGAAGAGAAACTAAAAAAAAAAAATACTAAGTTATGATCTTCGATGTGAAGATACTTGATTATGAGATATTTCAAGTCTTTAAATAGGCCTCAGAGCTAGTCACAATAAGATATAAATTTGGAAGTTTAACTCAATCCTAATTCAATACGGGAATTCAATTCTAAACTGATTTGCAACAAGTTGGCATATTGATTACTGAATATAACTCATCAAATGGCTGAATTGGATATAGTAGTCAACATAAGAATTGTAGCCCTTCAAGTTTTCTTTCTATAGTATCTTGAATCATCAGATTTGAATATCTGTTACGAAAGTTATGATCCAAATACTAAGAGGTGTTCAGTCTAAATCCGAGTCTGAATTAATTTTGAATTCCATTTAATTTGAATTCTCCTCCTTATCCCTCTTAGGATTAGATTTATCACATCCATCTTCTAAAATATAGCTTCTGATTTTGAATTTGAATTGTGAAGATGATTTATCCTTTCCTCCTCTTGATTTTAAATTGATTTAAATTGAAACCTACATTTAGATAGGATTAGAACTAATGTAGAAGCTTCTTGTATTCTTATCTTTTCATTTAAGTAACTACACACCATAATCAAAAAGTGAATTAAATAGTAAAGTTAAATAAAGAATAATCAAGGATAAATATGCAAATATGATGATAATAATGCAAAATTGAGATGCAATCACACCCCACACCTATCTTTTTATCGTCCCCGAGCAAAACTAAAAAAGTAAAACTAATCTAATCTAAACTAACTCACTTTTGTAGGAATCAAGTGCAAAATCAGGATTACACTTAGCACTGCAATAAGTCATTAAATCTCTAGGTTACCCCTAGAGGACAAGTTTTGTTTCGTGAGGGTTTTCAGTGAATTACACCCAAAAAATCTATAAAGAAAGAAAAATAAAGTGTAAGTATTTTTAATATTCATTTTTGAAATTGAGAAAATATTTAAAAGTTTTTGCAAAAATCAAGTTAATCTATCAGTGTTAGGATCACCTAATTACTCATTCTTATACTTAGTCTCTATGCAAGTATTTATTATCAATTTAGGTTAGGATTAAAACTGAATTTCTCACTTAGTCTATTATTTTACCATAAGTCAATACACCTATGTGATCGTGAATTATTTAACTTGAATTCTTCAACTTTAACTCTAATGCCTTCTATATATATATATATATATATATAACTTTTTTCTCTTTATTTCTTTTTTTTTAAGAAGTTTGAAGTATTATCACTTCATTGCATTTTAAGCACTTCTTTTTTTTTTAAATATATATAACTAACTTTCTTTAGTGTAAGATCAAGGCTTCTTGAGGCCATAATATCTAACCAATTGATTATTAGATGTGCTAATGCATATATTGTATTTATATTTTTTTTCAAACTTATCTAATTACTTTTCGCATAAATACCAAGGGTTTACTAAATCTAATTAGATAATCAATAATAAGATTTGTTTATTTTATATATATATATATATATATATATATATATATATATATATATATATATATATATATATATATATATATATATATATATATATATTAAGGCACACGAGTCTTTATTTTGAATCCTAAGTGTGTAAGTGTATGAAGTATGCATATTTCATCAAGGTAAAATTCAAGACTAAATTACTTTTCTAATTTTCTTCCTAAACCTAAAAATCAAACAAATAATCTTATTTGGACCAGGTATTAAGAAATCTTAATTATGATTTTTTTTATTCCTTAAAGTTAGCTTAATTACTAACAAAAATAAATAAAAAATTATTTTTTTCAAAAAGTTTTTTTAAAAGAAAAAATGTTTTGTTAACCCTCTCCCATACCTATCTTATGCATTGTTCTCAATGTATGAATGAAATGCATATATGCATGAAAAAAGAAAGGGAAGGAAATATGTTAAATCAAGGTGGTGGTTCCAGTGGTGATTGGATTGGACCAAGCGTTACTGCCCAATCAAGATAATGTGGTGGTTCACGGAACCTACCTTTTATGACCTCTTTCCTATTTAAAGTGTTACCACCCCTAAATTGAATAAGATCATCCACGATCCTATCATGAAAATTATTCCGGTTATATGACCAATCTTGGAATATCATCTCGGAGTCTTTATGGTATATATCTTGATTCAACAATAGAACGTAACTTGGTGGGATGGTAGACTTGGGCTCAAGAATGAAAAGTTCGTGAACCAATACTTATTCGGAAAAATCAAGTTTAGGTTTGAAAGTCAGTTTTGGTTCAATAGTTGGTTCCAAATCAAAGAATTTAAATTTACATTCATTTTTCATCTATGGAATGTGATTATCCAAAATAGGTGATTCAATTTCAAGATCTATAGGCATGGAATCAATGTTATCTCGAGAAATTGGTCCAAATTGGGTAAGGATATCATAGTCAACATAGATTTAAATTTTGGAACTAAATCATAAAGTTGAGGATCGAGGTAACATTCACATTCAAATTCAATCTCATTAAATGAAAAACTTGCCAATTTATCAACAAATTGAGATTGGTTAAATTCAAGTTGGTGTGATGAAATTGAATCTTAGTTAAGATCTCCAAGACATCATGATTCTTAATTCCTATCAAGATGCTTAGGACAATTGGGAATGGTTGAAAATATGTTAGGTAGAGTTTTCTCATTTTTATCTTTCACTATGTTGATTAAATGACTCATTTTGTGCTTCTAGCCTATTGATAGATTGGGTAAAATCATTTTCAGACTGAATCAGGTTTTTCATACTCATTTCTAAGTCAGTAGATTCTTCTTCTTGTTGTGGGACTTGGAACATGGAGTACGGATCTTGGATTTGAAAATTTTGTGAGAATACTTGAGTCTGTTGAGATTTGAAATTAACGTGTGGACTCAAGAAAGGCTTCAAAACTCTTTTCTAAATCTGATTTTTCTTCTATAGGTTGATCTTTAAAAGAAGTATATAAAGTTGGATGTTGGTAAGGTTGTTGACAATTGTCTTGGGGTGTTGTATCCCCATCGACTAGGTGAAGAGTAGAGATGATTATTTCAATTTTTGTCCATAAACTTGAGATTGGGGATACATTGATTCGGATAAGGCCAAACCGGCATACTTGGTTGGTTAAAATATTGTTGGGTAAAGTTATGTCATGTTGGGTTGGTGTAATCCGGGTTGAAAAAGGTCAGAACAAAATATGAATTATTATTAAAGTTAGAAACATTGTGGTCATAATTCATATTACTCAAAAAATGCCAAACAAATAAATAAAAAACAAAAGAAAAAGGAAAGAAAAAAATCTAGCCTAAGTTAGAGTAGACCTTAGACCTAGATGACTTCTAACTGGTTAGACTATCCACGATAGGTATATTGCATAATCTAATCACAAGTTAATCGGCCAGGTAGTTGGCAAGATCAGTGGGAGGTATCCGCACAGGAGCAACGGGTCTAATTATACCAAACTATTGTTCTTCAAGATTTCGCCTCTTAATCCCCTGCCTAGTCACCGATTTGGAAAGAATTAAATTCCAACAACTTCCTCATTAGGTCAATCTTCTAATGAGTTCAAGATGTTTCTAAGGCCAACATCTACTCAGATTTTGATTAGGATTGGGTTAGTGAATGAGGAGTTGATTTGTGGGCTAAGGGAGGATAATCACTCCCCATCTTATCTTGCTTATAAGTTTTGCCCTTAAGTCATTTTAGTGTGACGTGTGCAAGTAAATAGATAAGTAATCACTCAAAGCAATTGTAAATCACCAAAAAGTATTTTCTAATTTAGATGCAATACAAACGTACCTTATCTCCAGCACTTTTCAACTGTAATTTAAAATAAATGAAATTAGACAGATGCCTATGATGCAAATCTATCCGTTTTTTAAACTTTTCAATCAACGGATTACTGTTGAATTAAAAACAAAGAAGAAAAAATTAACCACTTAGTAAATAAAGAAAATATCGTTCCCTCCCAACAACGGCGCCAAAATTTGATTGCTAAAAACACAAAGTTTAGGAAAGTGTTTAACTGATGTGTGATGAACTCTGAATTTCTACAATTTATCCACGATAGAAAGGGCAATGCGGGTCGAATCCATAGGGAGGAATGCGATAGAAGTTTTTCAGTATTTTTTTAAATACTAAGTAGGCTAATCGTTCTTCTTCGAAAAAAGTCGATGTTAAGTGTTTGAGCTAGAAAGAAGATGAAGACATGATTTAGTTTTGAAGATTAGGGTTTTGAAAAGAATTAAAGGAACATGGCTTACTAATCATATACCACTACTAACTTACTAGATTAAACTTCAAGTTGAATCATAAAAACTATATCTTAGAGTGGTATTCAATTCAAGTAAGATACATAAGATGGGAAAACCCTATTTGAAATAATCACTAACCAAGACCTAATATTAAACTATCAAAGTTTCTCAAGCACAAAATAAGAAGAATAACAATATTAAACTATCAAAGCTATCTAGAATAAGAAAAATCATTGGGAAGTATTAGCAAATAATAGATTTAACTATCGTCATGTGTCATCAAGAGTATTAGCTATTTTTAGGGTTTAAGCGTGCATAAAATCCAATCGGCTTATTCTAATATAGAATTAGAAGTAATTGAGGGTAGAGATTAATAAGCCATATGAGAGAATCTAAAAAAAGCATGCTAAAAAAGAAAGAAAATAAATAAAGCAATTAAATAAAGATAAATTAGAAAGAAAAATCTTGTTATTGATGTTATCATCTTCAATTATGAGAGCCTCCTTCTTTACAAAGCTTGAAATAGAACTAAATCCTAAAAATTACAAAAGACATTTTGAAGAGAAACTAACGAAAAATCTTAAGTTATGATTTTTAATGTAGAGATGCTTTACTATGAGAGATTTCAGCTCTTTAAATAGAGCTCAAAGTCAATCACATAAAATACAATTAGGAGGTTTAACTCAATCTTAATTCAATACGTGAATTCAGCTCTAAACTGATCTGCAGCAAGTAGGCGTGTTAATTGCTAAATATGACTCATCAGACGGCAGAATTGGACAGAGTGGTCAACATAATAATTGTAGCCCTTCAAGTCCTCTTCCGTAGCAGGTTGAATCATCAGATTTTGAATATCTTTACAAAGGTTATGATTTAAATACTAAGAGGTGTCCAATCTGAATTGATTTTGAACTCCATTTAATTTGAATTATCCTCCTTATCCCTATTAGGATTAGATTTATCACGTCGATCTTCTAAAAATATATATCTGATTTTAAATTTGAATTGTGAAGATGATGATTTATCCTTTCCTCCTCTTGATTTCAAATTGATTTAAATTGAAACTCAAATTTAGATAGGATTAGAGATAAAATAAAAACTTCTTGTATTATTATCTTCTCATTTAAGTAATTACACACCATAATCAAAAAGAGGGTTAAATAAAAAAATTAAATAAAGAATAATTAAGAATAAATGTGTAAATGTGATGATAATAATGTAAAATTGAGATGCAATCACCAAGTCCCGGTTGATCCAGGCTGGGCAGGGGCCGCGGCCGCACGGGACGGGTCCGTGCCGGTTTCGGCCCGAGTCGAACCCCTAATCCTAACCATAACTCACAAAAGATGGATGTCATGGCAAACTACAAAACTAAGGTTCCTGAGCTCAATTTGTCGCCATTAATTTGACAAATTCATCAGCGTGTGATGGAAGTTGATGTCACATATCTAATAGATTAGACCGGTACTTTGAAAGACCGGAACACCGTTAAAAGATGAGAAAAATAAAGCCGTAAAAATCAAATCCTTGAATGCCTCACATGCAACAGAGCCATCTCAGTTCAGTACCAAGAATTCATCTTCACCTCAGACCATTATTTGAAAATATTAGTACCAAACAACTCAAGAAATGAAGAAAACAATGAGGCAACAGCCCTTATTTTTTTCTCTCATTCCAAAAGCCAGCCTGTTTCATAGCATAGGATAGCTATACTAGAAAACATCTCATTGAGGCACTGGCCCTGCCATAACTCTTGTGCTGTCTCACATGAAAATTCAAGGGTTTTCTTCCCCCCTTATTTTCCTATAAAACAACTCAAACCTAAAAGTCAAGTCAAAGCATGCTTAGTTGCTTGGTGTCATGGCTAAGCATTTTTCTCCCACTTCCTCACTTCCGCCACATCCTTGAATCCAAACAGCCCATAAATGAAAAGTGCATTTTTATTATTCTCTGATTATGCTGAAACTTAGAATACAAAAAGGAAGAAGAGCATACATATTTTGGGAGGAAAAAAATGTGAAAAAAGAGGTAAAAGCTTCATGTTTTCCTTCACTCTAGAAGAAGCCATCAAAACTAAGTTACAATCAATAGCACAACAACATGATTTGATCCCATCATCTTCCCGTAAATGGCAGCAATGAGAGCTTTGACAAGAACCTGCAGACCACCCTCACTTGACGTTCACAGGAGTGAAAACTGCCTCTGCAAGGACATGAGACCTCTTTGTGAGCCCCCCTCCTACAAAATGATTGATATAAACCTTCCCGTCCTTCACTGTCGCAGCCGAGGCGATGCGGTACAGAGGACCGACATATCTGCCCGTTACAGTGGCCGTCTCCCAATCGTCAAAGCTCTCGACCTGCCTGGTGGCAATGGATCCAGTCACGACGATCTTTGTTGGTGACAGGATCTCCATGCCAACTGCCATGAAGAGAGAGCCTTTAACTTTGACTTCTCTCACCTCCTCTGTTGCAGGATAAACCTTGAATAGCTTCCGCTGGCAGTGTGGTCGACGAGGAGATAGCCGTTGGGGTGGTACACAATGCCGTTCAGCGCAATAAAGCTGCTGTGCCATTCTTTTATATTGAAGAGATCGTTTCTAATGACAGAAAGCAGTTCACCATTTACTCCCACCTTCCATATCTTGCTTGATTTCTCGTCAGTGACATATGCATTGCCTTGGGGATCTACTGCCACGTCGTCAGCAAGCGATGGTTCGTCATCTGTGCCATACAGCATAGAGCTTAAATGTCAGATATGGAATATGAGCATCAGATTCTAGGTTATAACATTCATATTCTCTTACATGCTAAAAATTAGAGATGAGCACTAGCAACTTTCTTCATATATGCTATGCATACAGGTTGAGTTGTAATTTCAGATGTCATTGGCTTCTGCAGGGGTTTTCAATACAATTTCCCCAAGATAGAAATTTATGCTTGCTTGATCTCTGAGCTGGATATGGTAGCTCGGAGAGCATGTGCAATACCTGAAGCTACTTATATATAGTTCAGGAGAATGGGACGGAATAGATGCGATATGTGGTAGGCATGAACATATAGTTGGGTGAACATCACAAGTTGCAGTTGCAGCTAAATTTTAAGAACTTGTAAGTTTTCAAGATTGCATATAGTGCATGAATTATATAAAAGGACGTATATAGACGAGATATGAATGTTGAGAAGTAATAGCAGAGACAAAGAGGGGAAGGGGAAGTTGGGAAGTGAACTACAACCAATATATCCCACCTATGCACATGAAAGGCAGAAATGACATCTGTAAACCAAAAGGAAGAGAAAGAAAGGATCCCCGTCTAATTGAAAGGGTGCCGAAAAAATTTTCAGGATCCAACCAATGAAAATTTCACTGAGATATTGGGAAAATTCTAGGCCACAGTTTCAAAGATTCAGACATGCTAAATATCTCAGACGATGATCACTGTCTTCACTAGTCATTAACCCAGTTAAGTATATACTATTTATTCATCCATTCTAGTTGAATATAACTGTAATTTTCTACACTGGAATTATTGGTTCACATGACCTTAATGATATTGTTAGCTTCTTGAAAAGTCCTTACATAAAACCAATGTAGAAACTATTGTTAGTAGGCAGAAAAATTAAAAAACTGATCAAAAATTCATATCGTTGACAACTGAAGACACACATAACTTTCCCAAGGTAGAAATTTTTACTTGCTTGATATCAGAACTCGATATAGTTGGAAGAGCATGTGAAATACCTATTGTAATATGATACAACGATATCGAGATTGATGGAAATGTTGGTAAATAAAATTGCAATCAAAATTGTATACAATAGACATGAACAATTTCAGACAATAGGCATGAACAAATTTCAAAGACATCACAAGTTGCAGTTGCAACTAAATTTTAAGAATTTGACAACTTTTATGAGTGCTTATAATGCATGAAATATGTAAAAAGACACACAATGAGCGTAATAGCAAAGAAGAAGGGAAGTTGACCAACTTAGGTTCCATCATTGTTTTTCAAAAGTGTAACAAAGTTAGGAGAGCTACTGGAAATTGGCCCTGCTAGCCAAACAACTACTACTACTTATTCTAAAAAGAAAAGAGTCTTTCGTACTCTCTAAATCTTTCATATTTTCAAATTTATCAATCAAATCTTCATAATACCAGAAATACTCCTCAAATTCTGTAAGATTTTCAAAATTACTACCCCGACCAAAATTACTCCACCACCCTAATGCTCTCTCTCTTCTGCTACTGTTGTAAGGATATTTTTGGGATTTCAAATTTTTATAATAGATAATTGGGGAGTAATTTGAAAATACGAAAGAATTTGGGGAGTAATTCTGATATTATAAAGATTTGGAGAGTAATTTTGAAAATATGAAAGAATTTGAGGAGTAATTCTAATATTATGAAGATTTGAAGAGTAAATTTGAAAATATGGAAGATTTGAGGAGTTAATGTGAGAAAGACCCTTCTAAAACATAAGAAGAAGAAGACAAAAACAACAAAAGAAAAAGAAAAGAAAGAAACCAACAAACACAGCAAAAAGAAAGAAAACTCCCCTATCCAAACTGATAGTGTGCCTAAGAGTTTCCGGGGACAAACGGAAACTTTCACAAATCACATTTATCCTACTCAATAAGACAATGGGTAAAAAGAATTTTACCCTATAGGGTAAACAGTATATGAGTAAAACTTGTGACTGAACAATTACTCTATTGGAAGAAGAAATGAAATAATTTTTTTAAAAAATTATTATTACGGTAATTTTAGAAGTTTTCCTCTAGTCATGTCATAAACTAATATATAAATCAATTAAAAAAATACAACTAATTAAATTTCCATACAAATCAGTGGGGCAACTATTGACTAAAATAAAAAATATATAAACAACTTATTATAATTTGTTAGAATTACATAGTAATTAAGCAACTTTTTACGATTCACACAAAATAAAGATTAAGAACGTGAAAGAGAAATGAGATATTATACACTGGATCAATCAATAATAGTAAATTTCACCTTTTTTTTAATTTTAAAAAGTAAAATGGCTAACCAAGTAGAGTAAGAGACTCTTACTCTTACCCAACAATCTTAGATAAATAGGCAAGAAATCTTATCCTTAGCCTATCCATTTAGATAATGGGTAAGAAATCTTTTTCTTTCAAAAATCTCTTACTTTTGTCCTAAAATATAGTTAAATAAGTAGGATAAACAAAGCAAACAAACCAAAAAAGCGATAAAGAGATAACTGAGTAATTAAATAAAATAAATTTTGAAGCTGTTCGCAAGTTTTTTCGGTAATTCAGTAATCTTAAAAATCTCCAACCCAAATTATACTATGCATCGATTCGCAAAGTAGCATAATTTATAAAGAATTGTTTGCAAAAATAACCAAAAATCATTGCTAAAACGAAATAGCCATTTGAAAATTAAAAATTTGCTAGAAATATGACATCAACAAAAGGATCAAAACAGTAAGACCACAGCTCATGTGACCACAGTCCGGCCACGGCGACTTTTCTTACCTGGTCCGCTGAGCTTCGTGAGAAAGATCGGTCCCACGAGTCCAGCCTGTAGGCGGCTACCGCCGAGAACTTCGCGCCGTGGATGTCGCCGTACACCACAAGCAGCCGGTCCCTGGCCCGGTCCACCAGCACCCCCACCGACCCGTTCCCGGCGACCTCGGCCTCCCTGATCACCGTCCGCTCCTCGGCCGCGCCGTCGGCGATCTCGACGACGGTGCCCTCGAAGAAGGTGGAGACAAAGAATCGGCGGGCCGGGGCGTCCCACTTGGCGCACTCGCGGAAGAGGCCGACGCCGGAGTAGACGTGGGCGGAGGGGGAGGCGTCGGTGAGGGCAGAGATCAGGATGGCAAGGGGGACGGCGGAGGCGAGGAGGAGGAGGACGGCGGTCCGCCCGCGGAAGAGGCAGCAGCCGCCTGAGGCGGCGGCAGAGGAGCCACAGCAGACGCCAGCCATGTTTTTGGGATGGGTGAGAGAGAGTGCGTGAAGGGCCTGGGATTTTAAATGCGGACAGAGGGGTCGTTTTGTAATTTTGATGACAGGAAAGGGTCTCTTTTGTAAAATAATATAATATATAAAGATTGGGGGGTTGGTTGACTGGGGTGAGCTGCGGTCAGTGTCCGTCCCCACGTCGCCTTAATCGGAACGCCTTGGACTTAATCGCAAACTTGGACTTAATCGCAAATGGCGGCTCTGGGTATCAAAGCATGGAATATTTGAATTTTTCAAATTTGTACTTGTATATTCAAATTTTTAATAGCTAATGAGCTCAAAACGTCTAACATAGAAAATAAACGTGTCCTGGCCTCCTGGCTCTCGTGATCGAATTCTCTATGCTTTACAAGCGAACTAGGTTTTCAGTTTGAATGATTTCGTAAATTTTTGTGTGCTAATTTACAGATTCTACTGTACGAGGGTGTTTGTTTCGCGTAAAAGGTCATAAAAGGCTGTAATTCGTAAATGACTTGCAGACCAATTGTAACTACGGTGTTTGTTTGAACCGTAATTCATAAAACACTTACACAACCCAACTATGATTCTTGAGTTAACAGGAACTATATGTGTGGTGGAAATTTTCCGCTGTGAGTGATCAGACGGTCGATTCAAACCACAAGCGGGAGAATGAGTTTAATGTGTAAGTGCAAAATAATAATCACAATACAGAAAAGGAGACAGAGACATAGAATTTTTTACATGAAAATCGAAATCGGGAAAACCCACGAAGAGGAGGAAAATTCACCGATTCTTGAGTTAACAGGAACTACAGGAATTGGATGGTGTATCTTGAGTTTGGATTGAGTGGAAAGGAAAGATCCCCTTCTCGCTGGAGAAGAAGGTCTATTTGTACTGATCCGTTGATGGTTAAGGAGCTCTGATGGGGTTTCTCCACGATCTCCACATGCGGATTTGTTGTAACGACAGTGATTATGGACGCTGGAATATTGGGAGTACATGTAATAATTGTCTACCTTGAATACAGGGGCATTGCACGTTTTCAACGTGAGAGAAGGGGCTGGCGTGATTGCAGGCAAAGATCTCAGTGGTCATTACTGGAAACTTTTGGTTCGTGATGAAGTTGGGAATCTTGAACTGCAGCTGACTCCGGGGGATGATGTCTCCGGAACAGTAGTAGCTCCAGAGTGAGACAGAACTTTATGAAAATGTTGTCGAATGTGATGGAACTCTGAGAGGATCTAGAACTGTGGAGGTTACTGATAATTGTGATTTTCATGTATGTTTTACATTATTTTTATACCTATTTTTGCCATATTTAATTCTGCATGGATAATTTTGTATATGATTTTGCAGGTATAAAGTTAAGAACAATTTTGGAGAAAAACCCGAAAAGCGATGAAGAGTAGAGTTACAGTAAGAAAATCACTGATATAAAGACCTAGAGATGAACCCAGAGCATGAAACTAGATTTACACA
The DNA here is from genome assembly GCA_038442645.1 of Agave tequilana. Taxonomy (NCBI): domain Eukaryota; kingdom Viridiplantae; phylum Streptophyta; class Magnoliopsida; order Asparagales; family Asparagaceae; genus Agave; species Agave tequilana. Next base: position 115,291 of record JAVJIF010001657.1, on the reverse strand, counting down.
TGAAGATAAAGTAGCCACCAAAATTTCAAGTCCATTAGCTGAAGTCAGAGGGTGGATTGGTCGTCCAGACGGCTAATTCATCGTTGAGTAGTCAACTCCATTGCTGCGCTTTTGCCAACTGTTTTCCTACTCTAAATCAAAGAGTATTGATTTTCACAGCGGATTAGCCATGAAATAATGTCTATTAGTTGACTGCAACAACTATATTGATAGTTAGGTTTTAGAATGACAGGAGATAACCTAGCAATGCTTCAGAAGATTAGAAAACACAATCTTACATGTTGACACCGATAGGAAATATATATAGATTGTGAAATTATAATAGAATGATCCACCGAACTTAATACTTTCTTAGCTAGTTAATTCACTGGATCAATAGATTGTAGACTAAACTAAAGGATAGAATTGATGTTACTTGATAGAGAATACTAATTAAAATAGGGATTTTTGATTGTTGGCATAAGCACAAGCACAAGTATTATATTCGACTTTAGTTGATGAAATCAATTACCTTAGCATCATCTCTTATAGCCATCATTAGTTTAAATCATTTGTATATCCACATCAATTTTTTTAAATAAAACTAAGATAAATTATCTCGATATTCAATTAGACATCAATTCTCATGGGATCGACAACTCTATTCATCACTTTATTATTTGTAAACGATTGGTGTACTTGCTAATTCACAATATCAAGTTTTTGGTGCCATTGCCAGGATTGTTTTGTTCTTTTTTATATCAATAATATTTGATACTAGTTTTAATTTGAAATCTATTTTTATTTTTTATTTTATTCTTGTTCTTTTTTATTTCAGGATTATGCATCTCAATAACTTCCAATGTCCTCACAAAGTTTTGAGCCGAAGCAAGCATGTATGTGTGTGGAGGAGATCATTTTAGTTTTGATTGTCACTATACATGATCACTCAATTAACTGCCCACCAAGGGTAGATATCTTCGAAAATAATATTTTAAAAACAGTTGAGTATTAATTGAAAACACTATTGAGTGAAGAATAAAATAACTAATTTTAAAATAGTTTTGAAAACTAGTTCAAGATTCTTGTTTTATAGCATATATATGCTCATGAATCTAAAATCATTAGTAAACAAATTGTGAGTGAATAATAATCATGTAAATATCATATTTATGAAAATAACACTCATATAGCTCTAAAGAATTCTCAAAAACTTCATATGAAATTCTTATTAAATATATTGACATATAGAAGAATTGCTTTAAAAGAATATAAAGATATAAATTAAGAAATTCTTTTCACTAAGTTGTAAAAAAATATAAACAATTATAATCAAGATTATGAAAGCAATAAACTTAAATTATCAAATATTTTCACTAACACGATAATTAAGAAATACATGAGACAAATGGAAGATAAACTTCAATGATATATGTAAATTTCATCAAACTTAAAGCTTACATATATAAATCCAAATATAAATGAGTAGATATGTAGGTAATTTGAGTATATGGCACATAACTGTGGCCCAAAGGCCTATCACTCTAGTTTTGATGATGATCAACTCATGTAGTTATATTTACTAATGATCTTGTTTAATTAGTGACAGATTCTTTATCAAGATCTTAGTAGGTGCAAAGCTCAACAAAGGATTAAATGTCAAGATTTGGAGCTAGCACGGGGTGATCCAAGGAGCTTTGGATCAAGCTTGGACCAAGTCAAGAAGATGAGAAGCCTTCAAGTGAAGACTTCAAGAAGATGAAGACTTGTGTCTAGGTATAAGATTTTGTTTTTGTTTTAGAAAAAATGTAAAGGATAGATAGTTGGTGGATTGCTCAAGTCATATCACACACACACTCTTGATAGAATTATTTTCATGATAAAAATTTCATTTCATAAAAGATTTTCCTGTTAAGAAAAGATTTTTATTTGTGATAAAATACAATTTGGTTTTGGTATTCATGTATACATATCTTATATCCAAAACCATGTTTAGAGCCTTATGTCAAAAACTAGATATTCATCTTATTTGTGTAGTGGATCATATCCATACACACTATGCTTTAAAAGTATATCTTGTTTTTTGTATTTGATGAGATTTTCCTTATGACAAAATATCTACTTTGGGTTTTGGTAATTTCTTATATACATATCCTTTAACCAAAACAAGTTTAGTGCTTTATGTCAAAAACTAGATATTTCATCTTGATTGTGTGGTGATCATATCCATACACACTTTGCTTTATAAGTTCAAAATATCTTGTTTTTGTATTTTGTGAAGTTATGGTAAAACAAGTTTTAGAAAAACATATTTTTAGAAAAACAGTTTTTATTTTGATTGAAACTATTTTTCTGGATTTACTGTGAATTTCTGGGATTTTATTAAGCAAAAGACCAATCCTTAATCCCTATTTTTCTGGTTCTGCCAGTTCTGATTTTTCAGAACTGACAGAGGCCGGTCGACCGGGTCGGTCGACCGGACGTGCACGACGTGCACGCCAGTGTGCACTGGAGAACGGTCGACCGGGCCGGTCGACCGACAGAGAGTTTACTCTCTTCTCCAGGTGCGCGGTCGACCGGGCCGGTCGACCGGAGGCTGCAACGGTCGGATTTTTGACCATTGCCGGTCGACCGGACCGGTCGACCGGAAGCTCTGACAGAGCCCAACGGTCAGATTTTTCTGGCCTCTATAAAAGGGGGTTTTGTCATTGTTTTAAGCCAAGATTTTTGGAGACCTTAGAGCTAGTTTTTCCCAGTCTTTCTGAAGGGTTTTTCTCCACAAAATTAGAGTCAATACTTCCAATTAAAAGGAGAGTTTTATCAAAGAGTGTAAAAGAGATTTTCTTGAGTTTTTCACCAAAGATTCTTTCCTTGCTTTCTCACACAAACACTTGAGCATCCATTGAGCTATTCATTCTATAGGAGTGTTATTGTGAGAGGATTTTAGGTGATCAAGAGTTGTGATCACCAAAGTTCATCTTTGTTCTTTGAGAAGGCGGACGGTTGTGTTCGCGGTTTGATTGAGGGTCCTAGTGAGGACTTGGTGTTGTTGGGTCCTAGTGAGGACTTGTAGCTTGAGGTGCGACCTCGACGAGCCGGTGGGCTTGTGGTGTGTAAGGGACTAGAGAGTCCGAGGGCTTGTAGGTGTTGCGGCACCGAGGAGAGATCCGGTGGGATCTTGCATAGTGGAAATCCTTCGTGTGTCGAAGGCGGGGATGTAGAGCAAGTGTGCTCGAACCTCGAAACAAACCCTTTGTGTTTGCGATTGCTCACTCTTGCTCTCTTTCTCTTTTTGTCTCTATTTTATATCTTGCATTCAATTTATTGTGTTCATCTTATATATGCATGATATATTCCCTTGTGCTCATAATTGATATACATACTTGCTTGGGATTGTTGTTAACACTAGTATTCAACCAAGAGAGCCAACGCGGCACCTCAACCCATTCAAGGGGAATCTAGAGGAGTTTGTCCAGAGCCTCGCAAGGGGAATTCGGCAACACTCTTGTGTTATACATAAGTGTTTAATTAAAAGAAGTTTAATTTGGTCAACTTAGTTTTAATTCCGCATTATTTGTTCATAAGTGACCATTAGATTAGCCATCACCTATTCGCCCCCCCTCTAGGTGATCTTACAATTGGTATCAGAGCCAAGTGCTCTTGATATTGGGTCTAACAACCTAGAGTTAAAGATCCTATTTTTAGGCTAATCACAATATTTTGTACACACACCATGGACTTCATGTCACCACCCACCTTTGACATTCTTAACATCCAAATTTGGAAGGTTAAGATGTCATTGTACCTCAAAGCCTTAGGTTTTCATGTCTATCTTGCCACTACTAATAATGCTTATTCTTTAGATGGTAAGAACATTGAGGCTAATGCAAAAGCCCTTCATGCTATTAAGTCAACCCTAAATGATGATTATTTATCTAGGGTTTCTAATGTTGAATCGGCTTTTGTAGCTTGGGACATCATCACCTCCCTTGGCGAAAAGGACCTATACTATGCGGGGAGCGATTCGGACGTTGGAAGCAACATCTCCAACGTATGCTACATGGTCCAAGGGGATAACCCTCTTGAGGTAAACACCGAATCCGATGATGAGGATGTAGACATGTCATATGATGAGCTTGCTACCTTTTGTCATCTTGTGCTTGAAAAATATGACATGATTAAAAAGAAAAATAAAAATTTGAAAAAGGAACTTGATTGCATGCATGTAGAACATGACTCTTTTAGAAGTAACATTGCATGTTTAGAAAAAGATAATAAATTTTGAAAAAGAATTTTGATGCCATGCTTAATGATAAAGATTTATTAGAAAATAAATGGCATGCTTAGAAAAAGAAAATGAGTTTTTGAAAAATGAGAATGTTTCCCTTATGTCTAAATTAAATAATTTATGTAAAGGAACATTGATTTGAAAAATAAAATTGATATGGTGGAAAAACAAAAAGAAGTTGTTTTTCAAGAGAATAAATCTTTAAAAAGAAAACTATGTGAAAAAGAAAAAGATTTTGTTTCTCAAAAGAAAAAGAAAATTGATCATATATCTCATCATACTTCTCATGCACACATTGATCAAAATGAGATTAAAAAGTTGAAAAATAAAATTGATAATTTGAGCTCTAATTTGAGCTCATGTGCATTCAATCATACTAGATTGGAATCCTTGTTTCAAAAGAAACAAGTTCCTCATACTCATGCACATTCACATCATGCACATGCTTATGATGCACATCATGCTCACACTCCCACTCATAAGTATGCTAAGGTGTACATATGTACACATTGTGGCCGCAAAGGCCATTTAGCAAAATTTTGTTATGAAAGGTTAAATGTTCTTATTTTTGATAAAAATAAAAATGCTTGGGTTCCTTACAAGACTAACCCCATAGGACCCAAGAAAATATGGGTACCAAAATCCCCACCTTGTGTATTTGATGTAGGTGAGGAATCTCTCAAAACGTGAGAGATTTGGTGCCTTGATGGTGAGTGCATTTGAACTAAAATGACACATACTTGAAGCACCACTATCAAGGAACTTTGGTGGGACAACCACCATATTTGGAGCTTTGGAGTTGGTAACAATTTCTAAACTCCTACTTTTTTGTACATGCTTTTAATTTCATATATCATTCATAGCATGCTCATGTTTTAAGATTTTATGTGCTTCATGTGGTATTTACATGCTTAAATGTAGAATGTGTCAAAACTTGCATTTATACATATATGAATAGTGAACTACAATTGACTCATATATATTTGAACTTCATGCTCATTTGTATCCACTATATGCACGTGTATAGGCTAGTTTTGATGATTCGGTCATTTATACTTGTTATGCCTATCCTTGATCTTACTTCATGTATATGTGTGTTTATTCAAATCTAATAAATATACATGTATACCCTTGAGTCATTTGCCTTCATGCAATATATTTTGGACTCTTTTCATATTTGGGATATGTATGCATAATTGTTAGAATTGGATAAATCATACATATACCATGAAGATTAGTATTTTAAATAAATAATAAAAAAAATTGATGATTTTTCATGTTTTTGATTTGTATTAAAGATTAAAACATGTGTACAACAAAATGTGATTTATGATCTTTTGAGCTTGAATGACTATTTTCATGAAAATACCATTTACATAACCTTTGAACACTCATCTTTTATGATAAAAGATAATTTTTGAGCTTTATGGACTATGAGTGCTTAAACTTGTATGTATTTAGTATAATTCATGAATAACATATGATTTCATGTTTTTTTAAGGATCTTAACTAGTTTTTCAAAAATTATTTATAACTAGTTATTTATTCTTCAAATTGGTAGTGCTTAAACATAGCTATCTTTTAAACCTACCAATTTTTGGTTATGAGTATATACATGATTTACAGTGTTAATTTTACAATTGGTATATTACTCACATTTTGGTTCCTATATATGTATGCCCTAATTTTCAAATTGGTCTTATCTATTCACATACATATATATGATTTTCATGTGCTTGCTTTATAATTGATTTACATTCTTAAAAGCACAAAAAGTTTATGCTAAGTTAAGTTAACACCTTATATTAACTATGCATAAGCTTATGAAAAATAAAAAGATTTTATTTTAGATCTTTCATTTGGTATCAATATGCTTCAAATTTGTTATATGATTACAATTGATATCAATATGTTTGAAACATTAAAAGATTTGCAATGATAACTTGATATCACACATCTTCAAGTGCTATTGGTATCAAAATTACAAATTATGATTGGTTCAAAATTTGTTTTATTGGGAAAAGTTCAAAATTTTGTTTTGATAAAAAAAAAAAATTAAAATGTTTTGTTTTGCATTTCCTATATGCAAGGAGAGCTTAACATTTCTCTTACATATAGATTCATGTTGAGTATATTATAAATTGAGGAGCTTAACATCTCTTCTTTATATGATATACGTGTGTAGGGGGAGCTTCACATCTCCTTCTATGCATTACATAGTTGTGTTGTGTGAATTAGGGCTTCACATCCCTCTTTCATGCAATGCACATTGTAGGGAAGCTAACTTAACGTCTCCTCTTCATGAATGTATATCGCATATAAATCTTTATTGGTTGATTTGTATTTACCCCTTCTTGATTCGTTTGTTTTTGACAAAAAAAAGGGGAGAAAAATTTGTTTTGATTTGCTTTTACTTTGAACCCTTTGTTGATGATTGACAAAAAGGGGGAGAAGTATTTGTGATGTATTTGTGATATATGCATGATTTTCTTACTTAAGGGGGAGAAGTATTTGTCTTCCTTACTTAAGGTTGTATAAGATTTGTATTTATGCATATATATATTTGTATTGCAAATAGGAGAAAAAGATTTTGATTTATGCTTGTTGCATGTTTATCTCCATACTGGCATACATATTCACGTGCCTCATTGCCTTATCTATTGCTTACTTGGTATGCATGAGTTAAGGGGGAGCTTCTTTGAAGCTTTACTTTAATCCATGCATATATAACTTCATGAGTTTTGTCATCATCAAAAAGGGGAGATTGTTGGCCCAAAGGCCTATCACTCTAGTTTTGATGATGATCAACTCATGTAGTTATATTTGCTAATGATCTTGTTTAATTAGTGACAGATTCTTTATCAAGATCTTAGTAGGTGCAAAGCTCAACAAAGGATTAAATGTCAAGATTTGGAGCTAGCACGGGGTGATCCAAGGAGCTTTGGATCAAGCTTGGACCAAGTCAAGAAGATGAGAAGCCTTCAAGTGAAGACTTCAAGAAGATGAAGACTTGTGTCTAGGTATAAGATTTTGTTTTTGTTTTAGAAAAAATGTAAAGGATAGATAGTTGGTGGATTGCTCAAGTCATATCACACACACACTCTTGATAGAATTGTTTTCATGATAAAAATTTCATTTCATAAAAGATTTTCTTGTTAAGAAAAGATTTTTATTTGTGATAAAATACAATTTGGTTTTGGTATTCATGTATACATATCTTATATCCAAAACCATGTTTAGAGCCTTATGTCAAAAACTAGATATTCATCTTATTTGTGTAGTGGATCATATCCATACACACTATGCTTTAAAAGTATATCTTGTTTTTGTATTTGATGAGATTTTCCTTATGACAAAATATCTACTTTGGGTTTTGGTAATTTCTTATATACATATCCTTTAACCAAAACAAGTTTAGTGCTTTATGTCAAAAACTAGATATTTCATCTTGATTGTGTGGTGGATCATATCCATACACACTTTGCTTTATAAGTTCAAAATATCTTGTTTTTGTATTTTGTGAAGTTATGGTAAAACAAGTTTTAGAAAAACATATTTTTAGAAAAACAGTTTTTATTTTGATTGAAACTATTTTTCTGGATTTACTGTGAATTTCTGGGATTTTATTAAGCCAAAAGACCAATCCTAATCCCTATTTTCTGGTTCTGCCAGTTCTGATTTTTCAGAACTGACAGAGGCCGGTCGACCGGGTCGGTCGACCGGACGTGCACGACGTGCACGCCAGTGTGCACTGGAGAACGGTCGACCGGGCCGGTCGACCGACAGAGAGTTTACTCTCTTCTCCAGGTGCGCGGTCGACCGGGCCGGTCGACCGGAGGCTGCAACGGTCGGATTTTTGACCATTGCCGGTCGACCGGACCGGTCGACCGGAAGCTCTGACAGAGCCCAACGGTCAGATTTTTCTGGCCTCTATAAAAGGGGGTTTTGTCATTGTTTTAAGCCAAGATTTTTGGAGACCTTAGAGCTAGTTTTCCCAGTCTTTCTGAAGGGTTTTTCTCCACAAAATTAGAGTCAATACTTCCAATTAAAAGGAGAGTTTTATCAAAGAGTGTAAAAGAGATTTTCTTGAGTTTCTCACCAAAGATTCTTTCCTTGCTTTCTCACACAAACACTTGAGCATCCATTGAGCTATTCATTCTATAGGAGTGTTATTGTGAGAGGATTTTAGGTGATCAAGAGTTGTGATCACCAAAGTTCATCTTTGTTCTTTGAGAAGGCGGACGGTTGTGTTCGCGGTTTGATTGAGGGTCCTAGTGAGGACTTGGTGTTGTTGGGTCCTAGTGAGGACTTGTAGCTTGAGGTGCGACCTCGACGAGCCGGTGGGCTTGTGGTGTGTAAGGGACTAGAGAGTCCGAGGGCTTGTAGGTGTTGCGGCACCGAGGAGAGATCCGGTGGGATCTTGCATAGTGGAAATCCTTCGTGTGTCGAAGGCGGGGATGTAGAGCAAGTGTGCTCGAACCTCGAACAAACCCTTTGTGTTTGCGATTGCTCACTCTTGCTCTCTTTCTCTTTTTTGTCTCTATTTTATATCTTGCATTCAATTTATTGTGTTCATCTTATATATGCATGATATATTCCCTTGTGCTCATAATTGATATACATACTTGCTTGGGATTGTTGTTAACACTAGTATTCAACCAAGAGAGCCAACGCGGCACCTCAACCCATTCAAGGGGAATCTAGAGGAGTTGTCCAGAGCCTCGCAAGGGGAATTCGGCAACACTCTTGTGTTATACATAAGTGTTTAATTAAAAGAAGTTTAATTTGGTCAACTTAGTTTTAATTCCGCATTATTTGTTCATAAGTGACCATTAGATTAGCCATCACCTATTCGCCCCCCTCTAGGTGATCTTACAATTGGTATCAGAGCCAAGTGCTCTTGATATTGGGTCTAACAACCTAGAGTTAAAGATCCTATTTTTAGGCTAATCACAATATTTTGTACACACACCATGGACTTCATGTCACCACCCACCTTTGACATTCTTAACATCCAAATTTGGAAGGTTAAGATGTCATTGTACCTCAAAGCCTTAGGTTTTCATGTCTATCTTGCCACTACTAATAATGCTTATTCTTTAGATGGTAAGAACATTGAGGCTAATGCAAAAGCCCTTCATGCTATTAAGTCAACCCTAAATGATGATTATTTATCTAGGGTTTCTAATGTTGAATCGGCTTTTGTAGCTTGGGACATCATCACCTCCCTTGGCGAAAAGGACCTATACTATGCGGGGAGCGATTCGGACGTTGGAAGCAACATCTCCAACGTATGCTACATGGTCCAAGGGGATAACCCTCTTGAGGTAAACACCGAATCCGATGATGAGGATGTAGACATGTCATATGATGAGCTTGCTACCTTTTGTCATCTTGTGCTTGAAAAATATGACATGATTAAAAAGAAAAATAAAAATTTGAAAAAAGGAACTTGATTGCATGCATGTAGAACATGACTCTTTTAGAAGTAACATTGCATGTTTAGAAAAAGATAATAAAATTTTGAAAAAGAATTTTGATGCCATGCTTAATGATAAAGATTTATTAGAAAATAAAATGGCATGCTTAGAAAAAGAAAATGAGTTTTTGAAAAATGAGAATGTTTCCCTTATGTCTAAATTAAATAATTTATGTAAAGGAAACATTGATTTGAAAAATAAAATTGATATGGTGGAAAAACAAAAAGAAGTTGTTTTTCAAGAGAATAAATCTTTAAAAAGAAAACTATGTGAAAAAGAAAAAGATTTTGTTTCTCAAAAGAAAAAGAAAATTGATCATATATCTCATCATACTTCTCATGCACACATTGATCAAAATGAGATTAAAAAGTTGAAAAATAAAATTGATAATTTGAGCTCTAATTTGAGCTCATGTGCATTCAATCATACTAGATTGGAATCCTTGTTTCAAAAGAAACAAGTTCCTCATACTCATGCACATTCACATCATGCACATGCTTATGATGCACATCATGCTCACACTCCCACTCATAAGTATGCTAAGGTGTACATATGTACACATTGTGGCCGCAAAGGCCATTTAGCAAATTTTGTTATGAAAGGTTAAATGTTCTTATTTTTGATAAAAATAAAAATGCTTGGGTTCCTTACAAGACTAACCCCATAGGACCCAAGAAATATGGGTACCAAAATCCCCACCTTGTGTATTTGATGTAGGTGAGGAATCTCTCAAAACGTGAGAGATTTGGTGCCTTGATGGTGAGTGCATTTGAACTAAAATGACACATACTTGAAGCACCACTATCAAGGAACTTTGGTGGGACAACCACCATATTTGGAGCTTTGGAGTTGGTAACAATTTCTAAACTCCTACTTTTTTTGTACATGCTTTTAATTTCATATATCATTCATAGCATGCTCATGTTTTAAGATTTTATGTGCTTCATGTGGTATTTACATGCTTAAATGTAGAATGTGTCAAAACTTGCATTTATACATATATGAATAGTGAACTACAATTGACTCATATATATTTGAACTTCATGCTCATTTGTATCCACTATATGCACGTGTATAGGCTAGTTTTGATGATTCGGTCATTTATACTTGTTATGCCTATCCTTGATCTTACTTCATGTATATGTGTGTTTAATTCAAATCTAATAAATATACATGTATACCCTTGAGTCATTTGCCTTCATGCAATATATTTGGACTCTTTCATATTTGGGATATGTATGCATAATTGTTAGAATTGGATAAATCATACATATACCATGAAGATTAGTATTTTAAATAAATAATAAAAAAATTGATGATTTTTCATGTTTTTGATTTGTATTAAAGATTAAAACATGTGTACAACAAAATGTGATTTATGATCTTTTTGAGCTTGAATGACTATTTTCATGAAAATACCATTTACATAACCTTTGAACACTCATCTTTTATGATAAAAGATAATTTTTGAGCTTTATGGACTATGAGTGCTTAAACTTGTATGTATTTAGTATAATTCATGAATAACATATGATTTCATGTTTTTTTAAGGATCTTTAACTAGTTTTTCAAAAATTATTTATAACTAGTTATTTATTCTTCAAATTTGGTAGTGCTTAAACATAGCTATCTTTTAAACCTACCAATTTTTGGTTATGAGTATATACATGATTTACAGTGTTAATTTTACAATTGGTATATTACTCACATTTTGGTTCCTATATATGTATGCCCTAATTTTCAAATTGGTCTTATCTATTCACATACATATATATGATTTTCATGTGCTTGCTTTATAATTGATTTACATTCTTAAAAGCACAAAAAGTTTATGCTAAGTTAAGTTAACACCTTATATTAACTATGCATAAGCTTATGAAAAATAAAAAGATTTTATTTTAGATCTTTCATTTGGTATCAATATGCTTCAAATTTGTTATATGATTACAATTGATATCAATATGTTTGAAACATTAAAAGATTTTGCAATGATAACTTGATATCACACATCTTCAAGTGCTATTGGTATCAAAATTACAAATTATGATTGGTTCAAAATTTGTTTTATTGGGAAAAGTTCAAAATTTTGTTTTGATAAAAAAAAAAAATTAAATGTTTTGTTTTGTATTTCCTATATGCAAGGAGAGCTTAACATCTCTCTTACATATAGATTCATGTTGAGTATATTATAAATTGAGGAGCTTAACATCTCTTCTTTATATGATATACGTGTGTAGGGGGAGCTTCACATCTCCTTCTATGCATTACATAGTTGTGTTGTGTGAATTAGGGCTTCACATCCCTCTTTCATGCAATGCACATTGTAGGGAAGCTAACTTAACGTCTTCCTCTTCATGAATGTATATCGCATATAAATCTTTATTGGTTGATTTGTATTTACCCCTTCTTGATTCGTTTGTTTTTGACAAAAAAAAGGGGGAGAAAAATTTGTTTTGATTTGCTTTTACTTTGAACCCTTTGTGATGATTGACAAAAAGGGGGAGAAGTATTTGTGATGTATTTGTGATATATGCATGATTTTCTTACTTAAGGGGGAGAAGTATTTGTCTTCCTTACTTAAGGTTGTATAAGATTTGTATTTATGCATATATATATTTGTATTGCAAATAGGAGAAAAAGATTTTGATTTATGCTTGTTGCATGTGTTTATCTCCATACTGGCATACATATTCACGTGCCTCATTGCCTTATCTATTGCTTATTTGGTATGCATGAGTTAAGGGGGAGCTTCTTTGAAGCTTTACTTTAATCCATGCATATATAACTTCATGAGTTTTGTCATCATCAAAAAGGGGGAGATTGTTGGCCCAAAGGCCTATCACTCTAGTTTTGATGATGATCAACTCATGTAGTTATATTTGCTAATGATCTTGTTTAATTAGTGACAGATTCTTTATCAAGATCTTAGTAGGTGCAAAGCTCAACAAAGGATTAAATGTCAAGATTTGGAGCTAGCACGGGGTGATCCAAGGAGCTTTGGATCAAGCTTGGACCAAGTCAAGAAGATGAGAAGCCTTCAAGTGAAGACTTCAAGAAGATGAAGACTTGTGTCTAGGTATAAGATTTTGTTTTTGTTTTAGAAAAAATGTAAAGGATAGATAGTTGGTGGATTGCTCAAGTCATATCACACACACACTCTTGATAGAATTGTTTTTCATGATAAAAATTTCATTTCATAAAGATTTTCTTGTTAAGAAAAGATTTTTATTTGTGATAAAATACAATTGGTTTTTGGTATTCATGTATACATATCTTATATCCAAAACCATGTTTAGAGCCTTATGTCAAAAACTAGATATTCATCTTATTTGTGTAGTGGATCATATCCATACACACTATGCTTTAAAAGTATATCTTGTTTTTGTATTTGATGAGATTTTCCTTATGACAAAATATCTACTTTGGGTTTTGGTAATTTCTTATATACATATCCTTTAACCAAAACAAGTTAGTGCTTTATGTCAAAAACTAGATATTTCATCTTGATTGTGTGGTGGATCATATCCATACACACTTTGCTTTATAAGTTCAAAATATCTTGTTTTTGTATTTTGTGAAGTTATGAAAAAACAAGTTTTAGAAAAACATATTTTTAGAAAAAACAGTTTTTATTTTGATTGAAACTATTTTCTGGATTTACTGTGAATTTCTGGGATTTATTAAGCCAAAAGACCAATCCTTAATCCCTATTTTCTGGTTCTGCCAGTTCTGATTTTTCAGAACTGACAGAGGCCGGTCGACCGGGTTCGGTCGACCGGACGTGCACGACGTGCACGCCAGTGTGCACTGGAGAACGGTCGACCGGGCCGGTCGACCGTTTCAGAGAGCTTTGCTCTCGGGAATTATCGGTCGACCGGGCGGTCGACCGACAGAGAGTTTACTCTCTTCTCCAGGTGCGCGGTCGACCAGGCCGGTCGACGGAGGCTGCAACGGTCGGATTTTTGACCATTGCCGGTCGACCGGACCGGTCGACCGGAAGCTCTGACAGAGCCCAACGGTCAGATTTTTCTGGCCTCTATAAAAGGGGGTTTGTCATTGTTTTAAGCCAAGATTTTGGAGACCTTAGAGCTAGTTTTTCCCAGTCTTTCTGAAGGGTTTTTCTCCACAAAATTAGAGTCAATACTTCCAATTAAAAGGAGAGTTTTATCAAAGAGTGTAAAAGAGATTTTCTTGAGTTTTTCACCAAAGATTCTTTCCTTGCTTTCTCACACAAACACTTGAGCATCCATTGAGCTATTCATTCTATAGGAGTGTTATTGTGAGAGGATTTTAGGTGATCAAGAGTTGTGATCACCAAAGTTCATCTTTGTTCTTTGAGAAGGCGGACGGTTGTGTTCGCGGTTTGATTGAGGGTCCTAGTGAGGACTTGGTGTTGTTGGGTCCTAGTGAGGACTTGTAGCTTGAGGTGCGACCTCGACGAGCCGGTGGGCTTGTGGTGTGTAAGGGACTAGAGAGTCCGAGGGCTTGTAGGTGTTGCGGCACCGAGGAGAGATCCGGTGGGATCTTGCATAGTGGAAATCCTTCGTGTGTCGAAGGCGGGGATGTAGAGCAAGTGTGCTCGAACCTCGAAACAAACCCTTTGTGTTTGCGATTGCTCACTCTTGCTCTCTTTCTCTTTTTGTCTCTATTTTTATCTTGCATTCAATTTATTGTGTTCATCTTATATATGCATGATATATTCCCTTGTGCTCATAATTGATATACATACTTGCTTGGGATTGTTGTTAACACTAGTATTCAACCAAGAGAGCCAACGCGGCACCTCAACCCATTCAAGGGGAATCTAGAGGAGTTTGTCCAGAGCCTCGCAAGGGGAATTCGGCAACACTCTTGTGTTATACATAAGTGTTTAATAAAAGAAGTTTAATTTGGTCAACTTAGTTTTAATTCCGCATTATTTGTTCATAAGTGACCATTAGATTAGCCATCACCTATTCGCCCCCCTCTAGGTGATCTTACAATTGGTATCAGAGCCAAGTGCTCTTGATATTGGGTCTAACAACCTAGAGTTAAAGATCCTATTTTTAGGCTAATCACAATATTTTGTACACACACCATGGACTTCATGTCACCACCCACCTTTGACATTCTTAACATCCAAATTTGGAAGGTTAAGATGTCATTGTACCTCAAAGCCTTAGGTTTTCATGTCTATCTTGCCACTACTAATAATGCTTATTCTTTAGATGGTAAGAACATTGAGGCTAATGCAAAAGCCCTTCATGCTATTAAGTCAACCCTAAATGATGATTATTTATCTAGGGTTTCTAATGTTGAATCGGCTTTTGTAGCTTGGGACATCATCACCTCCCTTGCCGAAAAGGACCTATACTATGCGGGGAGCGATTCGGACGTTGGAAGCAACATCTCCAACGTATGCTACATGGTCCAAGGGGATAACCCTCTTGAGGTAAACACCGAATCCGATGATGAGGATGTAGACATGTCATATGATGAGCTTGCTACCTTTTGTCATCTTGTGCTTGAAAAATATGACATGATTAAAAAGAAAAATAAAAATTTGAAAAAGGAACTTGATTGCATGCATGTAGAACATGACTCTTTTAGAAGTAACATTGCATGTTTAGAAAAAGATAATAAAATTTTGAAAAAGAATTTTGATGCCATGCTTAATGATAAAGATTTATTAGAAAATAAAATGGCATGCTTAGAAAAAGAAAATGAGTTTTGAAAAATGAGAATGTTTCCCTTATGTCTAAATTAAATAATTTATGTAAAGGAAACATTGATTTGAAAAATAAAATTGATATGGTGGAAAAACAAAAAGAAGTTGTTTTTCAAGAGAATAAATCTTTAAAAAGAAAACTATGTGAAAAAGAAAAAGATTTTGTTTCTCAAAAAAAAAAGAAAATTGATCATATATCTCATCATACTTCTCATGCACACATTGATCAAAATGAGATTAAAAAGTTGAAAAATAAAATTGATAATTTGAGCTCTAATTTGAGCTCATGTGCATTCAATCATACTAGATTGGAATCCTTGTTTCAAAAGAAACAAGTTCCTCATACTCATGCACATTCACATCATGCACATGCTTATGATGCACATCATGCTCACACTCCCACTCATAAGTATGCTAAGGTGTACATATGTACACATTGTGGCCGCAAAGGCCATTTAGCAAAATTTTGTTATGAAAGGTTAAATGTTCTTATTTTTGATAAAAATAAAAATGCTTGGGTTCCTTACAAGACTAACCCCATAGGACCCAAGAAAATATGGGTACCAAAATCCCCACCTTGTGTATTTGATGTAGGTGAGGAATCTCTCAAAACGTGAGAGATTTGGTGCCTTGATGGTGAGTGCATTTGAACTAAAATGACACATACTTGAAGCACCACTATCAAGGAACTTTGGTGGGACAACCACCATATTTGGAGCTTTGGAGTTGGTAACAATTTCTAAACTCCTACTTTTTTTGTACATGCTTTTAATTTCATATATCATTCATAGCATGCTCATGTTTAAGATTTTATGTGCTTCATGTGGTATTTACATGCTTAAATGTAGAATGTGTCAAAACTTGCATTTATACATATATGAATAGTGAACTACAATTGACTCATATATATTTGAACTTCATGCTCATTTGTATCCACTATATGCACGTGTATAGGCTAGTTTTGATGATTCGGTCATTTATACTTGTTATGCCTATCCTTGATCTTACTTCATGTATATGTGTGTTTAATTCAAATCTAATAAATATACATGTATACCCTTGAGTCATTTGCCTTCATGCAATATATTTGGACTTTTCATATATTGGGATATGTATGCATAATTGTTAGAATTGGATAAATCATACATATACCATGAAGATTAGTATTTTAAATAAATAATAAAAAAAATTGATGATTTTTCATGTTTTTGATTTGTATTAAAGATTAAAACATGTGTACAACAAAATGTGATTTATGATCTTTTTGAGCTTGAATGACTATTTTCATGAAAATACCATTTACATAACCTTTGAACACTCATCTTTTATGATAAAAGATAATTTTTGAGCTTTATGGACTATGAGTGCTTAAACTTGTATGTATTTAGTATAATTCATGAATAACATATGATTTCATGTTTTTTTAAGGATCTTTAACTAGTTTTTCAAAAATATTTATAACTAGTTATTTATTCTTCAAATTTGGTAGTGCTTAAACATAGCTATCTTTAAACCTACCAATTTTTGGTTATGAGTATATACATGATTTACAGTGTTAATTTTACAATTGGTATATTACTCACATTTTGGTTCCTATATATGTATGCCCTAATTTTCAAATTGGTCTTATCTATTCACATACATATATATGATTTTCATGTGCTTGCTTTATAATTGATTTACATTCTTAAAAGCACAAAAAGTTTATGCTAAGTTAAGTTAACACCTTATATTAACTATGCATAAGCTTATGAAAAATAAAAAGATTTTATTTTAGATCTTTCATTTGGTATCAATATGCTTCAAATTTGTTATATGATTACAATTGATATCAATATGTTTGAAACATTAAAAGATTTTGCAATGATAACTTGATATCACACATCTTCAAGTGCTATTGGTATCAAAATTACAAATTATGATTGGTTCAAAATTTGTTTTATTGGGAAAAGTTCAAAATTTTGTTTTGATAAAAAAAAAAAATTAAAATGTTTTGTTTGTATTTCCTATATGCAAGGAGAGCTTAACATCTCTCTTACATATAGATTCATGTGAGTATATTATAAATTGAGGAGCTTAACATCTCTTCTTTATATGATATACGTGTGTAGGGGGAGCTTCACATCTCCTTCTATGCATTACATAGTTGTGTTGTGTGAATTAGGGCTTCACATCCCTCTTTCATGCAATGCACATTGTAGGGAAGCTAACTTAACGTCTTCCTCTTCATGAATGTATATCGCATATAAATCTTTATTGGTTGATTTGTATTTACCCCTTCTTGATTCGTTTGTTTTTGACAAAAAAAGGGGGAGAAAAATTTGTTTTGATTTGCTTTTACTTTGAACCCTTTGTTGATGATTGACAAAAAGGGGGAGAAGTATTTGTGATGTATTTGTGATATATGCATGATTTTCTTACTTAAGGGGGAGAAGTATTTGTCTTCCTTACTTAAGGTTGTATAAGATTTGTATTTATGCATATATATATTTGTATTGCAAATAGGAGAAAAAGATTTTGATTTATGCTTGTTGCATGTTTTATCTCCATACTGGCATACATATTCACGTGCCTCATTGCCTTATCTATTGCTTATTTGGTATGCATGAGTTAAGGGGGAGCTTCTTTGAAGCTTTACTTTAATCCATGCATATATAACTTCATGAGTTTTGTCATCATCAAAAAGGGGAGATTGTTGGCCCAAAGGCCTATCACTCTAGTTTTGATGATGATCAACTCATGTAGTTATATTTGCTAATGATCTTGTTTAATTAGTGACAGATTCTTTATCAAGATCTTAGTAGGTGCAAAGCTCAACAAAGGATTAAATGTCAAGATTTGGAGCTAGCACGGGGTGATCCAAGGAGCTTTGGATCAAGCTTGACCAAGTCAAGAAGATGAGAAGCCTTCAAGTGAAGACTTCAAGAAGATGAAGACTTGTGTCTAGGTATAAGATTTTGTTTTTGTTTTAGAAAAAATGTAAAGATAGATAGTTGGTGGATTGCTCAAGTCATATCACACACACACTCTTGATAGAATTGTTTTCATGATAAAAATTTCATTTCATAAAAGATTTTCTTGTTAAGAAAAGATTTTTATTTGTGATAAAATACAATTTGGTTTTTGGTATTCATGTATACATATCTTATATCCAAAACCATGTTTAGAGCCTTATGTCAAAAACTAGATATTCATCTTATTTGTGTAGTGGATCATATCCATACACACTATGCTTTAAAAGTATATCTTGTTTTTGTATTTGATGAGATTTTCCTTATGACAAAATATCTACTTTGGGTTTTGGTAATTTCTTATATACATATCCTTTAACCAAAACAAGTTTAGTGCTTTATGTCAAAAACTAGATATTTCATCTTGATTGTGTGGTGGATCATATCCATACACACTTTGCTTTATAAGTTCAAAATATCTTGTTTTTGTATTTTGTGAAGTTATGAAAAAACAAGTTTTAGAAAAACATATTTTTAGAAAAACAGTTTTTATTTTGATTGAAACTATTTTTCTGGATTTACTGTGAATTTCTGGGATTTTATTAAGCCAAAAGACCAATCCTTAATCCCTATTTTCTGGTTCTGCCAGTTCTGATTTTTCAGAACTGACAGAGGCCGGTCGACCGGGTCGGTCGACCGGACGTGCACGACGTGCACGCCAGTGTGCACTGGAGAACGGTCGACCGGGCCGGTCGACCGTTTCAGAGAGCTTTGCTCTCGGGAATTATCGGTCGACCGGGCCGGTCGACCGACAGAGAGTTTACTCTCTTCTCCAGGTGCGCGGTCGACCGGGCCGGTCGACCGGAGGCTGCAACGGTCGGATTTTTGACCATTGCCGGTCGACCGGACCGGTCGACCGGAAGCTCTGACAGAGCCCAACGGTCAGATTTTTCTGGCCTCTATAAAAGGGGGTTTTGTCATTGTTTTAAGCCAAGATTTTTGGAGACCTTAGAGCTAGTTTTTCCCAGTCTTTCTGAAGGGTTTTTCTCCACAAAATTAGAGTCAATACTTCCAATTAAAAGGAGAGTTTTATCAAAGAGTGTAAAAGAGATTTTCTTGAGTTTTTCACCAAAGATTCTTTCCTTGCTTTCTCACACAAACACTTGAGCATCCATTGAGCTATTCATTCTATAGGAGTGTTATTGTGAGAGGATTTAGGTGATCAAGAGTTGTGATCACCAAAGTTCATCTTTGTTCTTTGAGAAGGCGGACGGTTGTGTTCGCGGTTTGATTGAGGGTCCTAGTGAGGACTTGGTGTTGTTGGGTCCTAGTGAGGACTTGTAGCTTGAGGTGCGACCTCGACGAGCCGGTGGGCTTGTGGTGTGTAAGGGACTAGAGAGTCCGAGGGCTTGTAGGTGTTGCGGCACCGAGGAGAGATCCGGTGGGATCTTGCATAGTGGAAATCCTTCGTGTGTCGAAGGCGGGGATGTAGAGCAAGTGTGCTCGAACCTCGAAACAAACCCTTTGTGTTTGCGATTGCTCACTCTTGCTCTCTTTCTCTTTTTGTCTCTATTTTATATCTGCATTCAATTTATTGTGTTCATCTTATATATGCATGATATATTCCCTTGTGCTCATAATTGATATACATACTTGCTTGGGATTGTTGTTAACACTAGTATTCAACCAAGAGAGCCAACGCGGCACCTCAACCCATTCAAGGGGAATCTAGAGGAGTTTGTCCAGAGCCTCGCAAGGGGAATTCGGCAACACTCTTGTGTTATACATAAGTGTTTAATTAAAAGAAGTTTAATTTGGTCAACTTAGTTTTAATTCCGCATTATTTGTTCATAAGTGACCATTAGATTAGCCATCACCTATTCGCCCCCCTCTAGGTGATCTTACAATTGGTATCAGAGCCAAGTGCTCTTGATATTGGGTCTAACAACCTAGAGTTAAAGATCCTATTTTTAGGCTAATCACAATATTTTGTACACACACCATGGACTTCATGTCACCACCCACCTTTGACATTCTTAACATCCAAATTTGGAAGGTTAAGATGTCATTGTACCTCAAAGCCTTAGGTTTTCATGTCTATCTTGCCACTACTAATAATGCTTATTCTTTAGATGGTAAGAACATTGAGGCTAATGCAAAAGCCCTTCATGCTATTAAGTCAACCCTAAATGATGATTATTTATCTAGGGTTTCTATGTTGAATCGGCTTTTGTAGCTTGGGACATCATCACCTCCCTGGCGAAAAGGACCTATACTATGCGGGGAGCGATTCGGACGTTGGAAGCAACATCTCCAACGTATGCTACATGGTCCAAGGGGATAACCCTCTTGAGGTAAACACCGAATCCGATGATGAGGATGTAGACATGTCATATGATGAGCTTGCTACCTTTTGTCATCTTGTGCTTGAAAAATATGACATGATTAAAAAGAAAAATAAAAATTTGAAAAAGGAACTTGATTGCATGCATGTAGAACATGACTCTTTTAGAAGTAACATTGCATGTTTAGAAAAAGATAATAAAATTTTGAAAAAGAATTTTGATGCCATGCTTAATGATAAAGATTTATTAGAAAATAAAATGGCATGCTTAGAAAAAGAAAATGAGTTTTTGAAAAATGAGAATGTTTCCCTTATGTCTAAATTAAATAATTTATGTAAAGGAAACATTGATTTGAAAAATAAAATTGATATGGTGGAAAAACAAAAAGAAGTTGTTTTTCAAGAGAATAAATCTTTAAAAAGAAAACTATGTGAAAAAGAAAAGATTTTGTTTCTCAAAAGAAAAAGAAAATTGATCATATATCTCATCATACTTCTCATGCACACATTGATCAAAATGAGATTAAAAAGTTGAAAAATAAAATTGATAATTTGAGCTCTAATTTGAGCTCATGTGCATTCAATCATACTAGATTGGAATCCTTGTTTCAAAAGAAACAAGTTCCTCATACTCATGCACATTCACATCATGCACATGCTTATGATGCACATCATGCTCACACTCCCACTCATAAGTATGCTAAGGTGTACATATGTACACATTGTGGCCGCAAAGGCCATTTAGCAAAATTTTGTTATGAAAGGTTAAATGTTCTTATTTTTGATAAAAATAAAAATGCTTGGGTTCCTTACAAGACTAACCCCATAGGACCCAAGAAAATATGGGTACCAAAATCCCCACCTTGTGTATTTGATGTAGGTGAGGAATCTCTCAAAACGTGAGAGATTTGGTGCCTTGATGGTGAGTGCATTTGAACTAAAATGACACATACTTGAAGCACCACTATCAAGGAACTTTGGTGGGACAACCACCATATTTGGAGCTTTGGAGTTGGTAACAATTTCTAAACTCCTACTTTTTTTGTACATGCTTTTAATTTCATATATCATTCATAGCATGCTCATGTTTTAAGATTTTATGTGCTTCATGTGGTATTTACATGCTTAAATGTAGAATGTGTCAAAACTTGCATTTATACATATATGAATAGTGAACTACAATTGACTCATATATATTTGAACTTCATGCTCATTTGTATCCACTATATGCACGTGTATAGGCTAGTTTTGATGATTCGGTCATTTATACTTGTTATGCCTATCCTTGATCTTACTTCATGTATATGTGTGTTTAATTCAAATCTAATAAATATACATGTATACCCTTGAGTCATTTGCCTTCATGCAATATATTTTGGACTCTTTTCATATTTGGGATATGTATGCATAATTGTTAGAATTGGATAAATCATACATATACCATGAAGATTAGTATTTTAAATAAATAATAAAAAAAATTGATGATTTTTCATGTTTTTGATTTGTATTAAAGATTAAAACATGTGTACAACAAAATGTGATTTATGATCTTTTTGAGCTTGAATGACTATTTTCATGAAAATACCATTTACATAACCTTTGAACACTCATCTTTTATGATAAAAGATAATTTTTGAGCTTTATGGACTATGAGTGCTTAAACTTGTATGTATTTAGTATAATTCATGAATAACATATGATTTCATGTTTTTTTTAAGGATCTTTAACTAGTTTTTCAAAAATTATTTATAACTAGTTATTTATTCTTCAAATTTGGTAGTGCTTAAACATAGCTATCTTTTAAACCTACCAATTTTTGGTTATGAGTATATACATGATTTACAGTGTTAATTTTACAATTGGTATATTACTCACATTTTGGTTCCTATATATGTATGCCCTAATTTTCAAATGGTCTTATCTATTCACATACATATATATGATTTTCATGTGCTTGCTTTATAATTGATTTACATTCTTAAAAGCACAAAAAGTTTATGCTAAGTTAAGTTAACACCTTATATTAACTATGCATAAGCTTATGAAAAATAAAAAGATTTTATTTTAGATCTTTCATTTGGTATCAATATGCTTCAAATTTGTTATATGATTACAATTGATATCAATATGTTTGAAACATTAAAAGATTTTGCAATGATAACTTGATATCACACATCTTCAAGTGCTATTGGTATCAAAATTACAAATTATGATTGGTTCAAAATTTGTTTTATTGGGAAAAGTTCAAAATTTTGTTTTGATAAAAAAAAAAAATTAAAATGTTTTGTTTTGTATTTCCTATATGCAAGGAGAGCTTAACATCTCTCTTACATATAGATTCATGTTGAGTATATTATAAATTGAGGAGCTTAACATCTCTTCTTTATATGATATACGTGTGTAGGGGGAGCTTCACATCTCCTTCTATGCATTACATAGTTGTGTTGTGTGAATTAGGGCTTCACATCCCTCTTTCATGCAATGCACATTGTAGGGAAGCTAACTTAACGTCTTCCTCTTCATGAATGTATATCGCATATAAATCTTTATTGGTTGATTTGTATTTACCCCTTCTTGATTCGTTTGTTTTTGACAAAAAAAAGGGGGAGAAAAATTTGTTTTGATTTGCTTTTACTTTGAACCCTTTGTTGATGATTGACAAAAAGGGGGAGAAGTATTTGTGATGTATTTGTGATATATGCATGATTTTCTTACTTAAGGGGGAGAAGTATTTGTCTTCCTTACTTAAGGTTGTATAAGATTTGTATTTATGCATATATATATTTGTATTGCAAATAGGAGAAAAAGATTTTGATTTATGCTTGTTGCATGTTTTATCTCCATACTGGCATACATATTCACGTGCCTCATTGCCTTATCTATTGCTTATTTGGTATGCATGAGTTAAGGGGGAGCTTCTTTGAAGCTTTACTTTAATCCATGCATATATAACTTCATGAGTTTTGTCATCATCAAAAAGGGGGAGATTGTTGGCCCAAGGCCTATCACTCTAGTTTTGATGATGATCAACTCATGTAGTTATATTTGCTAATGATCTTGTTTAATTAGTGACAGATTCTTTATCAAGATCTTAGTAGGTGCAAAGCTCAACAAAGGATTAAATGTCAAGATTTGGAGCTAGCACGGGGTGATCCAAGGAGCTTTGGATCAAGCTTGGACCAAGTCAAGAAGATGAGAAGCCTTCAAGTGAAGACTTCAAGAAGATGAAGACTTGTGTCTAGGTATAAGATTTTGTTTTTGTTTTAGAAAAAATGTAAAGGATAGATAGTTGGTGGATTGCTCAAGTCATATCACACACACACTCTTGATAGAATTGTTTTCATGATAAAAATTTCATTTCATAAAAGATTTCTTGTTAAGAAAAGATTTTTATTTGTGATAAAATACAATTTGGTTTTTGGTATTCATGTATACATATCTTATATCCAAAACCATGTTTAGAGCCTTATGTCAAAAACTAGATATTCATCTTATTTGTGTAGTGGATCATATCCATACACACTATGCTTTAAAAGTATATCTTGTTTTTGTATTTGATGAGATTTTCCTTATGACAAAATATCTACTTTGGGTTTGGTAATTTCTTATATACATATCCTTTAACCAAAACAAGTTTAGTGCTTTATGTCAAAAACTAGATATTTCATCTTGATTGTGTGGTGGATCATATCCATACACACTTTGCTTTATAAGTTCAAAATATCTGTTTTTGTATTTTGTGAAGTTATGAAAAAACAAGTTTTAGAAAAACATATTTTTAGAAAAACAGTTTTTATTTTGATTGAAACTATTTTTCTGGATTTACTGTGAATTTCTGGGATTTTATTAAGCCAAAAGACCAATCCTTAATCCCTATTTTCTGGTTCTGCCAGTTCTGATTTTTCAGAACTGACAGAGGCCGGTCGACCGGGTCGGTCGACCGGACGTGCACGACGTGCACGCCAGTGTGCACTGGAGAACGGTCGACCGGCCGGTCGACCGTTTCAGAGAGCTTTGCTCTCGGGAATTATCGGTCGACCGGGCCGGTCGACCGACAGAGAGTTTACTCTCTTCTCCAGGTGCGCGGTCGACCGGGCCGGTCGACCGGAGGCTGCAACGGTCGGATTTTTGACCATTGCCGGTCGACCGGACCGGTCGACCGGAAGCTCTGACAGAGCCCAACGGTCAGATTTTTCTGGCCTCTATAAAAGGGGGTTTTGTCATTGTTTTAAGCCAAGATTTTTGGAGACCTTAGAGCTAGTTTTTCCCAGTCTTTCTGAAGGGTTTTCTCCACAAAATTAGAGTCAATACTTCCAATTAAAAGGAGAGTTTTATCAAAGAGTGTAAAAGAGATTTTCTTGAGTTTTTCACCAAAGATTCTTTCCTTGCTTTCTCACACAAACACTTGAGCATCCATTGAGCTATTCATTCTATAGGAGTGTTATTGTGAGAGGATTTTAGGTGATCAAGAGTTGTGATCACCAAAGTTCATCTTTGTTCTTTGAGAAGGCGGACGGTTGTGTTCGCGGTTTGATTGAGGGTCCTAGTGAGGACTTGGTGTTGTTGGGTCCTAGTGAGGACTTGTAGCTTGAGGTGCGACCTCGACGAGCCGGTGGGCTTGTGGTGTGTAAGGGACTAGAGAGTCCGAGGGCTTGTAGGTGTTGCGGCACCGAGGAGAGATCCGGTGGGATCTTGCATAGTGGAAATCCTTCGTGTGTCGAAGGCGGGGATGTAGAGCAAGTGTGCTCGAACCTCGAAACAAACCCTTTGTGTTTGCGATTGCTCACTCTTGCTCTCTTTCTCTTTTTGTCTCTATTTTATATCTTGCATTCAATTTATTGTGTTCATCTTATATATGCATGATATATTCCCTTGTGCTCATAATTGATATACATACTTGCTTGGGATTGTTGTTAACACTAGTATTCAACCAAGAGAGCCAACGCGGCACCTCAACCCATTCAAGGGGAATCTAGAGGAGTTTGTCCAGAGCCTCGCAAGGGGAATTCGGCAACACTCTTGTGTTATACATAAGTGTTTAATTAAAAGAAGTTTAATTTGGTCAACTTAGTTTTAATTCCGCATTATTTGTTCATAAGTGACCATTAGATTAGCCATCACCTATTCGCCCCCCCTCTAGGTGATCTTACAATTGGTATCAGAGCCAAGTGCTCTTGATATTGGGTCTAACAACCTAGAGTTAAAGATCCTATTTTTAGGCTAATCACAATATTTTGTACACACACCATGGACTTCATGTCACCACCCACCTTTGACATTCTTAACATCCAAATTTGGAAGGTTAAGATGTCATTGTACCTCAAAGCCTTAGGTTTTCATGTCTATCTTGCCACTACTAATAATGCTTATTCTTTAGATGGTAAGAACATTGAGGCTAATGCAAAAGCCCTTCATGCTATTAAGTCAACCCTAAATGATGATTATTTATCTAGGGTTTCTAATGTTGAATCGGCTTTTGTAGCTTGGGACATCATCACCTCCCTTGGCGAAAAGGACCTATACTATGCGGGGAGCGATTCGGACGTTGGAAGCAACATCTCCAACGTATGCTACATGGTCCAAGGGGATAACCCTCTTGAGGTAAACACCGAATCCGATGATGAGGATGTAGACATGTCATATGATGAGCTTGCTACCTTTTGTCATCTTGTGCTTGAAAAATATGACATGATTAAAAAGAAAAATAAAATTTGAAAAAGGAACTTGATTGCATGCATGTAGAACATGACTCTTTTAGAAGTAACATTGCATGTTTAGAAAAAGATAATAAAATTTTGAAAAAGAATTTTGATGCCATGCTTAATGATAAAGATTTATTAGAAAATAAAATGGCATGCTTAGAAAAAGAAAATGAGTTTTTGAAAAATGAGAATGTTTCCCTTATGTCTAAATTAAATAATTTATGTAAAGGAAACATTGATTTGAAAAATAAAATTGATATGGTGGAAAAACAAAAGAAGTTGTTTTTCAAGAGAATAAATCTTTAAAAAGAAAACTATGTGAAAAAGAAAAAGATTTTGTTTCTCAAAAGAAAAAGAAAATTGATCATATATCTCATCATACTTCTCATGCACACATTGATCAAAATGAGATTAAAAAGTTGAAAAATAAAATTGATAATTTGAGCTCTAATTTGAGCTCATGTGCATTCAATCATACTAGATTGGAATCCTTGTTTCAAAAGAAACAAGTTCCTCATACTCATGCACATTCACATCATGCACATGCTTATGATACACATCATGCTCACACTCCCACTCATAAGTATGCTAAGGTGTACATATGTACACATTGTGGCCGCAAAGGCCATTTAGCAAAATTTTGTTATGAAAGGTTAAATGTTCTTATTTTTGATAAAAATAAAAATGCTTGGGTTCCTTACAAGACTAACCCCATAGGACCCAAGAAAATATGGGTACCAAAATCCCCACCTTGTGTATTTGATGTAGGTGAGGAATCTCTCAAAACGTGAGAGATTTGGTGCCTTGATGGTGAGTGCATTTGAACTAAAATGACACATACTTGAAGCACCACTATCAAGGAACTTTGGTGGGACAACCACCATATTTGGAGCTTTGGAGTTGGTAACAATTTCTAAACTCCTACTTTTTTTGTACATGCTTTTAATTCATATATCATTCATAGCATGCTCATGTTTTAAGATTTTATGTGCTTCATGTGGTATTTACATGCTTAAATGTAGAATGTGTCAAAACTTGCATTTATACATATATGAATAGTGAACTACAATTGACTCATATATATTTGAACTTCATGCTCATTTGTATCCACTATATGCACGTGTATAGGCTAGTTTTGATGATTCGGTCATTTATACTTGTTATGCCTATCCTTGATCTTACTTCATGTATATGTGTGTTTAATTCAAATCTAATAAATATACATGTATACCCTTGAGTCATTTGCCTTCATGCAATATATTTTGGACTCTTTTCATATTTGGGATATGTATGCATAATTGTTAGAATTGGATAAATCATACATATACCATGAAGATTAGTATTTTAAATAAATAATAAAAAAATTGATGATTTTTCATGTTTTTGATTTGTATTAAAGATTAAAACATGTGTACAACAAAATGTGATTTATGATCTTTTTGAGCTTGAATGACTATTTTCATGAAAATACCATTTACATAACCTTTGAACACTCATCTTTTATGATAAAAGATATTTTTGAGCTTTATGGACTATGAGTGCTTAAACTTGTATGTATTTAGTATAATTCATGAATAACATATGATTTCATGTTTTTTTTAAGGATCTTTAACTAGTTTTTCAAAAATTATTTATAACTAGTTATTTATTCTTCAATTTGGTAGTGCTTAAACATAGCTATCTTTTAAACCTACCAATTTTTGGTTATGAGTATATACATGATTTACAGTGTTAATTTTACAATTGGTATATTACTCACATTTTGGTTCCTATATATGTATGCCCTAATTTTCAAATTGGTCTTATCTATTCACATACATATATATGATTTTCATGTGCTTGCTTTATAATTGATTTACATTCTTAAAAGCACAAAAAGTTTATGCTAAGTTAAGTTAACACCTTATATTAACTATGCATAAGCTTATGAAAAATAAAAAGATTTTATTTTAGATCTTTCATTTGGTATCAATATGCTTCAAATTTGTTATATGATTACAATTGATATCAATATGTTTGAAACATTAAAAGATTTTGCAATGATAACTTGATATCACACATCTTCAAGTGCTATTGGTATCAAAATTACAAATTATGATTGGTTCAAAATTTGTTTTATTGGGAAAAGTTCAAAATTTTGTTTTGATAAAAAAAAAAATTAAAATGTTTTGTTTTGTATTTCCTATATGCAAGGAGAGCTTAACATCTCTCTACATATAGATTCATGTTGAGTATATTATAAATTGAGGAGCTTAACATCTCTTCTTTATATGATATACGTGTGTAGGGGGAGCTTCACATCTCCTTCTATGCATTACATAGTTGTGTTGTGTGAATTAGGGCTTCACATCCCTCTTTCATGCAATGCACATTGTAGGGAAGCTAACTTAACGTCTTCCTCTTCATGAATGTATATCGCATATAAATCTTTATTGGTTGATTTGTATTTACCCCTTCTTGATTCGTTTGTTTTTGACAAAAAAAAGGGGAGAAAAATTTGTTTTGATTTGCTTTTACTTTGAACCCTTTGTTGATGATTGACAAAAAGGGGGAGAAGTATTTGTGATGTATTTGTGATATATGCATGATTTTCTTACTTAAGGGGGAGAAGTATTTGTCTTCCTTACTTAAGGTTGTATAAGATTTGTATTTATGCATATATATATTTGTATTGCAAATAGGAGAAAAAGATTTTGATTTATGCTTGTTGCATGTTTTATCTCCATACTGGCATACATATTCACGTGCCTCATTGCCTTATCTATTGCTTATTTGGTATGCATGAGTTAAGGGGGAGCTTCTTTGAAGCTTTACTTTAATCCATGCATATATAACTTCATGAGTTTTGTCATCATCAAAAAGGGGGAGATTGTTGGCCCAAAGGCCTATCACTCTAGTTTTGATGATGATCAACTCATGTAGTTATATTTGCTAATGATCTTGTTTAATTAGTGACAGATTCTTTATCAAGATCTTAGTAGGTGCAAAGCTCAACAAAGGATTAAATGTCAAGATTTGGAGCTAGCACGGGGTGATCCAAGGAGCTTTGGATCAAGCTTGGACCAAGTCAAGAAGATGAGAAGCCTTCAAGTGAAGACTTCAAGAAGATGAAGACTTGTGTCTAGGTATAAGATTTTGTTTTGTTTTAGAAAAAATGTAAAGGATAGATAGTTGGTGGATTGCTCAAGTCATATCACACACACACTCTTGATAGAATTGTTTTCATGATAAAAATTTCATTTCATAAAAGATTTTCTTGTTAAGAAAAGATTTTTATTTGTGATAAAATACAATTTGGTTTTGGTATTCATGTATACATATCTTATATCCAAAACCATGTTTAGAGCCTTATGTCAAAAACTAGATATTCATCTTATTTGTGTAGTGGATCATATCCATACACACTATGCTTTAAAAGTATATCTTGTTTTTGTATTTGATGAGATTTTCCTTATGACAAAATATCTACTTTGGGTTTTGGTAATTTCTTATATACATATCCTTTAACAAAACAAGTTTAGTGCTTTATGTCAAAACTAGATATTTCATCTTGATTGTGTGGTGGATCATATCCATACACACTTTGCTTTATAAGTTCAAAATATCTTGTTTTTGTATTTTGTGAAGTTATGAAAAAACAAGTTTTAGAAAAACATATTTTTAGAAAAACAGTTTTTATTTTGATTGAAACTATTTTTCTGGATTTACTGTGAATTTCTGGGATTTTATTAAGCCAAAAGACCAATCCTTAATCCCTATTTTCTGGTTCTGCCAGTTCTGATTTTTCAGAACTGACAGAGGCCGGTCGACCGGGTCGGTCGACGGACGTGCACGACGTGCACGCCAGTGTGCACTGGAGAACGGTCGACCGGGCCGGTCGACCGTTTCAGAGAGCTTTGCTCTCGGGAATTATCGGTCGACCGGGCCGGTCGACCGACAGAGAGTTTACTCTCTTCTCCAGGTGCGCGGTCGACCGGGCCGGTCGACCGGAGGCTGCAACGGTCGGATTTTTGACCATTGCCGGTCGACCGGACCGGTCGACCGGAAGCTCTGACAGAGCCCAACGGTCAGATTTTTCTGGCCTCTATAAAAGGGGGTTTTGTCATTGTTTTAAGCCAAGATTTTTGGAGACCTTAGAGCTAGTTTTTCCCAGTCTTTCTGAAGGGTTTTTCTCCACAAAATTAGAGTCAATACTTCCAATTAAAAGGAGAGTTTTATCAAAGAGTGTAAAAGAGATTTTCTTGAGTTTTTCACCAAAGATTCTTTCCTTGCTTTCTCACACAAACACTTGAGCATCCATTGAGCTATTCATTCTATAGGAGTGTTATTGTGAGAGGATTTTAGGTGATCAAGAGTTGTGATCACCAAAGTTCATCTTTGTTCTTTGAGAAGGCGGACGGTTGTGTTCGCGGTTTGATTGAGGGTCCTAGTGAGGACTTGGTGTTGTTGGGTCCTAGTGAGGACTTGTAGCTTGAGGTGCGACCTCGACGAGCCGGTGGGCTTGTGGTGTGTAAGGGACTAGAGAGTCCGAGGGCTTGTAGGTGTTGCGGCACCGAGGAGAGATCCGGTGGGATCTTGCATAGTGGAAATCCTTCGTGTGTCGAAGGCGGGGATGTAGAGCAAGTGTGCTCGAACCTCGAAACAAACCCTTTGTGTTTGCGATTGCTCACTCTTGCTCTCTTTCTCTTTTTGTCTCTATTTATATCTTGCATTCAATTTATTGTGTTCATCTTATATATGCATGATATATTCCCTTGTGCTCATAATTGATATACATACTTGCTTGGGATTGTTGTTAACACTAGTATTCAACCAAGAGAGCCAACGCGGCACCTCAACCCATTCAAGGGGAATCTAGAGGAGTTTGTCCAGAGCCTCGCAAGGGGAATTCGGCAACACTCTTGTGTTATACATAAGTGTTTAATTAAAAGAAGTTTAATTTGGTCAACTTAGTTTTAATTCCGCATTATTTGTTCATAAGTGACCATTAGATTAGCCATCACCTATTCGCCCCCCCTCTAGGTGATCTTACAATTGGTATCAGAGCCAAGTGCTCTTGATATTGGGTCTAACAACCTAGAGTTAAAGATCCTATTTTTAGGCTAATCACAATATTTTGTACACACACCATGGACTTCATGTCACCACCCACCTTTGACATTCTTAACATCCAAATTTGGAAGGTTAAGATGTCATTGTACCTCAAAGCCTTAGGTTTTCATGTCTATCTTGCCACTACTAATAATGCTTATTCTTTAGATGGTAAGAACATTGAGGCTAATGCAAAAGCCCTTCATGCTATTAAGTCAACCCTAAATGATGATTATTTATCTAGGGTTTCTAATGTTGAATCGGCTTTTGTAGCTTGGGACATCATCACCTCCCTTGGCGAAAAGGACCTATACTATGCGGGAGCGATTCGGACGTTGGAAGCAACATCTCCAACGTATGCTACATGGTCCAAGGGGATAACCCTCTTGAGGTAAACACCGAATCCGATGATGAGGATGTAGACATGTCATATGATGAGCTTGCTACCTTTTGTCATCTTGTGCTTGAAAAATATGATATGATTAAAAGAAAAATAAAAATTTGAAAAAGGAACTTGATTGCATGCATGTAGAACATGACTCTTTTAGAAGTAACATTGCATGTTTAGAAAAAGATAATAAAATTTTGAAAAAGAATTTTGATGCCATGCTTAATGATAAAGATTTATTAGAAAATAAAATGCATGCTTAGAAAAAGAAAATGAGTTTTTGAAAAATGAGAATGTTTCCCTTATGTCTAAATTAAATAATTTATGTAAAGGAAACATTGATTTGAAAAATAAAATTGATATGGTGGAAAAACAAAAAGAAGTTGTTTTTCAAGAGAATAAATCTTTAAAAAGAAAACTATGTGAAAAAGAAAAAGATTTTGTTTCTCAAAAGAAAAAGAAAATTGATCATATATCTCATCATACTTCTCATGCACACATTGATCAAAATGAGATTAAAAAGTTGAAAAATAAAATTGATAATTTGAGCTCTAATTTGAGCTCATGTGCATTCAATCATACTAGATTGGAATCCTTGTTTCAAAAGAAACAAGTTCCTCATACTCATGCACATTCACATCATGCACATGCTTATGATGCACATCATGCTCACACTCCCACTCATAAGTATGCTAAGGTGTACATATGTACACATTGTGGCCGCAAAGGCCATTTAGCAAAATTTTGTTATGAAAGGTTAAATGTTCTTATTTTTGATAAAAAAATAAAAATGCTTGGGTTCCTTACAAGACTAACCCCATAGGACCCAAGAAAATATGGGTACCAAAATCCCCACTTGTGTATTTGATGTAGGTGAGGAATCTCTCAAAACGTGAGAGATTTGGTGCCTTGATGGTGAGTGCATTTGAACTAAAATGACACATACTTGAAGCACACTATCAAGGAACTTTGGTGGGACAACCACCATATTTGGAGCTTTGGAGTTGGTAACAATTTCTAAACTCCTACTTTTTTTGTACATGCTTTTAATTTCATATATCATTCATAGCATGCTCATGTTTTAAGATTTTATGTGCTTCATGTGGTATTTACATGCTTAAATGTAGAATGTGTCAAAACTTGCATTTATACATATATGAATAGTGAACTACAATTGACTCATATATATTTGAACTTCATGCTCATTTGTATCCACTATATGCATGTGTATAGGCTAGTTTTGATGATTCGGTCATTTATACTTGTTATGCCTATCCTTGATCTTACTTCATGTATATGTGTGTTTAATTCAAATCTAATAAATATACATGTATACCCTTGAGTCATTTGCCTTCATGCAATATATTTTGGACTCTTTTCATATTTGGGATATGTATGCATAATTGTTAGAATTGGATAAATCATACATATACCATGAAGATTAGTATTTTAAATAAATAATAAAAAAATTGATGATTTTTCATGTTTTTGATTTGTATTAAAGATTAAAACATGTGTACAACAAAATGTGATTTATGATCTTTTTGAGCTTGAATGACTATTTTCATGAAAATACCATTTACATAACCTTTGAACACTCATCTTTTATGATAAAAGATAATTTTTGAGCTTTATGGACTATGAGTGCTTAAACTTGTATGTATTTAGTATAATTCATGAATAACATATGATTTCATGTTTTTTTAAGGATCTTTAACTAGTTTTTCAAAAATTATTTATAACTAGTTATTTATTCTTCAAATTTGGTAGTGCTTAAACATAGCTATCTTTTAAACCTACCAATTTTGGTTATGAGTATATACATGATTTACAGTGTTAATTTTACAATTGGTATATTACTCACATTTTGGTTCCTATATATGTATGCCCTAATTTTCAAATTGGTCTTATCTATTCACATACATATATATGATTTTCATGTGCTTGCTTTATAATTGATTTACATTCTTAAAGCACAAAAAGTTTATGCTAAGTTAAGTTAACACCTTATATTAACTATGCATAAGCTTATGAAAAATAAAAAGATTTTATTTTAGATCTTTCATTTGGTATCAATATGCTTCAAATTTGTTATATGATTACAATTGATATCAATATGTTTGAAACATTAAAAGATTTTGCAATGATAACTTGATATCACACATCTTCAAGTGCTATTGGTATCAAAATTACAAATTATGATTGGTTCAAAATTTGTTTTATTGGGAAAAGTTCAAAATTTTGTTTTGATAAAAAAAAAAAATTAAAATGTTTTGTTTTGTATTTCCTATATGCAAGGAGAGCTTAACATCTCTCTTACATATAGATTCATGTTGAGTATATTATAAATTGAGGAGCTTAACATCTCTTCTTTATATGATATACGTGTGTAGGGGGAGCTTCACATCTCCTTCTATGCATTACATAGTTGTGTTGTGTGAATTAGGGCTTCACATCCCTCTTTCATGCAATGCACATTGTAGGGAAGCTAACTTAATGTCTTCCTCTTCATGAATGTATATCGCATATAAATCTTTATTGGTTGATTTGTATTTACCCCTTCTTGATTCGTTTGTTTTTGACAAAAAAAAGGGGGAGAAAAATTTGTTTTGATTTGCTTTTACTTTGAACCCTTTGTTGATGATTGACAAAAAGGGGGAGAAGTATTTGTGATGTATTTGTGATATATGCATGATTTTCTTACTTAAGGGGGAGAAGTATTTGTCTTCCTTACTTAAGGTTGTATAAGATTTGTATTTATGCATATATATATTTGTATTGCAAATAGGAGAAAAAGATTTTGATTTATGCTTGTTGCATGTTTATCTCCATACTGGCATACATATTCACGTGCCTCATTGCCTTATCTATTGCTTATTTGGTATGCATGAGTTAAGGGGGAGCTTCTTTGAAGCTTTACTTTAATCCATGCATATATAACTTCATGAGTTTTGTCATCATCAAAAAGGGGGAGATTGTTGGCCCAAAGGCCTATCACTCTAGTTTTGATGATGATCAACTCATGTAGTTATATTTGCTAATGATCTTGTTTAATTAGTGACAGATTCTTTATCAAGATCTTAGTAGGTGCAAAGCTCAACAAAGGATTAAATGTCAAGATTTGAGCTAGCACGGGGTGATCCAAGGAGCTTTGGATCAAGCTTGGACCAAGTCAAGAAGATGAGAAGCCTTCAAGTGAAGACTTCAAGAAGATGAAGACTTGTGTCTAGGTATAAGATTTTGTTTTTGTTTTAGAAAAAATGTAAAGGATAGATAGTTGGTGGATTGCTCAAGTCATATCACACACACACTCTTGATAGAATTGTTTTCATGATAAAAATTTCATTTCATAAAAGATTTTCTTGTTAGAAAAGATTTTTATTTGTGATAAAATACAATTTGGTTTTTGGTATTCATGTATACATATCTTATATCCAAAACCATGTTTAGAGCCTTATGTCAAAAACTAGATATTCATCTTATTTGTGTAGTGGATCATATCCATACACACTATGCTTTAAAAGTATATCTTGTTTTTGTATTTGATGAGATTTTCCTTATGACAAAATATCTACTTTGGGTTTTGGTAATTTCTTATATACATATCCTTTAACCAAAACAAGTTTAGTGCTTTATGTCAAAAACTAGATATTTCATCTTGATTGTGTGGTGGATCATATCCATACACACTTTGCTTTATAAGTTCAAATATCTTGTTTTTGTATTTTGTGAAGTTATGGAAAAACAAGTTTTAGAAAAACATATTTTTTAGAAGAACAGTTTTTATTTTGATTGAAACTATTTTTCTGGATTTACTGTGAATTTCTGGATTTTATTAAGCCAAAAGACCAATCCTTAATCCCTATTTTCTGGTTCTGCCAGTTCTGATTTTTCAGAACTGACAGAGGCCGGTCGACCGGGTCGGTCGACCGGACGTGCACGACGTGCACGCCAGTGTGCACTGGAGAACGGTCGACCGGGCCGGTCGACCGTTTCAGAGAGCTTTGCTCTCGGGAATTATCGGTCGACCGGGCCGGTCGACCGACAGAGAGTTTACTCTCTTCTCCAGGTGCGCGGTCGACCGGGCCGGTCGACCGGAGGCGGCAACGGTCGGATTTTTGACCGTTGCCGGTCGACCGGACCGGTCGACCGGAAGCTCTGACAGAGCCCAACGGTCAGATTTTTCTGGCCTCTATAAAAGGGGGTTTTGTCATTGTTTTAAGCCAAGATTTTTGGAGACCTTAGAGCTAGTTTTTCCCAGTCTTTCTGAAGGGTTTTTCTCCACAAAATTAGAGTCAATACTTCCAATTAAAAGGAGAGTTTTATCAAAGAGTGTAAAAGAGATTTTCTTGAGTTTTTCACCAAAGATTCTTTCCTTGCTTTCTCACACAAACACTTGAGCATCCATTGAGCTATTCATCTATAGGAGTGTTATTGTGAGAGGATTTTAGGTGATCAAGAGTTGTGATCACCAAAGTTCATCTTTGTTCTTTGAGAAGGCGGACGGTTGTGTTCGCGATTTGATTGAGGGTCCTAGTGAGGACTTGGTGTTGTTGGGTCCTAGTGAGGACTTGTAGCTTGAGGTGCGGCCTCGACGAGCCGGTGGGCTTGTGGTGTGTAAGGGACTAGAGAGTCCGAGGGCTTGTAAGTGTTGCGGCACCGAGGAGAGATCCGGTGGGATCTTGCATAGTGGAAATCCTTCGTGTGTCGAAGGCGGGGATGTAGAGCAAGTGTGCTCGAACCTCGAAACAAACCCTTTGTGTTTGCGATTGCTCACTCTTGCTCTCTTTCTCTTTTTGTCTCTATTTTATATCTTGCATTCAATTTATTGTGTTCATCTTATATATGCATGATATATTCCCTTGTGCTCATAATTGATATACATACTTGCTTGGGATTGTTGTTAACACTAGTATTCAACCAAGAGAGCCAACGCGGCACCTCAACCCATTCAAGGGGAATCTAGAGGAGTTTGTCCAGAGCCTCGCAAGGGGAATTCGGCAACACTCTTGTGTTATACATAAGTGTTTAATTAAAAGAAGTTTAATTTGGTCAACTTAGTTTTAATTCCGCATTATTTGTTCATAAGTGACCATTAGATTAGCCATCACCTATTCACCCCCCTCTAGGTGATCTTACAATAACTTGTGTGTATTAAGGATATAATCATGCATATCTCATAGTTTTTAACAAGATTTACAAATACATGAAGCAAAACCAATAGAAAAAATCTCATAAAAGATCAAATATGTATCTGAAGAAATTTATTCCAAATGCATTCTGAAAAGAGTTCATTTATAAATGCAAGAATCATAAAAGTATGATATACAAGTATAATCAAACAATAATTGACTACACAACAAAACACGTATAACATGAAGATCAAGTGTATATCACATAGTTTGCACAAAACTAGCATTTGTAATGAACAAATAAGAATTTCATCAAAACATGCTTGAGAAACAAATGAGTATAAATATAAGAGTCATCAAAAATAGGATATAACACACATACTAAATAATAGTTGAGTACATAAAAGATATAAATCGATTTAAGTACAAAATCAAAAGTGTATCTCAAAACTATATAAGTATATCACAAATTATAATGAACTTTACATTTAAAATATGAGACATGTAAACTATGATATGCATCAATTAAAAGCATATGTAAACATGAATCTACTAAAAGGATAAGCATGCAAATCCTTTTAAAAACATGAAAATAATTTTCAAAAATACATGCATTGCTTAACAACCAATCAACTCAATTTAAAGTACAAAATAATATATGATAGAGTCTAGGTTACTATACTAGAATATGAGCATTTAGCAAATAATATATTTTTAAAATGGAGGATGAGATGGTTACCAATACCTATGTAGCAAACTTCATTTCTCCAAATGGAGTGGTTCTCTCACCCAAAACTCTTTAATAGTGATGCATTTATGATTTTTCATCAAGCTCAATAATGTTTACCATCAAAGGCACTAATCATCTCACGTGTTGTGAGAGCTCATACCTACATCAACAATAATTGGTATGGATTTTGATACCCATATCTTTTTGAGTTCACGAGAGTAGTAGCATTGGGAGTCCCAATATTGGCATTTGAAACATTTATTATATCATAATAAAATTATGTCAAATGGCATTTGCGGCCATAATGTGTACAAGTGTACGCTCTAGCTTACATAAGGGTGTGAGCATGGTGTGCATGTGGTGTATGCCGTGAAGGATGTGCATGCATATGTGAATTTGTTTCTTTTAAAATATCAACTCCAATCTAGTATGATCAAAGCACATTGGCTCAAAATAGAGCCTAAACAATAATCTTCTTTTTCAAATTACAAAAAAATTATATTCAATAATGGAAGAGAAAACAACATGAGCATCAAAAATCTTTCCTTTGAAAGAGAAATCTTTCTTTTTGAATCAAATCATTTTTCAAGGACTTATTTTTATTTGAAACAAAATCAACTTGAATTTTCAAAGAATCATTTCTTTTGAAATTAAAAAACTTGGTTTTTCAAAGAATTATTTTTTAAAAGCAAAATCAAGTTTTGAAGATAAAGTATCCTTTTTTTTTTAAATAATCTCCTTTCTTTAGAAACAAATCAAATTTCTTTCTTAATGAAATTTTTATTTATAATAAATTCAAGTTGAATTTTCAAATAATCATTTTCTTTTGAAAATCACTTTCCTTTTCTTCAAAACACAATCTAGTTTTTTGTTAACCCAGAGGCCCTTGACCTTAGTTTTGATGATGACTAACTTATGAAGGTTAGTTTGCTAATGATCTTGTGTTACATAGTTTCAGTTATTGATCAATATCTTAGTAGAGATTTGACTTCACCAAGAGATTCACAGTCAAAGTGTTGAAGCAAACAAGTATTGATTCAAAAGCTCACATCGCAACAATCGCATCTAGCTCCTTTGGACATGTTTGGATCAAGTTGGCTTGAAGATGAAGATCTACAAGAAGACTTAAGTTGTTTAGTTTTTATTTAGAACTTGTGTAAGGATAGCTTAGTTTTGATATGCTCAAGTACACACACACAATTTCAATAGTTTCAATTTCAGTTAATCGGTTTGGATTTTCAAGAATATATTCTTAGTTTTCATGAATAAATAGAATCATAAGAAGTTTTACATAGTTTATATGTATATTGGATTTCATCTATATACATTATTATTTCATATTTAGAAAAAAAAACTTATTTTTATAATTCTAGTTCATGTGTTTCAAGTTTTTATTTTTAACAAAACTTAATTTGGATCAAATGTCAAAAACATAAATATATTTTTTTATATATGTATTGGACTCTATTCATACACACTATGCTTCAAATGTGTTTCAATATCTTATTTTTATATTTGAACAAGTTTTTGAGAAATAGTTTTTCATTTTGAAGTCTTCTCAAAAACTCTTGAAGGCAAAAATAAAACGAGCTTTGAAAATACAGTTTTTGTTTCAAGCTTAATTTCTAATGCCTCAAAAATAGCTCAAATTATTTGTATTATGGGTTGATCTTTAATCAAAATATTTGTATTCCACGTGCTTACATGAACTTATTTTTTGTGGATTTTATGTGATTTTATAGGATTTTATGGGTATTTAAAAAACCAAGTTTTCAAACCCTAAAACCCAGCCTGAGACCACTGGTAGTCGACCGACCGGTCGACCAGACCAGATCTCGGTCGACCGGGCGGTCGACCGATGTGCACAGGATGTGCACAAGGCCCTAGCCATTGGGTCGGCGACCGCACGGTTGACTGATCCAGAGAGCTTGCTGTTGGCCCAGAGGCCTTCCACTCTAGTTTTGATGATGATTAACTCATGTAATTATAGTTTACTAATAATCTTGTGATATTTAGTTTCAGATATTTAACCAAGATATTAGTAGGTGATTAGCTTCAACAAGGTGTTTTGGAGCTTTTCATGGTGATTCAAGAGCCCGAGCGTCAAAGTTTATCTCTAGCACTCGTTGGAGTCAAGCTCGGTGGATCACGTTTGGATCGAGTCGACTTGGAGACGGCGCTCTACAAGAAGACTTCGGTACAGTGTTTAGTTTATGTTTTTAGATCCATTTGTAAAGACTAGATAGTGTGATATGCTCAAGTTCACAACACACACACTTGTTTAAGTTTCATGTTTATTGGTTTTCGATTTTTGGTTTAACCGATCTTAGTTTTCATGAATAGATAGAATCAAAACAAGTTTACATGGTTTAATGTATATTAGATTTGTTCTATATACATGTATGCTTCATATCTTAGACAAACTTAGTTTGATAGTCTATTTCATGAGTTTGGAGTTTTGGTATTTTAACAAAACCTATTTTTGGACTTTAAGTCAAAAACATTGATATATATATATATATATATATATATATATATATATATATATATATATATATATATATATATATATATATATATATATATATATATATATATTTCATGTATATTGGACTTATATCCATATGCAACATGCTTCAATGTTGTTTCATATCATGTTTTGTATTTGGATGAGTTTTGGACAAAACGTTTTTCATTTCAAAAGTCCTAGTTTTGGAAAAATACGAGTTTTGATTTTCGGTAAAATTTCTAAGTTACAAAAATAGTTCAACTTGTTTGTAACATATCTTGATTTCACTCAAACATGTTTGATTTTCAAAGTATTATACTGAACTTATTTTTGTGGATTTTTAGAAACTTTATGGGATTTATTTGATATTAAAAAGACCAAGTTTTAAATCCCTTAACCATGCCCTGCCAGGCTCTGGCGGTCGACCGGGACGGTCGACCGGACCCAGAGTCGGTCGACCGGATCGGTCGACCGACGTGCACAAGAATGCGCACGCTGACCTGCCACTTAGGCCGGTCGACCGAGCGGTCGACCGACAGCAAGTATCCCACTCTCAGGTGGGGGCGGTCGACCGGACGGTCGATCGTGTGAGGCTTGGCACGGTCGACCGAGCGGTCGACCGGCCAGAGAGCAAGTGCTCTCTAGAATTGGCACGATCGACCGGGCGGTCGACTGGCAGGCTCAACGGTCAATTTTTTGACCGTTGGCCGGTCGACCGGAAGGTTATTTCTGACCTTGTTAGCTGCCAACGGGCAAATTTTTATGGGGCCTATTTATACCCCATTTGAGAGAGATTTCTCCACCAGTTTTTTGAGAGAAAAATTCCTGATCTTCTTAAGTGTTTTAACACTTGTTTTTCAAAAGAGTTTTTGATTTAAAAGATCAATCTTCAATGTTTTTAAAGTGTTTGAAAATTCAAAGAAAATAATCTTTTGGGAATTTGTTTTTGGTCTAAAAATTCTATATCTATTTCGAGATTTTCCCAAGTGATTTTCTTTGTTTAAAACACTTTGTTTTCTCACGCTTGAGCTTATCATTCTATCCTCTCTATAGGATCTTTGTTTTTGTGAGAAAGAGAATTAGTTTGTGGTTGTGGAAACCACCAAGTTGTAAACCCTCATACTTTGTGTTATCACTCTTGTGTAGAGGTAGATTTTGGAGTGGTAGCTTTGTGCCCTATCCCTCTAATGAGAGGTTGATTGATTGTATTGGCTTTGTGCCTATCCCTCATTTGTGAGGTTGATATTGGTGGCTTTGTGCCTAGCCTCTAAGTGTAGAGGTTGTGTTTGTAATTGAGAGAGGAGTTGTGTACTCGCGGTTGTATTGCCCCAAATCCTCAGTGGAGGTTCCCTGTGTGGGAGTTCTGTGTGGACAAGTTAGTAAAAATCCTTCTGTGTGAAGGCGGGGACGTAGAGCTGTGTGCTCGAACTTCGAAACATATCGCGGTGTTTGCATTTGATCCATGACTCTTACTCTCTCTTTTATATTGTGCCTTGCATCATTTTATATTGCTCATTCATATATATATGCTTGGCTTGTTTGTGTGTGTCTCACTTGTGTTTAACCACGAGAGCTTCATATAGCACCTCAACTCTTATTCAGAGGAATCAAGATGAGTTAGTCCAGAGCCCTTCACCGGTAATTCGGCTACACTCGTTGGTTACATTAAGTGTGTTGCAATTTAGTTTTTAATTTCAGCATTTAGTTCATTAGATTAGCCGTACACCTATTCACCCCCCTCTAGGTGTACTTTCACTTGCTCCTGGCTCTATCCCTGGTCGATCGACCAGAGAGTTCACTCTCTGGTTCTGGCCTCGGTCGATCGACGGGCGATCGATCGACAGGCAGTTTGCCTTGGGGCGATCGACCGACCGGTCGACCGACAACCCAGTGGTCAGAAATCTGACCGTTGGCCAGTCAACCGGGCGGTGGACTGACAGGCCATTCTGGCCTGTTCTAGAGCCCAACGGCTATATTTTCGAAATTCTATAAATATGTGTTCCTTTGACCTGTTTCTCCCAAGATTTTCAAAAGCATTTTTTCACCTTCTCAAGTGTTTTTAACAAAGTTTTTAAAAGAGTTTTAGTGCTAAAATCTCTATCTTTATTTTGTTTCAAAGTTTTTGGAAAATTAAAAGAAAACAAGTTTGGGATTCTAGTTCTTATCCAAAATTTCTATATCTTATCTAGAGTTTTTCCCAATTGTTTTCTTTTTTAAAACACTTTGTTTTCTTACACTCGAGCTATCAATTCTATACCAATATATAGGATCTTGTTTTATGAGAAAAATTATTTGTGATCCTTTAAGATGACCAAGAGAGTGTTTGTGATCTTTGTGATCTCCAAGTGTATTTCTTTCTTAACTTTGTGCTCCCTCTTGTGTAGATGTGATTTTTTAGAGAGAAGGAGTTGTGTACTCTGGTGGTGAGTTGTAATTCCTCGGTAGAGTTGTCTGTGTGGAAGATCCAATAGTGGATAGATAAAATTCTTCTGTGTGAAGGTGGGGACGTAGAACAGTGGCTCGAACCTCGAAACATATCCTTGTGTTTGTATTTGATTCTCTCTCTCAACTTGATCACTCATTATATCTTGCATTATTATTATTTGTTCATATTCATATGCTAGATATTGTGTGTGTGCCCACGCTTGTATTCAACTAAGAGAGATTTTAAAGCACCTCAACTCTTAGTCTAGAGAAATCTAGAGGAGTAGTTTCAGAGCCCTTCACGAGAAATTCGGGCTCATTCTTGATTACACATAGTGTGTTAGTAATTAAGTTTTAAATTTTACATCACTTGTCCTAAATTAGCTTGTACACCTGATTAGTCTACAATTCTGCATTATTATGCCGCATTCTCTCACAGATTTATGAATAAATAGTCGATCTAAACCGTGTTTTGGTCTTAATTGCAGGTAGATCCAAAGTCCAAGGGCAAAGATGGAATAAGAGCCTAATTCTTCCCAATTAAGGGTAATTAATCCGCATTACTTGGAGGCCAAGCAAAGGATTCTCTAGAAGGTGCATTGAACCTAGACTCCTGAGCTGTCAGACGAATATTCGGCCGAAAGTACCAGAAATAGCATATACCCTGCACATTCTCGAAGCCAGATGGAGCCCCTGACGAAATCCAGAGATTTAATTCTCTGGAATTGCCGCAAATTTGCGGCAAACCTTGAGAATTTGCGGCAATCCTAGGGAGCCACGTGTCGATTTTCGACGCGTGGCCCCGTCTCGTCTTCTGGAGTCTTCTTCTGCCTATAAATACCCCTGCCTCTGGCCAAAACGCAAGCAGTCTTCGTTTTTAGGAGTAGGTCCAGATTTTAGTGTAGTGTAGGTGAGTGTTCTTCATTTCTTGTATTTTCTTTTCTTTGTTTTTAGATCATTGTAGTAGGGCTGAGTGATTTCTAGAGAGAGATGAGTGAGGGATTGATGTAATAGAGAGTGACACTCTATGTAAAGGCACCTCCTTTCTCTTCCATTGTAATCTCCTTCACCTCTACATGATTTCTTGCTAACTTTTTCTTCTCATGGCAATCTAACTACTAACCACTAACCATCTAACCACTTACTTGATAATCCACATGAATCGGGTTGCCTCTACAAGGCCTTGTTCTTGCAAGAGCCATTGATGGCCAAAGATGATGGGTTCTAACATCTAACTTGCTAACTTGCTAACCAAGCTAACTCTCTTTTATTTCATGCTCTTTTATTTCATGCTTGTAGTGTAATGAGTGATGCTTGTAATTGCTTGTTCTTGTTGCAATGTTTTGATTGTTATGAACCATCCATGAGCCATGCTTTGTATCGCTTCTTTGAAGACAAGGATTGTGATGGCCGAGGATCAAAATG
Source organism: Agave tequilana (assembly GCA_038442645.1). NCBI lineage: Eukaryota > Viridiplantae > Streptophyta > Magnoliopsida > Asparagales > Asparagaceae > Agave > Agave tequilana. The sequence goes on along the minus strand of JAVJIF010001657.1, from coordinate 71,141 downwards.
TGAGGCAACTATCTCGAAGAGGTTAGTATGGTTAGTGGAGTACTTAGTAGTTAGTAGCCATGAGTTTTTTTACCTTTGTTTTAGAAATCGTTTTCAAGTTCCTTTTCTTATTTTCTTATCGACGTTTTCATCGCTCTCCTCACCTACCACATGCTTGTTTTCATTTTCTTTTCTTTTTCATTCTCTTTTTCATTCTTTCAACATAGAAGAATTGTTAACATCTGACGTGACTAGAGACTGTTAATGCTTCTATCGCCTCCTTTCCTGTGGATACGACCCGTTAAGCCAATGCTATAACAGAAGTATCGAGGGTATACTAAGCACATTCGAGCTTTTCATTTGATTTCATAAATATACATTTTGAGTGCTAGTTTCCACCCCGATCAAAAAAAATGGCGCCGTTGCCGGGGAAGGGAATGGTTTTGTTTTCACGTTTTTGTTAACATTGTCTTCTCTGTTTTGGTGTGCAGGGCAATATTTACAGGTGCTTAACATTGCAGTATAGAAACTAGCTTTGCCTCTCCCTGCTCTTGAAAGCAGGGCCCCAGTTTCTAAACAAAAGCCGCAGAACCGCGACATTTGCCGCGAAACCGCGGCCATTGTGGAATAATTTTGTATCTTGTTTGTTCTGGGATGTGTATCTTGTAATAGCTAGTTGATTTGTACTGCTATCTTTCTGCTTTGCTTGCCTACACACCATAAATAAATAAAAGAACTAAAATACGGTAACTGGACGCTTTTAAAACGGTTTAGACATTTGCATTTAGGCACGTGTCAATTCAATTCCAATATACTGTATTTTGTTCTGCTGTTGTGATCTGGATGGAGATGTACATATGGCATTGCATATAGCATAGGACAAACATGTGGGTGATTTATCGCTTTGTGTTATCTTCTTGTCTATATTGCACACTTGCACAAATTGAATTTAAGGGCAAACTCCAAACAAGATAAGGTGGATTTCATACCCCTTCCTTAGCCCAAAAATCATCTCCCCACTCACACAACCCAAGCCCTAATAAAATTTAAATAGACGTTGGCCCCTAGGGACATTTCATCTAGGTCTAGGTCAACCCTCTCTTGGCTTGATTTTGATTTTCTTTTCTTTTTGTTTGTTGTTTGATTTTTCTTTTGTTGTGATTTTTTTGTGTGAAATGGCATTCAACAATAACAATTCTTTCAATCCGAACATGAATCCATATTTCACACCGACTCCATTTTATTCGGATAATTCCAACCCGGCGTTTTACAATATGCACCAACCAAATACACCGTGTTGGCCTTATCCGAATCAATACAACCCATACCACATTCTTATGACTATAATTTTCAAAATAATTTCAACTCGTCACAGAGTCATTGGGGATTCAAGTCCCCGAGCCAAATTTTCAACCTCCTTGTCCACCATGTCCACCTCGTCCACAATATACACAATATTCATTCCCAATTCCACTTCCTATACTCCTTTTTCTGGACCTCCCATTAAAGAAAAATCTGAGAGTATAGAAGCCAATCTACAAGAGGCCGAGCAACATCTTCAGGAAACATTGACCTCTCCAATTCCACCACATTTTCAAGATACATACTCAGTTCCACCAGTCCAAAATAGAAGACCATCAATTTTGGAAATGAGTATGCGTGCGTCCAAACAACAATTACAAAATCTGATGGACTCACAATTCACCACCAATTCCAAAACAACACTGCATCTCTTCAACAAAATAATGAACCAATGACTTATAAAAAGATGCTTGAATTCATGACTCAGGCTCAAAATGATCATAACCGTGACATAGATTTGATGATCCAAACTCTTCATTCTCATCCTATTTCTAATGTCACTAACCATTTTGTCAGAGCCAAAGAGTCATGTTGTTTTGGAAATCAAGATTCAATTTCAGCACACCCACCTGAACTTGTCCAAACTTCAGATCCTATTGATATTTTGGCATGTTATCCTTTCCTGAAATTGAACTTGAGCATGAATATGATCCTGAACTTTCACTTGATGATTCAATTCTATTTCCTGATTCAATTATGACTCCGGTGTCTTCACTGATTTCAATCCTTTTCCTAAGTCAGTATTGAATCCTGTACCCATCCATTGTGAAATTGAATCACCAATCATTCATGATGATCATATTGAACTTGACCAATTCCATGCTTTTGAAAGTCCCATTGATAAATTGGCAAGTTCTCATTTGTGGAATTGAACTCAATGAGGAATGTGACTTTGATCCTCAAGTTTGTGATTTAGTTCAAATACCTGAATCATTATTGACTCCTGTTTTGTTACCCAATTTGAGTAACATTTTAGAGTCAGTTTTGATTCCCATTCCTCCTGAACTTGAATCACCAATCTTAGATAGTCACATTCCATCATGGGGAAATGAATGTGGACTTGAGCTTCATCTTCTTGATTTGGACCCACTTCCTGAACCGATCTCGACTCCCGAACCTTTACTTGACTTGAGTCATTTCTCTGAGTCGGTATTAGTTCCCATATTCCTGAGTCCAAATCAATCATTCCATTCTGGGACAAGGGCTTTGATAAATTTGACTCAGAAATTATTTTGAAAATTTGGAAATTAGATGGGGTACATTTTTAATAAAAATCATGCATATATACATCTTTATAGTGGGTTGTATCATGGAGGTTTCTGGTGGGTTCCTCCGGACTCCACGCAAGAATGATTGGGTCGCCTTTCGTGGACCAATCAGACCGCCACCGGAACCACCACCTTGAGGTATTTTTTTTCCTTCCCTCTCTATTTGTTTCATGCATACATATATCACGATGCATTGAGGACAATGCATGAGATAAGTGTGGGGGAGGGTTTACTAACTTAGAGTTTTTAGACTTTCTTTCTTTTACACTTCTTTTAGGATACTTTTAGAAATCTTCCCTTTTGTATAGAAATTTTCTCTTTCTTTAAAAACTTTTTGAAATAAGAGACAAATGTTTTGATCTATTTTTAAGAAAATTAAGATGTATCTTGAAAATTAAGAAAGCCTTAATTATGACATCTTAAATCTAGTTGAAATAATAGATCTTGTTTGAAATTATAGGCTAAGTAAGAAAAATTGGAGAGATATTTTTATCTTGAAATTTTTACCTTAGATAGTAGGCACTTCACACTTACACATTTTTGGGATGGAAACAAAGACCAAAAAGGCCATAAAAATATAAAAAAAAAAAGGAAAAAAAAGAGAAAAAAATATAAATAAAAACATCACTTATTAAGCTGGATAATTGTGCCTCAAGAAGCATGATTATTCACGCCTAACGGTGGTAAATGAAATAAATAATCCCCTTTAGTTCGTGGCCTTTTTCACTCGAGTCCTTAAACTCGAGGGATGTTTTCTCATCTGGTGCCCTAAGACCGACTGGTTGGGAGTCATCGGTTATAGGCTCGTTACATGGGTGAACTAGAAAGCCTAAACTAAGGGAAGAAAAAAGAGAAAAAGAAAATAAATATATATAAATAAATGGCTTGATGGTTAGAGTTGAAATCCCAGAAATCTTCACTGTCACGGTGTGCATACTATCTAGGTTTTATGAAAGATAAAATATTCAATCTAATTTTGAATTCTTACCTTAATTGAAGACAAGATCTTGCATAGAGACTAAGTTTAAGAAAGAATAATTATAGGTGGACTTATGACCTTAGATCACTTATATTTTTGCAAAAATAGTTCGAAAACATGTCTCTCTTTCAAAATGAATTTTCAAAACACTAACATTTGTCTTCTTTCTTTATGGATTTTGTGGGTGCAATCCGCTGAAAACCCTCAGGAGACAACACTCCTCCTCTAGGGTAACCTAGAGGTTTAACGGCTTATTGCACATGCTCAGTGCAATCGTGTCACCTACGAAAGTGGTGTAATAAAATTGGTAGTATAGTTTTTCTTTCTTTGTTTTGCTCGGGACAAGCAAAAGAATAAGTGTGGGGGTGTGATTAGTCTACAATTCTGCATTATTATGCCGCATTCTCTCACAGATTTATGAATAAATAGTCGATCTAAACCGTGTTTTGATCTTAATTGCAGGTAGATCCAAAGTCCAAGGGCAAAGATGGAATAAGAGCCTAATTCTTCCCAATTAAGGGTAATTAATCCCGCATTACTTGGAGGCCAAGCAAAGGATTCTCTAGAAGGTGCATTGAACCTAGACTCCTGAGCTGTCAGATGAATATTCGGCCGAAAGTACCAGAAATAGCATATACCCTGCACATTCTCGAAGCCAGATGGAGCCCCTGACGAAATCCAGAGACTTAATTCGCTGAAATTGCCGCAAATTTGCGGCAAACCTTGAGAATTTGCGGCAATCCTAGGGAGCCACGCGTCGATTTTCGACGCGTGGCCCCGTCTCGTCTTCTGGAGTCTTCTTCTGCCTATAAATACCCCTGCCTCTGGCCAAAACGCAAGCAGTCTTCGTTTTTAGGAGTAGGTCTAGATTTTAGTGTAGTGTAGGTGAGTGTTCTTCATTTCTTGTATTTTCTTTTCTTTGTTTTTAGATCATTGTAGTAGGGCTGAGTGATTTCTAGAGAGAGATGAGTGAGGGATTGATGTAATAGAGAGTGACACTCTATGTAAAGGCACCTCCTTTCTCTTCCATTGTAATCTCCTTCACCTTCTACATGATTTCTTGCTAACTTTTTCTTCTCATGGCAATCTAACTACTAACCACTAACCATCTAACCACTTACTTGATAATCCACATGAATCGGGTTGCCTCTACAAGGCCTTGTTCTTGCAAGAGCCATTGATGGCCAAAGATGATGGGTTCTAACATCTAACTTGCTAACTTGCTAACCAAGCTAACTCTCTTTTATTTCATGCTCTTTTATTTCATGCTTGTAGTGTAATGAGTGATGCTTGTAATTGCTTGTTCTTGTTGCAATGTTTTGATTGTTATGAACCATCCATGAGCCATGCTTTGTATCGCTTCTTTGAAGACAAGGATTGTGATGGCCGAGGATCAAAATGTGAGGCAACTATCTCGAAGAGGTTAGTATGGTTAGTGGAGTACTTAGTAGTTAGTAGCCATGAGTTTCTTTTACCTTTGTTTTAGAAATCGTTTTCAAGTTCCTTTTCTTATTTTCTTATCGACATTTTCATCGCTCTCCTCACCTACCACATGCTTGTTTTCATTTTCTTTTCTTTTCATTCTCTTTTTCATTCTTTCAACATAGAAGAATTGTTAACATCTGACGTGACTAGAGACTGTTAATGCTTCTATCGCCTCCCTTCCTTGTGGATACGACCCGTTAAGCCAATGCTATAACGGAAGTATCAAGGGTATACTAAGCACATTCGAGCTTTTCATTTGATTTCATAAATACACATTTTGAGTGCTAGTTTCCACCCCGATAAAAAAAAATGAAAAGCTCGAATGTGCTTAGTATACCCTCGATACTTCCGTTATAGCATTGGCTTAACGGGTCGTATCCACAGGGAAGGGAGGCGATAGAAGCATTAACAGTCTCTAGTCACGTCAGATGTTAACAATTCTTCTATGTTGAAAGAATGAAAAAGAGAATGAAAAAGAAAAGAAAATGAAAACAAGCATGTGGTAGGTGAGGAGAGCGATGAAAACGTCGATAAGAAAATAAGAAAAGGAACTTGAAAACGATTTCTAAAACAAAGGTAAAAGAAAACTCATGGCTACTAACTACTAAGTACTCCACTAACCATACTAACCTCTTCGAGATAGTTGCCTCATATTTTGATCCTCGGCCATCACAATCCTTGTCTTCAAAGAAGCGATACAAAGCATGGCTCATGGATGGTTCATAACAATCAAAACATTGCAACAAGAACAAGCAATTACAAGCATCACTCATTACACTACAAGCATGAAATAAAAGAGCATGAAATAAAAGAGAGTTAGCTTGGTTAGCAAGTTAGCAAGTTAGCAAGTTAGATGTTAGAACCCATCATCTTTGGCCATCAATAGCTCTTGCAAGAACAAGGCCTTGTAGAGGCAACCCGATTCATGTGGATTATCAAGTAAGTGGTTAGATGGTTAGTGGTTAGTAGTTAGATTGCCATGAGAAGAAAAAGTTAGCAAGAAATCATGTAGAAGGTGAAGGAGATTACAATGGAAGAGAAAGGAGGTGCCTTTACATAGAGTGTCACTCTCTATTACATCAATCCCTCACTCATCTCTCTCTAGAAATCACTCAGCCCTACTACAATGATCTAAAAACAAAGAAAAAAAATACAAGAAATGAAGAACACTCACCTACACTACACTAAAATCTGGACCTACTCCTAAAAACGAAGACTGCTTGCGTTTTGGCCAGAGGCAGGGGTATTTATAGGCAGAAGAAGACTCCAGAAGACGAGACGGGGCCACGCGTCGAAAATCGACGCGTGGCTCCCTAGGATTGCCGCAAATTCTCAAGGTTTGCCACAAATTTGCAGCAATTCCAGAGAATTAAATCTCTGGATTTCGTCAGGGGCTCCGTCTGGCTTCGAGAATGTGCAGGGTATATGCTATTTCTGGTACTTTCGGCTGAATATTCGTCTGACAGCTCAGGAGTCTAGGTTCAATGCACCTTCTAGAGAATCCTTGCTTGGCCTCCAAGTAATGCGGGATTAATTACCCTTATTGGGAAGAATTAGGCTCTTATTCCATCTTTTCCCTTGGACTTTGGATCTACCTGCAATTAAGACCAAAACACGGTTTAGATCGACTATTTATTCATAAATCTGTGAGAGAATGCGGCATAATAATGCAGAATTGTAGACTAATCACACCCCCACACTTATTCTTTTGCTCGTCCCGAGCAAAACAAAGAAAGAAAAAACTATACTACCAATTTTATTACACCACTTTCGTAGGTGACACGATTGCACTGAGCATGTGCAATAAGCCGTTAAACCTCTAGGTTACCCTAGAGGAGGAGTGTTGTCTCCTGAGGGTTTTCAGCGGATTGCACCCACAAAATCCATAAAGAAAGAAGACAAATGTTAGTGTTTTGAAAATTAATTTTGAAAGAGAGACATGTTTTCGAACTATTTTTCCAAAAATATAAGTGATCTAAGGTCATAAGTCCACCTATAATTATTCTTTCTTAAACTTAGTCTCTATGCAAGATCTTGTCTTCAATTAAGGTAAGAATTCAAAATTGGATTGAATATTTTATCTTTCATAAAACCTAGATAGTATGCACACCGTGATAGTGAAGATTTCTGGGATTTCAACTCTAACCATCAAGCCATTTATTTATATATATTATTTTCTTTTTCTCTTTTTTCTTCCCTTAGTTTAGGCTTTCTAGTTCACCCATGTAACGAGCCTATAACCGATGACTCCCAAACCAGTCGGTCTTAGGGCACCAGATGAGAAAACATCCCTCGGGTTTAAGGACTCGAGTGAAAAAGGCCACGAAACTAAAGGGGATTATTTATTTCCTTTACCACCGTTAGGCGTGAATAATCATGCTTCTTGAGGCACAATTATCCAGCTTAATAAGTGATGTTTTATTTATATATTTTTTTCTCTTTTTTCCTTTTTTTTTTATATTTTTATGGCCTTTTTGGTCTTTGTTTCCATCCCAAAAATGTGTAAGTGTGAAGTGCCTACTATCTAAGGTAAAAATTTCAAGATAAAAATATCTCCCCAATTTTTCTTACTTAGCCTATAATTTCAAACAAGATCTATTATTTCAACTAGGTTTAAGATGTCATAATTAAGGCTTTCTTAATTTCTAAGATACATCTTAATTTTCTTAAAAATAGATCAAAACATTTGTGTCTTATTTCAAAAAGTTTTTAAAGAAAGAGAAAATTTCTATACAAAAGGGAAGATTTCTAAAAGTATCCTAAAAGAAGTGTAAAAGAAAGAAAGTCTAAAAACTCTAAGTTAGTAAACACCTATTCACCCCCCTCTAGGTGTACCTACAATTTTGAAGATAGAAACTCATTTTTTTCTTTTCAATTGTAAACTTTTTTTAATAATTTGTATTTCCAAGCAAATCTTCCCAATGCATAGAAAGTTTATCATTCAATATGTGTGCATCTTTACTAGACATGCTAGTATTCTCATTAGACACACTAGCACTATTATCAAGATTGGAATCCGAGTTTACCTCAAGAGAGTCATTCCCTGAGACCATATAGCATGCTTGTTCGAAAATGTCTTTATTTGATTCTCTCTCCGAATCGTTTGAATCTTGTTCTTCAAGAGAGATCAACATGTTCCACACTGTAAAGGCGGAATCACAATTAACAATCTTAGAAAGATAATCATTGCTAAGTGTTTGCTTTAGTGCAATCCTGACTTGTGCATTAGCCTCAAAATATTTGCCATTATCAATAAATAATCTTTTAGTGGTGGCAAGATAAACATGTAGTCCTGATGCTTTAAGATAAGAACACGTTCTATTTTTCATGTTTCAATGTTAGAAGCATCAAACATAGGTGGATCAAGATAATCCATGAGTGTGTTAAAACAAGAATGTGTATATCAAATATAGAGATTAGCAAAATAAGGATCACTCTACGGTAGTTAAACTGAATTTTAGGAGCACTAACTCTGATACCAATTGAAATTACCTAGAGGGGGTGAATACGTGATATGCTAATCAATACGAAAATTTAATGCTTATCAATAATTGTTCTACACAAGGATATGAACACATAAATAAATTCAAACTCACAACCAAGAAATGAAGTCATATACCCTGCGAAGGGCTCTGAACTTCTCCTCGTGATTTCTCTTAAATAAAAGTTGAGGTGCGTAATTGCTTTCTTGATGTATAGAGTCCAAACAATATTATTTTGCAAGAATAACAACAAGCATACACACACACACACAATACATACATACACACACACAATACATACATACATACATACATATACATACATATATATATACATATACATATATACATATACATATATACATATATATATATACATATATATATATATATATGAGAAACCAATAAATAAGAGAGTATGAAAGATCAGACGCAAGCCAATCGCAAAGACAGATGATTGTTATCGAGGTTCGAGCCACTTGCTCTACGTCTCCGCCTTCACCGCAATGAAGGATTCTACTATAATCACTTTTGATTACAATTGAACTTGATCCCGCAAGATCACTCGGTGCCTCAACACCTACAAATTTTTTTACTCATTCTCGCAAGAACATAAACACACGAGTTTACAAGCTCGATCAAGGTCGCAACCTTCAACAAGTTAATTACAAGAACCGGTGATCAATACTGGATCACAAACAAAACTCTCTTACAACCTCACTTCTAGAATAGATAGAAATGAGGGCTCAAATGTAGGTGAAAGAAAACAGAGATTGAAAATTGAAAACATAAAAAACTTTTATAAAAAAAACTTTTTGAGAACTTGTTATGAAAAAATTGTATAAAACTCTTGTAAAAACACTCTCTAGTTAATCTTTTTATAGGAGAGAGCTAGAGATTAATTCCCAGTAAATCCAAGCAATAAAAATATGCTAGAAATATTTAAGAACACAATATAGCTATTGGGAATGAACCTGGATAGGTTTGAATACAAAACTAGTCGTTATAAGGCAAAACAGGTAAGTTTTGACAAGAGTTGTCGACAATTTTGTTGGACTGTCGATAGGCCAAGTAGCCTGCACATAAGTAAAATCATACACTTTTTAAAGGTCAAAACGTTGAAATTGAAATTAAATATATAGGAAGAATTTGTAGATTTTAAGTTATCTTTCTAATGAAATAAAAATCATATAAATTAGATATTTGATTAGAAAGATATGATCAAAATATAAAAGAGTATCAAACTGAAACTGTGAAAATTGTTTTCAGCACATATGCTAAATTAAACCAATATATAATAACTTAAACATTTGAATCTGAAAATAACCATATAAAAATATAATCTTTAAGTTATCTTTATAATACAACTTGAATCATATCAAACAGAGATCAGAGTAAAAGGTTATTGCTAAAATACTGAGCAGGTGTCAGTGCAGGACAGCAACTGTCGACAGTAACCTGTCGACAGGCAGAGCTCACTTGGGCTCTGTAAAATGCTATCAACAGCTATAGGAAGGGTTGTCAACAATCCTTCTGCATAGTTAGTTTTAAAATTAAATGTTGAAGATTTAAACGTTATAATTTAGAAATGACTATATAGGAAGATATTGTAACTCTTTAAGTTAATTTTATTATGCAACAAAAATCACATGAATCAAATATTGGATTAGAAAGTTATGATCAAAACACTGACAGAATATCATATAGAAAATTATAAAAATGTTTTATAAGATAAACTTCTGATAAAAACTAAACTAAACTCATAAAGTCAACTCATCAAAAAAAAAGTCTTAAACACAATATAAGCACCAATGTATATGGATGAAATCCAATATGCGTGTAAATTAATGTTAACTTGTTTGATGAAATCTATTTATGAAATCAAAATAAAATCGAAAATGGTTTAAACTGAAAACCAAACTATTGTGTGTAAGGTTGAGCAATCAAAACTAATCTATTTTTTACAATAACTCTACAAACACAAGGCACAAGTCTTCTTATAGATCTTCTTCTCTAAGTAGACGTGATCCAAACTAGATCTCATAGAGTTAAACTCCGTCTAGAATGCTTGATGTGATCTTTACGCTTGAGCTCTTGAATCACATGTGTTAGCTTCAAACTTGACTTTGAGTTTTTTAGTGAAGCTAAATATCGACTAATATCTTGATCAATATCTGAAACTTAAACACCACAATATCATTGTACTATAACTACATGAGTTAATCATTATCAAAACTGAAAAACACCTGAGGGGGGTGAATATGTGTTATGCTAATCAAATGCACTTTTAAAACTAGTTAAGATGAAAAATGCAAGCGGTCACTCAAAACAAGAAATTGAAGCCGAATTCCCGGTGAATGGCTCTAGAAGTTCTCCTCTTTGATTCCTCTAGATTATGAGTTGAGGTGCTTTGTTGCTTTCTTGTTGATATGAGTAAAGATCGAAAGTGTAAGAAGATGAAATCAATGTAATATAGAAAAGCAAGACAAATAGTATCACAAGTATAAGAATATAAGGTAATAAAGAGTAAGAAGAAATCAATCACAAACACAAGAGAATTGGTTTCAAGGTTCGAGTCACTGCTTTACGTCTTCGCCTTCACCACTATGAAGAATTTTCATTATATCCACAAAAGCAACTTCCGCACAGGAACCTTACACCCAAGGCATTACAACTTGGTCTACTCAAGATCGGAGTACCCAACTCCAATAATACTATCCTCCACACAAGAGGAACCACAACTCAATAGAATACAAGTCACTTGGTGATCTAGTAAGACCACAAATACTCTCTTACAACTTCTTAGAGAGTGGAGCATGAATTTAAGCTCAAGAAACTAAGTGAGAGAAGAAAATCATTTGAAGAGATTTTGAAGACTTAAAAACCAACTGAAAAGCTTTTGAAAAAGAAGAACTTAGAAATGGAAAGTAATGAAACACTTCTCTCTTGAAAACACTTGAAACTTGGATATTTTTCTTGTAGAAAATTAAAATCCATGCCCTCTATTTATAGGCAAGGGATGAACATCATTCAAGAGTGAAGTCAGGTGATTTGAGGTGAGTTTGACCTCTTGGAACAATAAAATGACCGTTGGAACTTATTAAAATCAAAATAAATTCGAAATGTATCCGTTATGCCAACCTGGACGACTGCCGGTCGACCGGCCAATCGACCGGCACGTCTGGCACATCATTTAAAATATAGTCATTGGCTCCGGTCGACAGCAGGTCAATTTAAAAAGAAATTTTTGAACTGTCGGTCGAACGGCACAAACAGAGAGTGAGGCCCATGCAGTCAGTCGACCGACACGGTCGACTGACAAACGTGCACAGACGCGCACGCCCACGGCCAAAGGCCCGGTCGACCGGTTGGTCGACCGTTTTGGCCTAAAACAGCTACGGTCGATCGGCCGGTCGACCGTTATGGTCTGAAATAGATTTAAAACAAAATTTTGAACCTTGAAATTTTTTTAAATATTTTAATTGGTTTGAGCGTTATGTAGCATAGTATAGGAGATAAAATACATGTTCTAAACTTGATATAAAAATTTAAAAAATTATGAAATATATATTAATACCAAACATGCAACAAAACAAATACTACTTAAAACTTGTATTTTAAAAAGTGTATTTTTTGTGTGTATAACTTCTTGAGCACATCTATTGTTGGCCCGGAGGCCTTCCTCTCTAGTTTTGATGATGATTAACTCATGTAGTTATGTTTACTAATAATCTTGTGATTTTAGTTTCAGATCATTAAGTAAGATATTGTTGGTGATTGCTTCAAAAAGAGGAGTTTGGAAGCCTTCGCTTGGTGATTCCCGAGCCCGAGCGTCAAGATCACACTTAGCCATGCTCGTTGGATCACGGAGTTTGGACCGAGTCGACTTGAAGATGAATATCGTCAAGAAGACTTACGTATCCTAGTGTTTAGTGTGTTTTGGATCCATGTGTAAAGCTTAGTATAGTTGATATGCTCAAGTGCACAACACACACGTTTTATGTTTGGATATTGGTTTTTCGGTTTTGGTTTAACTAATATTTGTTTTCATGAATAGTTGATCAAAACAAGTTTAATTGGTTTATGTATAGTAGATGTATTCTTTCTACACATGCATGCTTAACTTTTAAACAAACTTATTTTGATATGCCTATTCATGAGTTTTAGGAAAAATCAGATTTCCTATTGAAAAAGTCAAGTTGATAAAATACAAGTTTTGGTTTTTGGTAAAAATGATAAAACACAAAAATAGTTTCATATGCTTGATATTTGAGCTAAACTTTTTATCACATGTTTATGTATCAATGCAATATGATAAAACTATTTTTAGGTATTTTTACAAGAGATAAAAGATTTTTAGAAATATTCGTTACATGTGTTTCTGATCCAGAACGGTGGCTGACAGGCCAGGACGGCCGACCGCACGGTCGACCGTACCATGGGCCGGTCGACGCCGACCGCACAGTCGACCGTACCATGGGCCGGTCGACCGACATGCACAGCCTTGTGCACGTCTGGCAGCACTGTGGGCCGGCCGACCGACCGGTCGACCGGACCAGAGAGCTTTACTCTCTGTATCTGGGCGGTCGGCCGTGTGGTCGACCGGATGCCCCAACGGTCATATTTCTGACCGTTGGCGGTCGGCCGGGCTGGCCGACCGTAAGCCTGTCAGGCTGACAGATCAGCCTAACGGTAGTTTTCTGTTTAGGCTATAAATACCCCATCTCTTGGGGTGTTTTGATAAGACTTTTGAAAAGAAAATTTTCAGTGTTTCTCTAGTGTTTAAATGAGTTTTCAAAATAGTTTTTATGCCAAAAAGCTTCATCTATTTGTTTTAAGTGTTTTGTTTTATTTTAAAGAAAATAGTTTTTGGGAATTGTTTCTTGATCTAAAATTCTACATCTATTTGGTATTTTTCCCAAGAGTTTTTCTTTGATCAAAACACTTAGTTTTCCATACTTGAGCTTATCATCTATCCTATTCTATTAGGATCTTGTTTTGTGGAAAAGAGAAAGAGAGATTGTTTGTGGTTGAAAGAAACCACTTGTTGTAAACACCCTTGCTTTTGTTGTATCCCTCTTTGGTAGAGGTTGATCGGGTGATTGGTTTGCTCCCTCTTTGGTAGAGGTGGAGATTAGTGTTTGCTCCCTCTTGTGTGAGGTGGAGCTTTGTGGTTTGTATCCCTCTTCGGTAGAGGTGCTTGTTGGTTGTTGTTTGGCTACGGACCTACCTCTCGGTTGTGAGGAGGTGTTTGAGAGAGGAGTTCGGTACTCCCTTTGTTGTAACGAATCCTCCTCGGTGGAGGTTCCCTCGGTGGGAGATAGTGGATTAGAAATCCTTCTCGGTGAAGGCGGGGACGTAGAGCTAGGGGCTCGAACCTCGGAACATATTATTGTGTTTGCGTTTGATCCACTTATCTCTTAACTCTCTCTCTCTCTCTTTATTTTGTGCAAAGCATCATTCATATTGCCATATCATTCATATTTGTGTTGTTGCCTTGCATATATTCATATTGCCTATTCATCTTATATGCTTGGTTGTTTGTGTGTGCCTCACTTATACTTAACCACAAGAGCTTCATATAGCACCTCAACCCATATCTAGGGGAATCAAGAGGAGTTAGTCCAGAGCCCTTCACGGGGAATTCGGATACACTTGTGTGTTGTATTAAGTGTGATTGCAAAATTTGTTTTAAGCTTCTGCATTTAGCGCATTTAGTTCACTAGATTAGCTTTCACCTATTCACCCCCGCTCTAGGTGATTTACAATTGGTATCAGAGCCTACGCTCCTGATACTTAGGCTTAACATCCTAGGAGTGAGATCCTTGTTTGCTAATCTACATTTGCATTTGCTTGTTTGCACACATATAGTTTGGACCCATGGACTTCATGACCCCACCTATGTTTGACCCTTCCAACATTCTTGTTTGGAAGACTCAGATGTCCATTTACCTACAAACCCTAGGATATAAGGTTCATCTTGCCATTACGAAGGAATCCTACCTTAGTGATAGCAAGCATATAGGGGCCAATGCACAAGCCCTTGAGGCCATTAAAAGCACGCTACCTAAAGAATATCTTATGCATGTTTCTAATCTTGATTCCGCTTTTACAGTGTGGAACAAGTTGACAACCACCACCACCTCCGAGCTTCAAATGCCGATCCAACAAGAGGAAACTAGTGGAGAATCCGACTCTCAATGCTTCATGATCCAAGGGAATGACTCCCTTGAGGTACAATCGAAATCTCAACTAGATAGTTTTGATGCTAGCTCTTCATTTGATGATCATGATTATATGGATGCCAATGCTTTGAATGAAGAGTTATCTATTGTTTGTGAAAAATTGTTAGAAAAATATAAAGTTTTGAAAAAGAAAAGTCTAGGCCTTGAAAAAGAAAATAGAAGTTTGCATTCTAGACTTGACAAGGTTTTGCAAGAGAAGGTTGAGGTCTATAATGAAAGGGATTCATTGAGATCTCAACTAGACCTTACTCTAAAGGAAAATAAATTTTAAAGTCTAAAATTGATTGCAATGATGTTTTAAAGAAAAATGAAAACTTGTCTTCAAAAATTGATTTTGTTTTAAAGGAGAATGTTGCTTTGAAAAATAAAATAATTTCTATTTCAAATGATTTAGATGTTTGTTTAAAGAAAAATGAATTTTTAAAAAATAAGATTGATGCACATGTTTGCTATGCTAGGGTAGTATCACACACTTCACCTATTGCATGTGCCACCTCTTCTTTAATTGAAAAAGATATATACATGCTTAAGAAGAAGGTTGTTTGTTTGGGCTCCACTTTGAGCCAATGTGCCAAGAGCCATACACGTTTGAAAACTTTGTTTCGAAAGAAACAAGTTCCATCTTTTCATGCACACCCTCCACGGCATACACATGCTCCTCACGGACACCATCACACTATGTATGCTCATGTGTATACTTGTACACATTGTGGACGTAAGGGCCACCTTGCTAAATTTTGTTATGATAGATTACATACTTCAAATTTAGCAAATAAATTTGTTAGGGTTAGAGAAGGTACTAACCCCCATGGACCCAAAAGGATATGGGTACCAAAGACCACCCCTCTTATGTTTGATGTAGGTGTGGGCTCTCACATGACGTGAGAGTAGCGGTACCTTGGAGTGGATGCGTTCCGAGCTTCATGGAAATCAATTGGATGCATCACTTCAAGGGAAAGGTTGGTGGAGATGACCACCATGTTTTGGAGACATGGAGAGTTGCCTCATAGGTTTTGGTAACGATCTCTAACTCCTTAATTATGTTTGCATGCTTTCCATTTCATTGTTTATAGCATGTTTTATTGTTTAGTGATTATCATGTAAATGCCATGCTTATTAGGCTCATGACTTACATGTATAGTATTTGAGACACCCATGTTTATATGGACCCATATTTTGTGTTCTCACCATTGTTTAGCTATCATATTTATCATAGGTTTAATAACATGTGAATTTGCATAATAATCATGTTTTTGCTTATCATGATGATTTTTATCTTGTTTTGATGCTTCATGTTTTTGAATATATGTTTAAATGTTAGTTTTCATTAAAACTAGGTATATATTTGTGCATATAGTGGGCCACAAATAAATCTATATATGTTTGAGCTTGAATGCTTATTTGAACCCATTAGATGTGCTAGTATAGTCTAGTTTTGATGATTCATACAATTTAAACTTGTATTCCTATTTTGGATTTGTTTTGTGATTATGTTTAACTTAATGTATATGTCCATTTTATCCAAATTATTGTTATACATATACATCCTTTTGAGCCACGTGCCTTCATGCATATATCTTTGTGGACTCGTTGTGTTTGGATATGTATGTATACTTTAATTTGTATAAGACATACATATACTTTGAAGATTAAATAAGTTTTGATGATTTTCTTGTTTCAAGGAATTTTGAGCTTATTGACCATCCTTCATGATTATGATCTTCACATTATATTTATACACTCACTTTTATTGTTTACTCATGTGTTTGTTTTCATGAGTCATAGTTATGCTTAATTGATTATGAGTGTTGATTATTTTGTGAATTTCATGTTTATGAAAACTAATTTTGTTTTATTCTTTACTTGAAGGATTTCGTACTAGTTTACAAGTTTTTCCATTTAACTAGTTGCGATATTCTTCATTTTGGTAGAGTTTTCAAACAAACTATATTTTTCAAACTTAATTTGAAAACCCCTACCATCGATGGGTGGTTGGATGGGAGATCATGCTCATGTATGCCTTATATTGAAAATCATTTTAACTTGAACATGGTTGGGTGGTAGTTATATGATGTATACATTTGATCATTATTGTTGTTTCAATTGGTATCATTGAAATTCTTTCAATTGGTATCAATTTTGACCTTTTTTTGTATACTCATATATGTTTGTATGTATGAATGTTTTTAATATCTAAGAATATTAATTTCAATTGGTATCTATTTTTCATACATATATATGTTTGTGTTTATGCTAAGCTTGAGCTTCAACTTTGTTTCAATTGCATTGTTTTTATTGGTATTTCATAAAGGGGGAGAAAATTCGATTTTCATGTTTACAATTGGTATTTGTATCTCCACTCCCTTACTTTATGATAGAAAATAAAAATTTTAAATTGATATCATATACTTAAAAAGAAAAATACTCTTTTTGATATCAAGATGTTTATTTGAATGTTTTAAAATTGGTATCTCAAAATTTTGTTTAATAAAAAAAATTAAAAATACAAAAGTTTTGATTTGTATTGCCTATATGCAAGGAGAGCTTAACATCTCTTCTACATATAGATTCGTGATGAGTGTATCTTGTATTAAAGAGCTTGACAATCTCTTCTTTATGTGGTACACGTGTGTAGGGGGAGCTTCACATCTCCTCTTATGCATTGCATAAGTGTACGTTATGTGAATTAGGGCTTGTCATCCCTCTTTCATATAATGTATATATGTAGGGAAGTTACTTTACCGTCTTCCTCTTCATGAATGTATATCGCATATACCATTTATTGATTGATTTATGTTTAATTTCAATTGGTATCAAGATACTACTTTGACATATTTTCAATTGATACCTTAATTGATAGTCACCCCTATTTGGTTTTGTTTTTGTTTTAGACAAAAAGGGGGAGAACATTGTCTTTATTTACCCCTTATTGATGATTGTTTCTTTGTATTAAAAAGGGGGAGAAGATTTTGTTTTGTTTTGGTTTTTACCCCTTTGTTGATGATTGACAAAAAGGGGGAGAAAGATTTTGAGCTTGATTGTGTTTTATATATGCATATTTATGTTTTGCATATATTAAGTTTAATTTAGTTTAATTTTAATTGGTATCTAGATCATGTTTTATTTTTGAACATTTCATTGGTATCTGATTGAGTTTATACCTGCACACAAAATAAATAATATTAGATTTAGAACAAGTTGTGCAAGGTTCTCAATTCGAATCCGCGGTAGCAGTGGCTATGCGGGTCGTGATCCTCAAGGAGGGACTAGCGATGGAAGCTTTGTCAATAAGTTATCTCTAAAATTTTTATTAATTTAAAGTTAAGTTAGAAAGAAAGAAGATGGAGAAAAAGAAGTGATATTTACAATGAAAGTGAGGAAAAGAATTTGGAAAGATGGAGATGGTGATCTAAACTAAAGAAATAAAAGAAAGAAACTATAACACGTACAAACCTCTTCTACCTTGCTTACCTTTGATCTGTTCGCAACGACTTACCTTGTCTTGGAAGGCGTGCAAGTATGGCGTATAGGATCGTCCACCTTCGCTACCTACACTATGAAAAGAAAAGACAATCTAAAGTGCTCTTCTTCGGTTAGGCAGTCTCGAAGCAATCAGATCTCATGGTTCACAAAATATTACAGAGAAACAATAACAGAAAACAAGAATAGAGAAAACAAGAATAAAACATGAAGAAATAAAACAAGAATAAAAAAGACAAACCTCGAGCAGATTTCATTAACAATAGAAGAAAAGTTGGCTTAATCCAATGTCACCTCAGTACAAGCATGAACTCCTTCCTCCATGAAAGCTTCCTCCACTCTCAGTTTACAAAAAGGAAAAATAAAAATTACAAAAGAGAAAAGAAAATCTAAACTAGAAGAAAGCCTAAAAACCCTAGCTTTGGCTCTGTATTTTCTGTCTCCTTCTCTGTTGCTCTGCAGGGGTATTTATAGGAGCTGGAAGAAGTAGAGTCCCAGTACAACTCTGTCCTGCAACTTGTTATCATGTTGATCACCGAATATGTCTTATCTGCGGATTGAATTGGAAAGTTTGATCAACATAAGAGTTGTAGGTCTTCAAGTCTTCTTTCTGGAGCATCTTAAACCATCGGATTTGAATATCTGTAGCAAACGTTATGATCTGAATACTAAAACATATACAGTCTGAATCCGAATTTATCTTTAAACTCTTCTCCTTTTATCTTTAGGATTGTCTTGCAAGCAACTAGGGTTGAGTAGAAGTCTATCCCTTCCCTCTTCTTTTAGCAATTAGGAGTTCTTTCTTATCCTTCCTTTTCCTCCCTTAGATTTTAAATAAAGAATTTAAAAATCTAAGTTTAGATTAGGTTAGATAATAAGAAACTTCTAAATTACTACAATTTTTGCACATGGGCTTGCACATGGGCTTTTGGGCTTCTGGGCTTCATTCAGTCTTTTATTTCTTATTTTTTAATTACCCAAGGCCTGCACACAATAAATAATAAAACATTAGTAATAGTGCATAATAATAATAAATATGAAAATATGATAGTAAATGTAGTAATAAATATGCACTTTTTACTACCTATCAGTATCTAGAGCCTTTTATTGTTTATGCATATCTATGCATTCATGTTTAAGACCTTCATTGCATATTTATTGTTTATTTGTTATGCATGAGTTAAGGGGAGCTTCTTTGAAGCTTAACTTTAATCCATGCATATATAACTCCATGAGTTTTGTCATCATCAAAAAGGGGGAGATTGTTGGCCCGGAGGCCTTCCTCTCTAGTTTTGATGATGATTAACTCATGTAGTTATGTTTACTAATAATCTTGTGATTTTAGTTTCAGATCATTAAGCAAGATATTAGTTGGTGATTGCTTCAAAAAGAGGAGTTTGGAAGCCTTCACTTGATGATTCCCGAGCCCGAGCGTCAAGATCACACTTAGCCATGCTCGTTGGATCATGGAGTTTGGACCGAGTCGACTTGAAGATGAATATCGTCAAGAAGACTTAGGTATCCTAGTGTTTAGTGTGTTTTAGATCCATGTGTAAAGCTTAGTATAGTTGATATGCTCAAGTGCACAACACACACGTTTTATGTTTGGATATTGGTTTTTCGGTTTTGGTTTAACCAATATTTGTTTTCATGAATAGTTGATCAAAACAAGTTTAATTGGTTTATGTATAGTAGATGTATTCTTTCTATACATGCATGCTTAACTTTTAAACAAACTTATTTTGATATGCCTATTCATGAGTTTTAGAAAAAATCAGATTTCCTATTGAAAAAGTCAAGTTTGATAAAATACAAGTTTTGGTTTTTGGTAAAAATGATAAAACACAAAAATAGTTTCATATGCTTAATATTTGAGCTAAACCTTTTATCACATGTTTATGTATCAATGCAATATGATAAAACTATTTTTGGGTATTTTTACAAGAGATAAAAGATTTTTAGAAATATTCGTTACATGTGTTTCTGACCCAGAACAGTGGCTGACAGGCCAGGACGGCCGACCGCACGGTCGACCGTACCATGGGCCGGTCGACCTTGTGGTCGACCGACGTGCACAGCCTTGTGCACGTCTGGCAGCACTGTGGGCCGGCCGACCGACCGGTCGACCGGACCAGAGAGCTTTGCTCTCTGTATCTAAGCGGTCGGCCGTGCGGTCGACCTGATGCCCCAACGGTCATATTTCTGACCATTGGCGGTCGGCCGGGCCGGCCGACCGCAAGCCTGTCAGGCTGACAAATCAGCCTAACGGCTAGTTTTCTGTTTGGGCTATAAATACCCCCTCTTGGGGTGTTTTGATAAGACTTTTGAAAAGAAAATTTCAGTGTTTCTCTAGTATTTAAACAAGTTTTCAAAATAGTTTTTGTGCCAAAAAGCTTCATCTATTTGTTTTAAGTGTTTTGTTTTATTTCAAAGAAAATAGTTTTTGGGAATTGTTTCTTGATCTAAAATTCTACATCTATTTGGTATTTTTCCCAAGAGTTTTTCTTTGATCAAAACACTTAGTTTTCCACACTTGAGCTTATCATCTATCTTATTCTATTAGGATCTTGTTTTGTGGAAAGAGAAAGAGAGATTGTTTGTGGTTGAAAGAAACCACTTGTTGTAAACACCCTTACTTTTGTTGTATCCCTCTTTGGTAGAGGTTGATCTGGTGATTGGTTTGCTCCCTCTTTGGTAGAGGTGGAGATTAGTGTTTGCTCCCTCTTGTGTGAGGTGGAGCTTTGTGGTTTGTATCCCTCTTCGGTAGAGGTGTTTGTTGGTTGTTGTTTGGCTACGGGCCCACCCGTCGGTTGTGAGGCGGTGTTTGAGAGAGAAGTTCGGTACTCCCTTTGTTGTAACAAATCCTCCTCGGTGGAGGTTCCCTCGGTGGGAGATAGTGGATTAGAAATCCTTCTCGGTGAAGGCGGGGACGTAGAGCTAGGGACTCGAACCTCGGAACATATCATTGTGTTTGCGTTTGATCCACTTGTCTCTTAACTCTCTCTTTATTTTGTGCAAAGCATCATTCATATTGCCATATCATTCATACTTGTGTTGTTGTCTTGCATATATTCATATTGCCTATTCATCTTATATGCTTGGTTGTTTGTGTGTGCCTCACTTTTACTTAACCACAAGAGCTTCATATAGCACCTCAACTCATATCTAGGGGAATCAAGAGGAGTTAGTTCAGAGCCCTTCACGGGGAATTCGGCTACACTTGTGTGTTGTATTAAGTGTGATTGCAAAATTTATTTTAAGCTTCCGCATTTAGCGCATTTAGTTCACTAGATTAGCTTATCACCTATTCACCCCCTGGTGATTTACATCTATCACATCCTTACTCTTTAACATACTAAAATCTTACAAGGGTCCAGGCGACTAAAAGATCTTCAATTTGCATCGTTGAGTTACTTGAATTCTTGATCCCGTTTTTGAGTCATCTTGAGTCAACACCACATTCCTTTAGGGGAAGAAACTTCTTGAATCTTTAGAATCCTGAAATAATCTTAAACACTCAAACTTGATTAGTACAAATAGCTATATATATTTTGTGATCATCAAAACTCTAAAACCGGGTAATTATAACCTTGGGCCAACAATCTCCCCCTTTTGATGATGACAAAACATATGAGTTATTTAAAAAAAATTATGAAAGGAGCTTGAAAAAGCTCCCCCTTTAATCATGATATCTATCAAGTATAAGAAAAGAATATGTTCTTTACAAATAAAATGAACTTTACAAAAAAAAAAGTATGCATGAAAAAGAAATAATAATTCAAAAGTATTTCTCCCCCTTTTTGTCATGCATCGAAAAAGGTCAAGTCAATAAAACATTTTTGAAGAGTATTTGTAAAAACTCATGAATTAATACAAACATTTAGTTCACCACAAATAAAAGAAAATCTATTATAATCTAGAGGTTTAGTAAAAATATCCGCAAGTTAAAAATCGGTGTAAACATAATCAATTTCAGTATCACCTTTCTCATAATCATCTCTAAGAAAGTGATACCGAATGTCAATGTGATTTGTCTTACAATGTTGATTTGCATTTTTAGTCATATGAATAATACTAGTATTATCACAAAATATTTTAATATGGTCATAATGCAAATCATAGTCAAGGAAAGTATGTTTCATCCAAAGGACTTATGCACAATAAGCCCCGGCCGCAACATACTTCGCATCGGCGGTTGAGAGGGCTATAGAATTTTGCATCTTGGAAGCTTCCTAGAAACTGACAGGTTCCACTAGTACTCTTCCTATCCACTCTACAACCCGCATAGTCAGTAACCGAAAAACTCATCATGGAAAATTGTCCGGTCTTCTGATACCACAAATCCATTCCAATGGTGCCTTTAAGATATCTAATAATGCGTTTTACCATAATCAAATGGGACTCTTTAGGACACGATTGAAATCTAGAACCTAGACAAACACTAAACATAATATCCGGCCTACTAGCCGTTAAATATAACAAACTACCAATCACACTACGATAGAGTTTAATGTCTACATTTATACCTTGTTCATTCTTGTCAAGTTTTGCTATGGTAGCCACGGGAGTTTTGCTTGTCTTAGCCCCTTCAAGCCCAAATTCTTGATGAGTTCCTTTGTGTACTTGGCTTGATTTATAAAAATCTCATCACTCCTTTGCTTGATTTGGAAGTCCAAAGAAGTAGTTAAGTTTGCCCATCATAGACATCTCAAAATCCTCCTTCATAGATGATTCAAAATCTTTGCCAAGTTTTTCATTAGTAGATCTAAATATAATATCATCAACATATATTTGAACAATAAGAATATTATTTTCAACATGTTTAGTAAACAAAGTGGTATCTATTGTTCCTTTAGTAAAATCATTAGAAATAAGAAATGATGAAAGTCTTTCATACCAAGCTCTAGGAGCTTGTTAGGAACCATATAAAGCTTTGTCTAGTTTGAAAATAAAATCCGGATGTGTAGGATCAACGAACCTAGGGGGTTGATTGCTAAAAATGGAAGAACAATCAAAGAGTTAAGAAATTACCGTGTAGCTTATGGCTAACGGGTCGTGTCCACGAGGAGGAATGCGATGAAAGCTTTTCGGTGTTTCGTTTAATAACAAAGAATTGTGCTCATTTTTTAATTGAAAAGAAAATGAAAAGAAGGAGATGATTAAAAGAGAAATTGCAACTTTGGAGAAGACTTTGGAGCAGGTGATTCAAAAACTTTGAAAATTGTTTGTTTGTTTTAAATATAAGAAGGAGAAATTCTAGGCTCTTGGAAGTTAAAGAAAAATGCAAGTAAATAACGCAAGACATACCGTAATATGAGTGGAAGAAAATGTGGCTTGATTCTTGTATTTATGTCACTTCAATCTTCAAGTACAAGCACTCGATTCCTCCCTCTCACAAGTATTTTTGTACTGAACTACAAATTGCAAAACGAAAATATAACTTTTGTGCTATCTAACAAAGAACCTAAATCTTAAAGTATAAACAAAATTCTAATCCTAGTCTTCGCTCCTTTCTTCTCTGTTGAAACTAGTATTCATAGGAAAAACCCAGAGGGGGGATCATAGGAAGATTGGGGGAGCAAACGCTCCCCCAACCTCTTTAATAAAGCCGCGGAAACGCGGCCGCCATGTGGCCACACCCAATTGGTGGAGCTCTCCGGTTTGATGATTTGTCCATATCTTCTGCTGGTTTTCTCATTTCAGCTTCAGGATTTGACGAAATAGCCTTTGATTGTTGGCTTCAACCGCTTGATTCAGGGAGGATTCTTTTCAACCGGTTTTCAACCTCTTTGATATGCCAAGATTTGCCCTGATTCCTAGTTTTCGAATTTATTCTGAATTAAATCAGAATTAGATGGGCTTCTGGGCTAGTTTCTCCTTCCTTTCTTTTAGCAGTTGGGCCTACATTTAACAAAGAAGAAGTAGACTTATTAATAGGATTTATTAGCTAAAAAGTATGGTAAGGTGACAATGTATATGCAATATATGTGACTGATCACACCCCACACTTATCTTTTGCTCGCCCTCGAGCAAAACATCAGACTAATTCTAATCAATTATTAGACCACTTTCGTAGGTCACTTGATTGCACTGAGCATGAGCAACAAGCCTTTAAACCTCTAGGTTACCCCTAGAGGACGAGTTTTGTCTCGTGAGGGTTTTCAGTGGATTGCACCCACAAATCCATAAAGAAAGAGAAAAAAAGTTAGTGTTTTTGAAAAGCATTTTGAAAAGAGAAAATATTTGAAATATATTTGTGAGAGTTTAAGTAATCTATAAGTTATAGGAATATCAAATTTATCATTTCTAAACTGAGTCTCTATTCAAAAACATGTCATCAATCAAAATAAGGAGTCAAATTGTACTTCTCATCTAGTCTATTAATTTACCCTGAGTCGTATGCACCATCGTGACTGTGAAGTTGACTAAGGGTTCTTTAACATTAACTCCTATGCCTTATTTATTTATTTTTGGTAGAGTTTATTCCTCAATTTCATTAGGCTTTCTAATCTGCCCATGTAACGAGCCTTCAGTCGGTGACACCCAAAAGGGACAGTTTTAGGGCACCAAGTGAGAAAACACCCCTAACGACTTAAATACTCGAGCAGACAAGGCAACGAAACTAAGGTTTTTATTTATAAGATGTACCCCTTTTAAGCGTGAATACTTATGCTTCATGAGGCACAAATACCCAGCTTAATCAGAGGATTTATATATATATATATATTTTTTAAACTTATCTAATTATCTTTTGCATAAATACTAAGGCTTGCTTAGGCCAAGGCACCTAGCTAATCAATAATTAGATTTATTTTTTTTCATAAGGCATAAGAGTCTTTGTTTTTAAACCCTAAGTGTGTAAGTGTATTTAGTATGCATATTTCATCAAGGTAAATATCAAGACTAAATTACTTTTACAAATTTTCTTCCTAACCTAAAAGTCAAACAAGTTATCCGACTTTGACCAAGTATAAGAAATCCTAATTATGATTTTCCTATTCCTTAAAATTGACTTAATTTCTTACAAAAAATATATCAAAATATTGTTCTAAACCTTTCAAAAAGTTTTTTTTATACATATATTTTTTTTCTTTTTTCTTTATCAGTCATGTTAGAACCCTCCCCCACACTTATCTCATGCATTGTCCCCAATGTATGAAAGAAATGTATAGATGCATGAAATAAAATGGAAAAGAGGAAAGTTACCGATACACTGGGTCAAAAAGACCCATATCCGTTTCATTTATCGGCACCGATTCTAAGAAAGGTTTAAGGCGTTGACCATTTACCTTAAAGTCATTTCCATTCTTGGGGTCACTGATCTCAACTGCACCGTGTGGAAATACGGTTTTTATAACGAATGGCCCAGTCCATCTTGATTTTAATTTTCCTGAAAAAAGATGAAGCCTAAAATTATAGAGTAAGACTTTTTGTCCAGGGACAAAGGTTTTTCTTATGATGTGTTTATCATAAAAAATCTTAACTCTATCTTTAGTGATCCTAGCATTTTCATAGGCCTCATTTCTTAACTCCTCTAATTCAGAAATTTGTAACTTCTGAAGGTAACCGGCCTTAGTCAAGTCGAAATTCAACTGCTTGATTGCCCATAAGGCCCGATGCTCTAACTCAACGGGCAGGTGACAAGCTTTGCCATAGACTAACCTATAAGGAGACATTCCTAGAATCGTCTTGAAAGCGGTCCTGTAAGCCCATGATGGACCAATCTTTCCGGTTTTGGTTCACGGTTTTCTCTAAGATAAGCTTGACTTGTCTATTGGAAACCTCAACTTGCCCACTGGTTTGAGGATGATAAGGTGTGAACAACTTGTGAGTTATGGCATACTTTCACATAAGAGCTTCAAAAGATTTATTGCAAAAGTGAGTGCCATTATCGCTGATGATAGCACGAGGGATTCCGAAGCGTGAAAAAATGTTCTCTTTTAAAAACTTTATGACAACTTTGTTATCATTAGTTTTACAAGGAGTGGCTTCCACCCACTTGGACACATAATCCACAGCAACCAATATGTATTGGTTTCCAAATGAATTAGGAAATGGACCCATAAAGTCGATAGCCCAAACATCAAAGAGCTCTATTTCTAGAATTGGGTTAAGGGGCATCATATTTAGTTTTGAGATCCTTCCTACCATTTGGCATCTATGGCACGTCTTGCAAAATTCATACGCATCCTTGAACAAAGTGGGCCAATAGAACCCGCTTTGTAGCACTTTTTCAGCAGTCTTGCGGGGACCAAGTGTCCACCGCATGCAAGTTCGTGAAAAAAGGATAGAACACTCTTAACCTCCTTATCGGGAATGCATCTCCTAATAATTTGGTCAGAATAGTACTTAAAAAGATACGGTTCCTCCCAAAGAAATACCGGACTTGGGATAAGAACCGGTATAAATCATTTTGGACCAATGATACGGAGTTTGATTTGTGACTAAGTAATTCACTATATCAGCAACCAAGGTTCCCTAGAGATAGCTAAGAGATATTCATCAGGAAAATCTTCATTTATGGGTAATTCGTTGCATGGAGAATTAGGGATCCATGAGAGATGGTCAGCAACGACAATTTCTACGCCTTTCTTGTCTCGAATCTCAAGATTGAATTCTTGAAGAAGGAGAATCCAACGAATGAGTCGGGCCTTGGCATCCTCCTTCATCATGAGGTACCTAAGCGCAGAATGATCGGTGAAAATGGTGGTTTTGGACCCTAGTAGGTAGGGACGAAATTTCTCTAAGGCAAACACTACTTCCAATAATTCCTTCTCAGTCTAGTGTAGTTCAATTGAGTATCGTTGAGAGTCCTACTAGAGTAGTAAATCACATGCTGCTTGTTATCAATGCGTTGTCCTAGGACAGCGCCTATGGCAAAATCGGAAGCATCGCACATGATTTCGAACGGCTTAGACCAATCCGGAGCAGATATGATTGGTGCAGAAATAAGCTCTCTCTTAAGCTTCTCCCAAGAATTCATGCATTCAGTATCGAAAGTGAAGGACACATCCTTAGCTAACAGATTAATCAAGGGCCTAGCAATTTTGCTAAAATCCTTGATAAATCTTCTGTAGAAACCAACGTGTCCTAAGAAGGATCTAATGTCCTTAACGCATTTGGGCATGGGAAGCTTAGCAATAACCTTAATTTTAGCTCTGTCCACTTCAATTCCTTTCTTGAAAATTTCATGACCCAAGACAATTTCATGTTTTACCATGAAGTGGCATTTCTCCCAATTCAGTGTCAGATTCTTCTCAGCACAACGTTGGAGGACAAGTTCTAAATGGTGGAAACATTGAGTGAATGAATCTCCATAGATGGAGAAATCATCTATAAAGATCTCTAAGAATCGTTCTATCATATCAGAGAAAAGACTCAACATGCAACGTTGAAACGTTGCTGGGGCATTGCATAAGCCGAAAGGCATTCGATGATAAGCAAATGTCCCAAATGGACATGTGAATATAGTCTTTTCTTGGTCCTCAGGAGCAATAGGGATCTGATTATACCCTGAGTAACCGTCCAAGAAACAGTAATACTCGTGACCCGCCAAACGTTCAAGTATTTGATCAATGAAGGGAAGTGAAAAATGGTCCTTACGAGTTGCAGCATTAAGCTTCCTATAGTCGATGCAAACTCGGATCTTCGTGGGAAGTCGAGTTTGGACCAACTCTTTGTTCTCGTTTTCCACTACGGTGAAACCGGATTTCTTTGGAACCGCGTGGACAGGACTGACCCATTGGCTATCAGAAATGGGATAAATTACCTCATTGTCTAAGAGTTTGACAATTTCAGCATGAACAGCTTCTTGCATTATAGGGTTTAATCTACGCTGCGGGTCTCTTTAGATGTGGCGTCTTCATTAAGATGAATGCGATGTTGAACGATGGTCAGACTTAATCCCTTTATATCGGTCATAGTCCAACCAATGGCTTCCCTATATTTTCTTAGAATAGCTTTAAAATCTTCTTCTTTCCCGTCATTTAAATGGGAGGCAATGATGACAGGAAAGGTCTCTTGTTCGCCTAGATAGACGTACTTGAGATGCGCAGGTAAGGCTTTCAATTCTAAGGAAGAGGAAGGCTCACTGGAAGGACTAGTCAAATTTGTTGGCTCCATTATTGGTGAAATAAGGTTCGAGGCCCAATTCACATCAGAATCTACAACCTGATCAAGATTAAAGTCATCAAACTCTAACCCGAAGTCACACTCAGTTTCTAGTTCCAATTCTTCTCTATGTTCACTTGTTAAGTTCTCAATTAGGTTGACTTCAAATGTTTGATCCTCAAAATCGCGGGGTTGTTTTCCTAGATTGAAGACATTGACTTCTCTAGTCATGTCCCCAAAGGTTAACCTCATGAATCCATTCTTACAATTGATGATGGCGTTGGCAGTAGCAAGGAATGGTCGCCCTAGGATAACAGGAGTTTGAGCCCTATGATTGGAGTTGGACACAGGTTGTGTCTCCAGAACTATGAAATCGACAGGGTAAATAAACTCTCCCACCCGGATCAGGACATCATTAATCTCCCCTTTTGAAACTTTTACTGAACGGTCAGCCAGTTGGATGGTGACTCGAGTTGGACTAAGATCGCCCAACCTGAGTTGTTGATAAACTGAGAATGGAAGCAAGTTGATACTTGTCCCAAGTCAAAAGTGCACGATTAATCTCGGCTTGTCCTATAGTGCAGGCAATGGTGGGACTACCTGGATCCTTGTACTTGACAGGGATCGGACCCGATAGTAGCTCATTAATGTTAGTGGCTAAGAAGACCTTTTTTGGTACATTAGTCTCTCTTCTTGGTGCACATGTCCTTAAGAAACTTAGCATAGGAAGGGACTTGTTGGATGGCATCAAGAAGTGGCACATTTATCTTTACTTGATAAATATCTCAATTATCTTGTCCATGTGTGGATTTTGCATGTTGTTTTTCAGCCTATTAGGAAATGGTACTATAGGCTGGTGCACCTGACTGGTTGACTTATCTTTTTCAGATTCGTCAGAATTGGAGGGATTGGATTAAATGAGGTGGATGCTTGATTGTGGTTGTGCTGAATGGGATGGTTGGCGTTGACACTTGATTATCAACTCTCTTTCCTGACCTTAATGTATGAATAGCATTATATTGATTTAATGAATGATCCTCAGCCAAATGAGCTTGTTGAGAATTCTTAGGATTGGTGATTGGCTGACTAGGCAGGGTACCCTTCTGTCTCTCATTCTGTGGAATGGCTAGTTGGCTCATTAGAACCTCTAACCTCTGTATAGTTTACATGAGAGAATCTTAGTTTTTCATGTATCGTTCCATGTTTCTTTCAAAGTCAGTCATTCTCCTTTCTAGTTGAGGATTCTGGAAGGAGGATTGTGGAGCTTGGTTGGAAAAGTTTTGTTGATAGTTTAAAAAGTTAGGTGGATGGTTGGGAGAATTATTATGAAAATTGAAAAAGTTGGGTTGATGATTGGAAGAATTATTGGCATGATGGAAGTGGCTAGCATGATTCAATCGTGAATGGTCATTGTTATTTTGGCTCCATGAGAAATTAGGGTGATTTTTCCAGCCAGGATTGTACGTTGGGACGTAAAAATTATTGTTCGGGCTTGAAAAGGCCGCGTTCATCGGTTCATGGTATTGTTGCTGAGCCTGAAACATAGGGCACTCCTCGAACACATGATTCATGGCTTGACAGTAAGTGCAGCACAGAGTTGGAAATTGGTTTGGGCTGACTTAATTGACTGGACTTGGTTCCTTCATTTCTAGAGCTTCCAGTCTTCTTGCTAGGTTAGCTAACTTAGCCTCATTAGCGATGGATGATTCGATAGAATAAAGACCTCCTTTTGAAGAGATGGAGTTTGGATTCCTAGAGGTCTCACTAGCAGGTTCCCATTTGATGGTCTTTTCAGCTAGGTTTTCATACAAATCTCATCCATCATTTTCATCCTTCTGCAAGAATCCCCCTTGGCACATACTTTCTAAGAGGGTTTTGGTAGAATAGTCTAAACCGTCATAAAGAATTTAGCATTGTCGCCATTTCTCTATTCCATGATGTGAACATTGGACAAGGAGGTCTTTAAAGCGTTCAAAGTACCTCCAAAACGGTTCACTTGGTTCTTTCTTAAATTGCATGATTGTCTTCCTAATGAGAGCGGTCTTATGAATTGGATAGAATTTCTTTAAGAAGACCTTGATGAAACCATCCCAAGATGTGATAGAACCGACCGCTAAGCTGTAAAGTCATTTCTTTGCTAGGTCCTAAAGTACGAAAGGGACAAATCTCAACCTAATAGCATCGTCTACAAGGTGTAGGATTTTCATCATTAGACATACTTCCTCAAATTCTCTTATGAAGAAGTAAGCATCTTCGGACTCTAAGCCATGAAACTTGGGAGTGTGTTGATGAATTGAGGCTTGAGCTTAAAATTGTATTCACCAACCGATGGAAGTAGAATGCAAGATGGAAGTGAGGTTCTAATGGGATAGAAGCTATCCTGCAATGATGTTGATTGAGCCATTACTGGATCTGGTCTTGGTTCAAACTTGGGTGGTGATGTGTTTCTAGTCAACCTAGATGAATTAGGGTCTCTTGACCACACTTGCATACACAAACATAATCACAATCACAAACAAGTTTACCAATAGTCAACAAGAGTAATAACCTAAGCCTAATCTAAGGTATCCTTGACCTAGACAACTCCTAACTGGTTGATTTTCCACAGGAGGTATAATGTAGACTTTGACCACAAGCTAATCAGCCAGGTCAGGGCAAGATTGGTGGGAGGTTATCTGTCAAAGACGTTCCTTAATTAAGTAACCACCAACCTTCAGGTTTTCGGCCCTGAATCCCCTTCCTAGACACTGATTTGATAGGAGTCAAATTCTAATACCTTCCCCCTTAAGATAATCTCTTAGTGAGTTCGAGATGTCCCTAAGGCCAACGTCTATCAGATTTTACTTAGGCTTAGGTTGTGCGTGCTTGGAGATGGTTTGTGGGCTAAGGAAGGGTAATGACTTCCGCACCTTATCTTGAATTGGGTTTTGCCCTTAGAGTTAATTGTGCAAAGTGTGCAAGATATAGAAAAGTAGCATTCAAAAGCAAATATCACTCAAGAATGTTTCCTAAACTATATGCTATGCATACGTACCTTGTCTCCAGCTCTCTTCAACAGTAATTGTAAAATAAACGTAATTAGACAAATGCCTAGAATGCAAGTCTAAACGTTTTTTAAGCAATTAACAATCACTCAAATTACAGTTGGATTAAAATAGGAATGGTGGATAGCAGAAATAGCAAGAATATAACGTACAAAAACTTAATTTTTGCGAGCAATATGTCCTGCAAAAAAGAGTTTTAGTAGTCCAATGAAAATTTTTAATTTTTTGCAACGCAATTTCTTGAAATTCTGTTTCCTACTTTCGAGAGTAAGGACACAGAATTTGCAAGTCTTCTCTTGCAAAGCTTGAATGCTAGATCTGAATCTTCAAGTCCCTGAAACAACACACCAAACTTGTTAAAAAATAAATATACCGTTCCCTCCCTGGCAACGGCGCCAAAATTGATTGCTAAAAATGGAGAACAATCAAAGAGTTAAGAAATTACCGTGTAGCTTGTGGCTAACGGGTCGTGTCCACGAGGAGGAATCGATGAAAGCTTTTCGGTGTTTCGTTTAATAACAAAGAATTGTGCTCGTTTTTTAATTGAAAAAGAATGAAAAGAAGGAGATGATTAAAAGAGAAATTGCAACTTTGGAGAAGACTTTGGCGTAGGTGATTCAAAAAACTTTGAAAATTGTTTGTTTGTTTTAAATATAAGAAGGAGAAATTCTGAGCTCATAGAAGTTAAAGAAAAATGCAAGTAAATAACGCAAGACATACCGTAATATGAGTGGAAGAAAATGTGGCTTGATTTGTATTGATGTCACTTCAATCTTCAAGTATAAGCACTCGATTCCTCTCTCTCACAAGTATTTTTGTACTGAACTACAAATTGCAAAACGAAAATACAACTTTTGTGCTATCTAACAAAGAACCTAAATCTTAAAGTATAAACAAAATTCTAATCTTAATCTTCGCTCCTTTCTTCTCTGTTGAAACTAGTATTTATAGGAAAAACCCAGAGGGGGATCACAGGAAGATTAGGGAGCAAACGCTCCCCCAACCTATTTAACAGAGCCGCGGAAACACGGCTAGGGCCGCGTTTTCGCGGCCCTGGTGTGGTCATATGGCCACACCCAATTGGTGGAGCTCTCCGGTTTGATGATTTGCCCATATCTTCTTCTGGTTTTCTCATTTCAGCTTCAGGATTTGACGAAACAGCCTTTAATTGTTAGTTTCAACCGCTTGATTCAGGGAGGATTCTTTTCAACCGGTTTTCAACCTCTCTGATATGCCAAGATTTGCCCTGATTCCTTGATTTTGAATTTATTCTGAATTAAATCAGAATTAGATGGGCTTTTGGGCTTGTTTCTCCTTCCTTTCTTTTGCAATTGGCCTACATTAACAAAGAAGAAGTAGACTTATTAATAGGATTTATTAGCTAAAAAGTATGGTAAGGTGACAATGTATATGCAATATATGTGATTGATCAGGGGTTGTTCAACATACACCTCCTCTTCAATAAAACCATTTTAAAATGCCTTTTGACATCCATTTGAAAAAGTTTGAAATCTTTATAGGAAGTAAAAGCAAAGTGTTATCCGTATGGCTTCAAGCCGTGCTACGGGTGAAAAAGTTTCCTCAAAATCGATACCTTCAATTTGGGTATAACCTTGGGCCACTAACCTAGCTTATTCCTAACAACATTGCCCGACTCATCCAACTTGTTCCTAAAAATCCATTTAGTGTCAATTGTTGGTCTATCATTGGGTTTAGGGATAAGATGTCAAACTTGGTTCGCTTAAATTGATTGAGCTCTTCTTGCATGGCAAGCAACCAATATGAGTCGCCCTCAGCTTCGAGGATGTTCTTTGGTTCAAAATGAGAAATAAAAGCATAATGGCCACAAAGATTAACTTTAATCCATGCTTTGATGATGTTTATTTATGTTTATTTTCTCATTTATGCATATATATGTTATGTTTTATGCACTTCATTGAATATCTTATTGTTTATTGCTATGCATGAGTTAAGGGGGAGCTTCTATGAAGCTTAATTTTAATTCATGCATATATAACTCTATGAGTTTTGTCATCATCAAAAAGGGGAGATTATGGCCCAAAAGCCTATCACTCTAGTTTTGATGATGATTAACTTATGTAGTTATAGTTTATTAATAATCTTGTGTTTAAATAGTTTCAATTGTTGACCAAGATATTAGTAGGTATTTAGCTTCAACAAAAGAGTTTTGGAGCTTACAAGTGTGTGATTTAAGAGCTCGCGCGTCAAGATCGCATCTTGCACTCGGTTGGAGTCAAGCTCGTTGGATGCGTTTGGATCGAGTCGACTTGGAGAAGGAGTTCTACAAGAAGACCTCAGTTTGTTTAGTTTAAGTTTGTTTAGATCTTGTGTAAAGCTAGATAGTAGTGATATACTCAAGTTCACACATACACAAAAGTTTGAAGTTTATTGGTTTTAGTTTTCGGTTTAACGGTTTTAGATTTCATGTCAAAAATATAGATATATATCCTATATGTATATTAGATTTTCCATACACAAATGCTTCAAATTTATTTCAATATCATGTTTTTGTATTTACATGAGTTTTGGAGAAAACGGTTTTCCATTTCAAAAATCGAAGTTTTGGGAAATACAGATTTGTGTTTAAGCTTAATTTCAATGTCATAAAAAATGGTTCAAATAGTTTGTAATATGTGTTAATTTTTAGTCACACATATTTTTTATTCAAAGATCTTATAAGAACTTATTTTTATGGAATTTATATGGATTTTATGGGATTTAATTGAAATAAAAAAGACAAGTTTTCAATACCCCAAAGTCCCAACCAGATCAACTGGCGGTTGACCGGACCGGTGGTCGATCGACCGGAGTGGTCAACCGATGTGCACTAGGACGTGCACATGGCCAGCCAACTCGGCCGGTCGACCGACTGAAAGCACCCACTCTCGGGTGGGGGCCGGTCGACCGGGCGGTCGATCGGAAGGTCATTTCTGACCTTTCAGACAGCCAACGGGCAGATTTTTATATATATATATATATATATATATGCCTTCTCTTGAGTTGTTTTGAGCAAGTTTTTAGAGAACAATTTTTACCATCTTTACAAGTGTTTAACAGCAAGTTTTTAAAAGAGTTTTTAGTTTAAAAATTTATTTTTTATTTTAACGTTTTGAAAAATTCAAAGAAAAGAGAGTCTTTGGGAGATTGATTTTTGATTTTTATTTCAATATCTATCTAGTATTCTCTCAAGAGTTTTCTTTGTTATTTTCATTCCAAACACTTTATTTTCTTACATGAGCCATCAATATATCCTATCTATAGGATCTTTGTTTTGTGGGAAAATTGGTTTGTGGTTTGTTGAGACCACCAAGTGTTGTAATCCTCATTGCTTTGTGTTATCCTTTTTGTGTAGAGGTGATTGTGGAGGTTATGTTGGCATCCCTCTAAGTATAAAGGTGATTGAGGTTGGAGTTTTGACTTTGTGCCTATCCCTCTAGTGAGAGGTGATTGTGTTGGCTTTGTGCCTATCCCTCTAGTGAGAGGTGATTGGTGTTTGACTTAGTGCCTTGCCTCTTGTGTGGAGGTTATTGTTGTTTGAGAGAAGAATTGTGTACTCCAAGTTTGTATTACCCAAATCCTCAATGGAGGTTCCCTATGTGGGAAGTCCTATGTGGGCGTTTTAGTGAAAATCCTTTTGTGTGAAGGCAGGGACGTAGAGCAATGGCTCGAAGCTCGAAACATATCTTGATGTTTATGATTGATCCACTATCTCTTAACTCTCTCTCTTTTATACCTACATTATTTCATATTGTTCATATCATTCATAAATACTTGGTATTATTTGTGTGTGCCCATACTTGTGTTGAACCAAGAGAGCTTTACATAGCACCTCAACTCTTATTTAGAGAAATTTAGAGGAGATAGTCCAGAGCCCTTCACCGGGAATTCGGCTACACTCTTTGGTTACACTAAATGTGTTGCAATTTATTTTTAATTCCGCATCATTTGTCATTAGATTAGCCATGCACTTATTCACCCCCCTAGGTATATTTTCAAAAACTAGAGTGATGGACCCTTTGGCCAACAGGATCATCTGTATTTCTTTTAAAAAGTAAACACAAAAGTATAACAGAACACATATTACTCTTGTTAGATGTAATCAAGTGTGTATTTGAATATATGTATTCAGAATTGAATGACTTGGAATAAATATATGTATATTTCTTTGGAAATAAAGATGCTTGTTTTATCGTTAGCTTTTGGAATCGGTGTGATCGCATCTTCTTCATATTGCTGACCTTTTAATCCCGGGTGTTTGATTTGGCACGTGAATGGTTTGATAAGTTTGCAGTATTGTTCCGAGTGGGGGGGTAGTCCCATCAGCACTACCTGCAATTTTTTAGCCTCCAAGGGAAAAATCCTAACAGCGAAGTTGAATTCACATGTGCTTCCGAGTGGGGGTGTGACTCATCAATAGAGTTATGAACTTGGGACTCTAAGAGGGAAAATTTCTACAGCAGAGTTGGGCCTCCAAGTGGGAAAAATCCCAGCAGCAGAGTGTGAAATTTGGTAGGGCTCTGAGTGGAAAAAAATCTTACAGCGGAGGGATGATGCTCATATAAACATGCAATGATGCAACTTGAATTAAATGTTGGATGTAATATTATAACAAAGCAAAAGGTGTAAATTGAATAGATTGAGCCGATAGGACTTTGTGTGCTCAACTTTTAATCGCGCGAAACTAGTACGTCGAGGGGATAATTCAAATAAGAAAATCTTCATGTATATATCATGGGTCTTGTGCGGCTATAAGTCAAAATACACAATCATGTCGTCTCGGGATGAGTAACACATGCACACATAATTCACAGAAGTGGTGTTTGGATAATACCTGTGCGAAGTGTGCCTCTCTGGTATGTTTGATTTGAAAGCACACCTAGAGGGGGGGTGAATAGGTGTACGTGCTAATCTAGTGAACTAAATGCGCTAAATACGGAAGCTAATGCAAATTTTGCAATCACACTTAGTACAACACACAAGTGTAGCCGAATTCCCCGTGAAGGGCTCTGGACTAACTCCTCTTGATCCCCTAGATATGGGTTGAGGTGCTATGTGAAGCTCTTGTGGTTAAGTACAAGTGAGGCACACACACAAGCAAGCCAAGCATATAAGAATGAGCAATATGAAATAATGTAAGGCAACACAAGCAATATGATATGAATGATATGGCAATAAGAATGATGCTATGCACAAATAAGAGAGAGAGTTAGAGAGACAATGGATCAAACGCAAAGGCCAAGATGTGTTTCGAGGTTCGAGCCCCTAGCTCTACATCCTCGCCTACACCACCATGTAGGATTTCCAATCCACTATAGGAGTACCGAACTCCTCTCTCAATGCCACCGAGGCAATACAAGCACAATCCACCTCTACCGAAGAGGGATAAGCCCCGTAGCCAATACAAACACAATCACCTCTACCGAAGAGGGATCCAAACCAATACCACTCCGATCAACCTCTACCAAAGAGGGATACATAAATACAAGGAGGGTTTACAACTTAGAGGCTTAGCAACCTCAAACAATCTCTCTTTTTCTCTTTTCCACAAAACAAGGATCCTAATATATTAGGATAGAAGATAGCACAAGTATGGAAAACTAGGTGTTTGGAAAACCACAAACTCAAAGAAAAATCTTGGGAAAAACTCTTGGTAAATGATATAAGTAAGAACAAAACAAATCTCCCAATTTTCTATTTTTCTTTGATTTTCAAAAAACCCAAAACAACACAAAGATAAATCTCTTTGGCACAAAACTCTTTTTAAAACTCTTTTAAAACAGTAGAGAAAGTCTGAAAATTTTGGCTCTTAAAATCTTAGTTAAAACCCCCAAGAGTTGGGGTATATATAGCCCAAACAGAAAACTAGCCGTTAGGCTGATGTCGCAGCCTGACAGGCTTGGCGGTCGACCGCCAACGGTCATATTTATGACCGTTGGGCAAACCCGGTCGACCGGCACGGTCGACCCAAACAAACAGAGAGCAGAGCTCTCAGACCCGGTCGACCGCCCGGGTCGACCGTCCCAGTGTCTGCCAAACGTGCACAGATCTGTGCACGTCGGTCGACCGACCCGGTCGACCGACTTCATCCCAAGTCGACTAGGTCAGTTGACTAGTCGACTGGTGAAGCCTAGAACAGAAAACTGGGTCAGAAAAATAGTTTTAAATTATTTTGAAAAATCTTCTAAGTCTTCTAAAAATCCACAAAACTTGTTTTAACATTTTATATTGGAACACAAACTTGTGATAAAAATTTCAAGACATATATCAATCATATCAATTCATTTTTGAGTCTTGCAAATTTTATCAAAAACAAAACTTGTATTTTATCAACTTGGATTTTCCAACACATGAATAGGAAAGTCAAAATAAGTTTGTTTAAAAGTTAAGCATGCATGTATAGAATGAAACTACTATACATAAACCAATTAAACTTGTTTTGATCAACTATTCATGAAAACCAAAAACCAAACATAAAATGTGTGTTGTGTGCACTTGAGCATATCAACTATACTAAGCTTTACAAATGGATCTAAAACACACTAAACTATGGATACCTAAGTCTTCTTGATGATCTTCATCTTTAAGACGACTCGATCCACAAACACCGTGATCCATGAGCTAGGCAAGGTATGATCTTGATGCTTTGGCCCTGGAATCACCATGAAAAGCTTCTAAACACCTTTGTTGAAGCTAATCACCAACTAATATCTTATTATTTGATCTGAGACTAGAAATACAAGATTATTAGTAAACATAACTACATGAGTTAATCATCATCAAAACTAGGGTGGAAGGCCTTTGGGCCAACAATCTCCCCCTTTTTGATGATGACAAAACTCATGGAGTTATATATGCATGGATTAAAGTTAAGCTTCAAAGAAGCTCCCCCTTAACTCATGCATAAAACAAATAAACATAAATATGCATGAATGACAATGCATAAACAAGATACTCTAGATACCAAATGAAATATTCAAAACAAAACATGCTCTAGAGATCAATTAACATTAAACTATATTACACTTAATATATGCAAAAACATAAATATGCATATATAAAATTCATAAACTCAAAATCTTTCTCCCCTTTTTTGTCAATCATCAACAAAGGGGTAAACAATCAAAACAATAAATACAATGTCAAGGAGGGGTAAAAATCTTTCTCTCCCTTTTTGTCAATCAAAACAGTAAAAAAAATGTTCTCCCCCTTTTTGTCTAAAATAAAAACAAAGTCAATAAGGGGTTACAATCAATTAAGATACCAAAGAATTAGATATGACAAAGTAGCATCTTGATATCAATTGAAGTAAACAAAGATCAATAAATGTTATATGCTATATACATTCATGAAGAGGAAGACGCTAAGTTAGCTTCCCTACACATATGCATTACATGAAGGAGGGATGTTAAGCCCTAATTCACATAACACACATTATGTAATGCATAAGAGGAGATGTGAAGCTCCCCCTACACACGTGTACCATATAAAGAAGAGATGTTAAGCTCCTCATTACTAGATACACTCAACATGAATCTATATGTAGAAGAGATGTTAAGCTCTCCTTGCATATAGTCAATACAAAACAAAACTTTTGTATTTTACTTTAAATAAAAATTTTAGATACCAATTTAAAACACAAGACATCTTGATATCAAAAGATAGTATTTTTTCTTTTAAGCCAAATAAACAATTAAAATGACTATTTTCTATCATAAAGCAAGGGAGTGAAAAACTAAATACCAATTGAAATATGAAATCGAATTTTCTCCCCCTTTATGAAATACCAACACAAACTATGCGTAGGCTTTAAATAAGATACCAATTGAAAATAAATCAATTGAAATGAAGTTGAAGCTCAAGCTCTAGCATAAACAAAATTTTGTGCTCAAGATATAGAAATATAATAGCACAAATAAAACAAGTATATGTGTATGAATTAGAATGAGTACCAATCACCAATAGATGATACCAATTGAAAATATACATACACAATAAACATATGAGTATACAAAAAGATCAAAAGATACAATGAAAGAGTTCAATGATACCAATTGACATAACAACAATAGCATGTGTATACCTCATATCAAAATGAAGAATACGAACTAGTTAAAATGGAAATTTTTGTTAACTAGTACGAAATCCTTCAAGCAAGGAATAAACTAAAAATAATTTTCATAAAACACATGTAAATCACATAGCACTTAAGAACACTCAATATTCAATAAAGTCCATACATGCTCATGAAAAATATACTCATGAGAAATATTAAAAAAAATGGTGAGTGTACAAGTAATGTGTGACATGGCATTATAAAATTTCCAATTAAGCTCAAAATTTCTTGAAACATGAAAAAAAATATGAACATTATCAAAAACTTATTTAATCTTCAAGGTATATGTATGTCCTATACAAACTAAGGTATACATACATATCCAAACACATAATGAGTCCACAAAGATATATGCATTAAGGCACGTGGCTCAAAAGGATGTATATGTATAATAATAGTTTGGATAAAATAGACATATACATGAAGTTAAACATAAACACATGAAAACATGAATAACTAAATTTTCACTTAAAAACAAATTTTATTTCAAGGTATATGTATGAATTGTCAAACATGAAGTATACATACATATCCCTAAACACAATTGAGTCCATATATAGATTTGCATGAAAGGTAAATGACTCAAGGGGTATACATGTATATCTTAAAGTTTGGTAATACAAACATATACATGAAATGTAAAACACATAATCATAAAACAAATCCAAAAATAGGAATACAAGTTTAAAATGTATGAATCATCAAAACTAGACTATACTAGCACATTTAATGGGTTCAAATAAGCATTCAAGCCCAAACATATATAGATTTATTTGTGGCCCACTATATGCACAAGTATAAATCCTAGTCTTAATGAAAACTAACATCTAACATGTAATCACACATGAAGCATCAAAAACAAGATAAAAATCAACATGATAAACATAAACATGATTATTATGAATATCCACATGTTATTAGATTTATGATGTACATGATGGCTAATCAAATATGAGAACATAAAATAATAATGCATATTAAACATGGGTGTCTCAAATACTATACATGTATATCAAGAATCTAATTAACATGGCATTTTCATACTAATCACTAAACAATGAAACATGCTATAAACAATGAACATTGAAAGCATGAAAACAATAAATAAGGAGTTAGAGATTCGATACCAAAATCAAGGATGGCACCGCTCTAGTTCTCCAAACCAAGGTGGTCTTCCCACCAGACTTCCCTTGAAAGTGATGCATCCAATTGATTTCCATGAAGTTCGGAACGCATCCACTCCAAGGTGTCATCACTCTCACGCCATGTGAGAGCCCACACCTATATCAAATAAAGGAGGGGTGGTCTTTGGTACCCATACTCTTTTGGGTCCATGAGGGTTAGTACCTTCTCTAACCCAAACAATTTCTTTGCTAAATTAGAAACATGTATACGATCATAGCAAAATTTAGTAAGGTGGCCCTTACGTCCACAATGTGTACAAGTGTACACATGAGCATACATATGGTGATGGGTGTGAACGTGAGGAGCATGTGTATGCCGTGGAGGGTGTGCATGAAAAGATGGAACTTGTTTCTTTCGAAACAAAGTTTTCAAGCGTGTATGCCCTACTACACATTGGCTCAAAGTGGAGCCCAAACAATCTACACTCTTCTTTAACAAACAAATATCATCATTAATCCTAGAAGAAGAGGTACATGCAATGGGAGATCTAGATGAAACTACCCTAGCATGGCAAACATGTGCATCTATCTTATTTTGCAAAACAATATTTTTCTTTAAACACACATCTAAATCATTTGAAATAGAAATAATTTTATTTTTCAAAGCAACATTCTCTTTTAAAACAAAATCAATTTTTGAAGACAAGTTTTCATTTTTCTTCAAAATTATTTCACAATTATTTTAGAATTTAAAACATCATTTTCTTTTAGTGCAAGTTCTAATTGAGATCTCAATGAATCCCTTTCATTAGAAATCTCCATCTTCTCTTGCAAAACCATATTAAGTCTAGAAAACAAATCTTTATTATCTTTTCAAAGCCTAGACTTTTCTTTTTCAAAATCTTATATTTTTCTATTAATTTTTCACAAACAATAGATAG
Source organism: Agave tequilana (assembly GCA_038442645.1). NCBI lineage: Eukaryota > Viridiplantae > Streptophyta > Magnoliopsida > Asparagales > Asparagaceae > Agave > Agave tequilana. The sequence goes on along the minus strand of JAVJIF010001657.1, from coordinate 29,508 downwards.
TTCTTCATTTAAGGCATGGGCATCATAATCATCACATGAAGAACTAGCATACTCATTACAATCTAAGTGGGTTTCTGAGTGTACCTCAAGGGAGTCATCCCTTGGACCGTATAACATTGTTGCGGCTCGGATTCATCTCCACTAGATTCTTCCTCTTGTTGGATTGGCAATTGAAGCTGGTGGTGTGGTTGTTGTCAACATATTCCACACTGCAAATGCGGAATCAAAGTTAGAGACAAGTAAAAGATGTTCTCTTGAAAGTGTGCTTCTAATAGCCTCAAGGGCTTGTGCATTGGCCCCTATATGATTGCGGTTACCAAGATAGCATTTCTTGGTAGCGGCAAGAAATACATGCAACCTAGGGTCTTCAAATAACAACTCATCATAACCTTCCAAATCTCAAGTCTAGAAATATCATACATAGGAGGGCTATCCATGAGTGCAAACTAGAATGTGTGCAAACAAACAAATGTGCAAATGCAAATGATAGATTAGCAAGAAATGGATCTCACTCCTAGGATGTTAAGCCTAAGTATCAGGAGCACTAGCTCTGATACCAATTGAAAGCACACCTAGAGGGGGGGTGAATAGGTGTACGTGCTAATCTAGTGAACTAAATGCGCTAAATGCGGAAGCTAATGCAAATTTTGCAATCACACTTAGTACAACACATAAGTGTAGCCGAATTTCCCGTGAAGGGCTCTGGACTAACTCCTCTTGATTCCCCTAGATATGGGTTGAGGTGCTATGTGAAGCTCTTATGGTTAAGTACAAGTGAGGCGCACACACAAGCAAGCCAAGCATATAGAATGAGCAATATGAAATAATGCAAGGCAACACAAGCAATATGATATGAATGATATGGCAATAAGAATGATGCTATGCACAAATAAGAGAGAGAGTTAGAGAGACAATGGATCAAACGCAAAGGCCAAGATATGTTTCGAGGTTCGAGCCCCTAGCTCTACATCCCCGCCTACACCACCGTGTAGGATTTTCAATCCACTATAGGAGTACCGAACTCCTCTCTCAATGCCACCGAGGCAATACAACCACAATCCACCTCTACCGAAGAGGGATAAGGCCCGTAACCAATACAAACACAATCACCTCTACCGAAGAGGGATCCAAACCAATACCACTCCGATCAACCTCTACCAAAGAGGGATACACAAATACAAGGAGGGTTTACAACTTAGAGGCTTAGCAACCTCAAACAATCTCTCTTTTTCTCTTTTCCACAAACAAGGATCCTAATAGATTAGGATAGAAGATAGCTCAAGTGTGAAAAACTAGGTGTTTGGAAACCACAAACTCAAAGAAAAATCTTGGGAAAAACTCTTGGTAAATGATATAAGTGAAGACACAAACAAATCTCCGAATTTTCTATTTTTCTTTGATTTTCTAAAAACCCAAAACAACACAAAGATAAATCTCTTTGGCACAAAACTCTTTTTAAAACTCTTTTAAAACAGTAGAGAAAGTCTGGAAATTTTGGCTCTTAAAATCTTAGTTAAAACCCCCAAGAGTTGGGGTATATATAGCCCAAACAGAAAACTAGTCGTTAGGCTGATGTCGCAGCCTGACAGGCTGGCGGTCGACCGCCCGGTCGACCGCCAACGGTCATATTTATGACCGTTGGGCAAACCTGGTCGACCGGTGTAACGCCCCGATCCCGACGATACGGGAACGTCACTGCAACGCATATACGTAGGTCCGATGGTGCCCCCACGCATATACGCTAAGCATAAGTACAACAAGTATCGGAGTACAACACACAGCGTGGTATAATCATATGCCAACATACAAAATATAGGTACAAAGTCACACGAGTTATGATAAACAAAAACCACTAATACAAGAGTCCTTTATCACAACTCAAGTCCAAAAGGAATACAAGATACAACCAAAAATACAAAATGCTCACGTATGGACGGAGATCCGTGAACCAAAAAGAAGGGTCGGGCACGGGGGGACTAGAGCTGGTCAGACTGCTCTCCAAGATAGGCCAAGTCCTCAGCGGAAGGCTCCACTTCGTTCCAGGCCTCTAAATCTGAATATGCAAATCCAAAGGGTCAAGACATAATAATAACAAGTAAAAGTTAGTCAAGTGACAAGGATCATGAATAGAGACAATAACATAGTAATAGCTAGCAATGAATAACCAGATATGTAAGCTAAATAGGATAAAGGTGTATGAAATAAAACTACAATGAATGTCTTATTATTATTACTTGTCTTACTGTGATATCTAGCTATGTGACCCAGCGTCCCAGAGCACATAGATCCATATTCCAGTACGACAAGGTTGTTATTGGAAACAGCGGTTGTATCGACGAACTATGTTTACAGTGTGTCCCGTGCATGCCCGGGACCACGGCCCAGTATTGTTCCGTTGCTTGAAGACGGAACCTGCCGCTAGGCTAACAGGAAAGTCATGACATGTAAACAGGAAAGGGAGGAAGCACTCCCCTCGGTCCCCTGGAGTACCGCAGGTAAGACCGGAAAATATAGTGCACATCCTAATACCACTGTAAACACGAACACATATCGATATCCGCATATTTCCCCCGACCCATGTATAAGTTGGTGAATTTTATGAAATAGTCGTATATATCATGCTTGGTGTTTTAGGGATAGCATGAAGGATTGGTGATACTTCACATTTTAACATGTTATGGACTAATAATAAGTAACATGAGTCATGAAGCAATATAAGCTTAGCAATATGTAACAACATGGCATGAGACGTAGTATAGTAAGGTACATCAGGTAGCAAGTCATGCAGTACAGGTATGATGTCTAAAACAAGTCTAATACAGTATACATGTATCGAGGTAAAATCAAAAATTAAAAAGAAAGGAGTCTGAATCTGTCCCAGAATTTGGCCTGGCGGTCGACCTCCGGTCGACTGCCGGTCGACTGGGAAATGAACTGGCGGTCGAGTCCCGGTCGACTGCCGGTCGACCGTACCGAGTGCGAGAGCTCCAGGTCTTGGCCGGTCGACTGCCAGTCGACTGGTCCAAGGCAATTTGTGAAGCCGGTCGAGTCAGCGGTCGACTGCCAGTCGACTGCCAGCTCAATGTCGTGCCTGCTGTGCACATCGGCAGAGTCCCGGTCGACTGCCGGTCGACCGGTCCTCTGGAAATTTCTGCTGTTAGAGCAGAAAATCAGGATTCTGTTGGGGTTGGTTTCTACAGTCAAAAGTTGGGATTTTTATGGCATTACAAGACCTGACCTACTACTACAAGCACACTAAAACAGAGAATAGTCAAAGTGATTGATAGATTCACATAGTTATGTTGGATTTGAGTGTCATGACCTAAAAATAGGATTTTTACCATACACATGAACATGGATCTCTACCCTAAGCATAATGTGGGTTAACTAAGTCTTGGTGAGTAATAAACTCACCTGGATGGTTCAGTTAGGAGCTGGATTCAAAAGAGGAAGAGGTTGGCTTCAATCACCACTTGTTGTTGATGGAGCTTGAGGTGAAGAACTTGTTCTTGGAGTGATGGTTGGAGTCCTTGAGGTTCCTTGATGAAGCCTTGAAGAATCCCTTGTGATCTAGAGGTGGAAGTGAAGGGATTGAGGAGCCCTAGAGCTAGGGTTTGAGCTTGAGGATGAAGATGAGGATTTCCTCTCTAGGGGATGAAATGAGAAGAAAAGGGGGATCTTGCAAATGAAATGAATATATAGTTTAGGAATTTTGTAAAGGAGTTGGGATTATAATGGAAGTGGAGGGCTTTCTTGCAAATGTGTGTGGGTGAGGTGTCCCCTCTCTTGCCACTTGGCCGGCTGTGGGTGAGAGAGAGAGTGAGTGGGGGTAGGTGAGGGTGAGTGGGAAATGAGGTGGCAAGATGAGGTGGAAATGCATTTTGCAATTTTTGGAAAAAAATGCCCAAAATTCAAGTATTTTGGATTGGTCTGGAAATTTTACCAAAAATCAAGAAAAATATTTGAAGACCAATGGTGAAATTCGTTTGAAGAAATACTGTGTAGATTTTTAATTAAAAATCCTGGAGTCAGAAACTTACCGACTCCGAAAGAATTTTCATAAATTTATAAAAATCTCAGAAAAAGAGTATAAGTAGGAATTATGATTCTAAGCTATAGTGTCTAAAGGACTTTCTAGAAATTCCTAACAGTTTGGAAGATAAAAAATTCGGAAATCGGTCAGCGATACTGGCCGACACCGGTTTTGAAGAAATTCATTTTAATTTCAGAAAATTCCAGAAAATCACATAAAATCTAAAATATTAGGAAATGAAGTTTGAAACGAAAATCGGTCAAATACGGATGGTAAAACGGAAGATACGGCCGAAAGGCTGAATACGTAACTAAGCACGTATTCCGGGAAAGGGGTATTACAATCTACCCACCTTACAAAAATTTCGTCCTCGAAATTTCCTAAGGTGAAAGATAACAGAAAAGCTATAGATAGACATGGATACAAGGAATGATAACGGAAAAGGCAAGGAGAAGGGAAGAGTCTTACCAAATCAAGATGTGAAAAGATGGGGATAATGCTCCCGGATAACGTCCTCTCGCTCCCAAGTGGCCTCTCCTGGTGCATGCCTGCTCCAAGACACCAACACCAATGGAATAGCCCTGCTCTTCAGTGTCTTGACACTCCTGTCCAGAATGGCCAACGGCTGCTCTTGGTATGATAAATCAGGTTGTAACTCCAGTTCGGAATGATCCAGAACATGGTTGTCATCCCTGACATACCTCCTCAACTGAGACACGTGGAAGACATTATGCACCCCGTCCAAAGATGGCGGTAATGCTAATCTATAAGACACGTCTCCCACACGATCCAGGATCTCGAACGGGCCAATATACCTCGGACTCAGCTTCCCACGAGTACCAAACCGGATAATTCCCTTGGTAGGTGATATCTTCAAGAACACATGGTCTCCGGTCTGGAACTCCAATGGCCTCCTTAGAGTGTCAGCCCAACTCTTCTGCCTACTCTGAGCAGTTCTGAGATGATCTCTGATAACCCTGACCTTCTCTGTGGTCTGCACCAAAATCTCAGGTCCCAAAAGACTCCTCTCACCGACTTCATCCCAACAAATCGGTGATCGGCACTTCCTCCCATACAGTGCCTCAAAGGGTGCCATCTTAATACTGGCCTGATAGCTGTTGTTATATGAAAACTCAGCCAAGTGTAGATGGTCCTCCCAAGACCCTCCAAAGTCCAACATGCAAGCCCTCAACATATCTTCAAGGATCTGGATGGTCCTCTCAGATTGTCCGTCTGTCTGCGGATGATAGGAAGTACTGAACTTCAGACGAGTTCCCAGACTTGCTTGGAGACTCTCCCAGAAGTGAGATCTGAATCTGGTGTCTCTATCCGATACAATACTCACCGGAACTCCATGCAGACGAACCACCTCCTTCATATACTTATCCGCCAGAACCTCTGTCGACTGACCCACTCTGAATGGTATGAAGTGAGCTGACTTGGTGAGGCGATCAACGATCACCCACACCGCATTATTACCCTTAGGACTCCGAGGCAAAGCTGTCACGAAATCCATAGTGATGTGCTCCCACTTCCACTCGGGTATCGGCAAAGGTTGAAGAAGCCCAGCTGATCTCTGATGCTCGATCTTTACCTGCTGGCAAACCAAGCACCGGGCAACAAATTGGGCTATCTCCCTCTTCATGGCATTCCACCAGAAGTGCTTCTTCAGGTCCTGATACATCTTGTTCCCTCCTGGATGTATAGAATAAGCTGAACTGTGTGCTTCCTCCAAAATCTTCTGTCTGACTTCTCCTTGAGGAACACAAAGTCTGCCACCATAGCACAATGCACCATCCGGACGAATACAGATATCAGTCCTCAAACTAGCCTCCACCTGAGCTCTGAATGTCTGACATCTGGGGTCCTCCTTCTGTGCCTCCTTGATCTCCTCTATCAATGATGACTGGATCTGAAGAGTCATGAGCTGTCCGGTCTTATCACCTCTCTGCACCAACATCAAATCTAATCTGATGAACTCCTGGATCAACTCCCTCGGCTGAGTAAGGTGGACTAGCACTCGGTTCTCTGGCCTCCTGCTCAGTGCATCTGGAACGGTATTGACTTTGCCGGGATGATACTGCAAGTCAATATCGTAGTCCGCCATAAGCTCCAACCACCTCCTCTGCCTCATATTCAACTCCTTCTGCGAGAATATATACTTGAGGCTCTTGTGGTCTGTGTATATCAACACTTTGTCTCCCAGGAGGTAGTGTCTCCAGATCTTCAATGCAAATACCACAGCCGCCAACTCCAAGTCATGAGTTGGGTAATTCCTCTCATGAGGCTTCAACTGCCTAGATGCATATGCTATCACATGATCATGTTGCATAAGCACACATCCCAGGCCTTTACCCGATGCATCACAGAAATGACCATCCCCCCTCTACCTGAAGGAGTCCTCAAGATCGGAGCCGTGATAAGCTTCTGCTTCAACTGCTCAAATGTCGCATCACAATCTTCTGTCCATATGAATCTCTCCCCTTTTCTGGTAAGCCTGGTCAACGGAGCTGCAAGTCTAGAGAAGTCCTGGACAAAGCGCCTGTAATATCCGGCTAGTCCAAGAAAGCTCTTTATCTCAGTCACCGTCTTCGGAACTGGCCAATTCTGCACTGCCTGGACCTTACTAGGATCAACTGAGATTCCTTCTGCTGAAACTATATGTCCAAGGAAAGCTATGCTGTCCAACCAGAACTCACACTTGCTCCTTTTGGCATGAAGCTGCTCCTGCTGAAGAGTCTGCAACACAGTCCTCAAGTGCTCTGCATGCTCCTTATAACTCTTGGAATAGATCAGGATGTCGTCTATAAATACAACCACAAACTGATCCAGGTAAGGAGAGAACACCCGGTTCATCAAGTCCATAAACACAGCAGGGGCATTGGTAACTCCGAAAGGCATCACTAGGAACTCGTAGTGGCCATATCGGGTCCTGAATGCCGTCTTCGGAACATCTTCCTTCTTCACCCTCAGCTGATGGTAACCCGATTGTAAATCCAACTTAGAAAATACACGGGCTCCATGAAGCTGATCAAACAAGTCATCAATCCTGGGCAAGGGATACTTGTTCTTGATGGTGACCTTGTTTAACTCCCTGTAGTCAATGCAAAGCCTCTTACCACCATCCTTCTTATTCGCCAATAGCACTGGAGCTCCCCATGGTGAAGTGCTAGGCCGAATCAATCCCTTGTCCGAATACTCCTGCAGCTGCTTCTTCAGGATCTCCAACTCCGTCGGTGCCATCCTGTATGGTGCCTTAGATATAGGAGCTGTCCCTGGAATCGTATCAATGGAGAACTCCACTATCCTCTCCGGTGGAAGACCTGAAATCTCAGCAAAGACTTCTGGAAATTCATCCCACACTGGCACCCCCTTCTGAACCTCCGAAGTGGTCATCTGAGTCTTCTTCTCAGCAGTCTTCACCTCTCCACTAAACTGGAACTCCGGCTGATGCGGGATCCTGAAAGTGATCTTCCTTCCTCTACAGTCAATCACCGCATGGTACTGACTGAGCCAGGTCATGCCTAAGATCACATCGTACCCTTTGGTGTCAAGTACGAGCATGTCTATGGCCAAGATCTTCCCACAAATCTCCACTGGACAGTCTGCACAAACCCTGGAAGACACAACTACCCCATTCCCAGTACTTATCTCCCACTTGAGGTCTAAGGTCTTAACAGGTATAGAATGTAAAGCCACAAAATGATCGGAGATATAACAGTGGGATGCACCTGAATCGAAGAGCGCGAGAACAGGTATAGAATGAACTCTGATGTTACCTGTAATCACCTCCTCCGAAGTCTCAGCCTCCACTGCCGACAGGTTGTAGGCCTGACCTCTGCCACGCCCTGCTGCTGTCCTGGCTCCTCTCTGCACTGGGCGAACAACATGCGGTGGAGGAAGGGGAAGAGCTCTCCTCATCACTGGTCCCTGCTGCCTCGGTCCAACTGGTCCCGGTAGTGTCCTCTGCACATGTTGCCCCTGAGGTGCCGGCAAGGTCTGGGTAGCAAACCCTACCCTCCTGTGTGGACAGGTCTCCACTGCATGGTCTCGAGCTCCACACACCAAACACCATCCGTTTGCCCTCGGCAATTTTGCAGGGTGTGTCCTGGCTTCTGGCAGAAGTTGCAAACAAGACCTGGTCGAGCCGTCTGATATGGAACTGCTCTGAACGGCTGTCTGGCGTGGATCTTCGCTGCCCTGGATGGTCCTCCTCTGCCCACCGGCACAAACGGCCTCTTCATGGCCTGGTTCTCCTGCTTCCTCTGCAACACCCGCTCTACCTCTCGAGCGGCGTTAAGAACCTCAGAGTAGGTCTTCATCGGCTGAGACATCAAGAAGGCCTGTAGGTCCAACTGCAGGCCCTGCAGAAACCTGCTTGCCCTCTTCTCTTCATCTGTCACCATATAAGGAGCAAAGCGACTCAGCCTGAGAAACTCTGCAGCATACTCATCTACGGATCCATCCCCTGCTGCAGCCTGATGAACTGCTCCTCCATGTCCTTCTGAGCAGTGGCGGGGAAGAAACGACTGTAGAAGCTCTTGGAGAAAGTATCCCAGGAGATAGGCTTCTTCAGTCTGGCCTCCTCGGCCAACCACCAAGTCCGGGCGATGTCTTTCAGCTGGATCTTTGCTACCTCCACTTGGCTCTCCTTGGGCACCCGGGCGGCGTTCAGCAAATCAGTGGTGTCCACCAACCACTGTTCAGCCTCCAGAGGTCTCTCGACTCCCGTGAATACGGCTGGTTGCAGCCGCCGGAAATCAGACACGTTCCCAGGCTTCTGCTCCTTCGGAGCTGCCAACTCCTGCCTGAGGAGCTCGGTCTGTTCACGCTGATTCTCCATCTGCTGCTGCTGGTTTCCCAGCATAGTCTGGATGATCCTCAGGACATCAGCACCCTCTCCTCCGACGGGTCCATTCGGGACTTGCCCGACATTGTTGCGACCCGAACGTCTCTCCATACCGAAAGGAATAAGATCTGGAATTGGAAACAGAGGAAAGGAGTTTAGGATACGAAGGAATTGACCAACGAAAGAAGCAAGAAGGACTTTATAACTTTGTACATCGTAGTTGGCATAAGCAAATCACTAGAATTTGCCACTTGGTTGTACTTTTAGGTTTGAGAGCCTAGGCTCTGATACCAACCTGTAACGCCCCGATCCCGACGATACGGGAACGTCACTGCAACGCATATACGTAGGTCCGATGGTGCCCCCACGCATATACGCTAAGCATAAGTACAACAAGTATCGGAGTACAACACACAGCGTGGTATAATCATATGCCAACATACAAAATATAGGTACAAAGTCACACGAGTTATGATAAACAAAAACCACTAATACAAGAGTCCTTTATCACAACTCAAGTCCAAAAGGAATACAAGATACAACCAAAAATACAAAATGCTCACGTATGGACGGAGATCCGTGAACCAAAAAGAAGGGTCGGGCACGGGGGGACTAGAGCTGGTCAGACTGCTCTCCAAGATAGGCCAAGTCCTCAGCGGAAGGCTCCACTTCGTTCCAGGCCTCTAAATCTGAATATGCAAATCCAAAGGGTCAAGACATAATAATAACAAGTAAAAGTTAGTCAAGTGACAAGGATCATGAATAGAGACAATAACATAGTAATAGCTAGCAATGAATAACCAGATATGTAAGCTAAATAGGATAAAGGTGTATGAAATAAAACTACAATGAATGTCTTATTATTATTACTTGTCTTACTGTGATATCTAGCTATGTGACCCAGCGTCCCAGAGCACATAGATCCATATTCCAGTACGACAAGGTTGTTATTGGAAACAGCGGTTGTATCGACGAACTATGTTTACAGTGTGTCCCGTGCATGCCGGGACCACGGCCCAGTATTGTTCCGTTGCTTGAAGACGGAACCTGCCGCTAGGCTAACAGGAAAGTCATGACATGTAAACAGGAAAGGGAGGAAGCACTCCCCTCGGTCCCCTGGAGTACCGCAGGTAAGACCGGAAAAATATAGTGCACATCCTAATACCACTGTAAACACGAACACATATCGATATCCGCATATTTCCCCCGACCCATGTATAAGTTGGTGAATTTTATGAAATAGTCGTATATATCATGCTTGGTGTTTTAGGGATAGCATGAAGGATTGGTGATACTTCACATTTTAACATGTTATGGACTAATAATAAGTAACATGAGTCATGAAGCAATATAAGCTTAGCAATATGTAACAACATGGCATGAGACGTAGTATAGTAAGGTACATCAGGTAGCAAGTCATGCAGTACAGGTATGATGTCTAAAACAAGTCTAATACAGTATACATGTATCGAGGTAAAATCAAAAATTAAAAAGAAAGGAGTCTGAATCTGTCCCAGAATTTGGCCTGGCGGTCGACCTCCGGTCGACTGCCGGTCGACTGGGAAATGAACTGGCGGTCGAGTCCCGGTCGACTGCCGGTCGACCGTACCGAGTGCGAGAGCTCCAGGTCTTGGCCGGTCGACTGCCAGTCGACTGGTCCAAGGCAATTTGTGAAGCCGGTCGAGTCAGCGGTCGACTGCCAGTCGACTGCCAGCTCAATGTCGTGCCTGCTGTGCACATCGGCAGAGTCCCGGTCGACTGCCGGTCGACCGGTCCTCTGGAAATTTCTGCTGTTAGAGCAGAAAATCAGGATTCTGTTGGGGGTTGGTTTCTACAGTCAAAAGTTGGGATTTTTATGGCATTACAAGACCTGACCTACTACTACAAGCACACTAAAACAGAGAATAGTCAAAGTGATTGATAGATTCACATAGTTATGTGGATTTGAGTGTCATGACCTAAAAATAGGATTTTTACCATACACATGAACATGGATCTCTACCCTAAGCATAATGTGGGTTAACTAAGTCTTGGTGAGTAATAAACTCACCTGGATGGTTCAGTTAGGAGCTGGATTCAAAAGAGGAAGAGGTTGGCTTCAATCACCACTTGTTGTTGATGGAGCTTGAGGTGAAGAACTTGTTCTTGGAGTGATGGTTGGAGTCCTTGAGGTTCCTTGATGAAGCCTTGAAGAATCCCTTGTGATCTAGAGGTGGAAGTGAAGGGATTGAGGAGCCCTAGAGCTAGGGTTTGAGCTTGAGGATGAAGATGAGGATTTCCTCTCTAGGGGATGAAATGAGAAGAAAAGGGGGATCTTGCAAATGAAATGAATATATAGTTTAGGAATTTTGTAAAGGAGTTGGGATTATAATGGAAGTGGAGGGCTTTCTTGCAAATGTGTGTGGGTGAGGTGTCCCCTCTCTTGCCACTTGGCCGGCTGTGGGTGAGAGAGAGAGTGAGTGGGGGTAGGTGAGGGTGAGTGGGAAATGAGGTGGCAAGATGAGGTGGAAATGCATTTTGCAATTTTTGGAAAAAAATGCCCAAAATTCAAGTATTTTGGATTGGTCTGGAAATTTTACCAAAAATCAAGAAAAATATTTGAAGACCAATGGTGAAATTCGTTTGAAGAAATACTATGTAGATTTTTAATTAAAAATCCTGGAGTCAGAAACTTACCGACTCCGAAAGAATTTTCATAAATTTATAAAAATCTCAGAAAAAGAGTATAAGTAGGAATTATGATTCTAAGCTATAGTGTCTAAAGGACTTTCTAGAAATTCCTAACAGTTTGGAAGATAAAAAATTCGGAAATCGGTCAGCGATACTGGCCGACACCGGTTTGAAGAAATTCATTTTAATTTCAGAAAATTCCAGAAAATCACATAAAATCTAAAATATTAGGAAATGAAGTTTGAAACGAAAATCGGTCAAATACGGATGGTAAAACGGAAGATACGGCCGAAAGGCTGAATACGTAACTAAGCACGTATTCCGGGAAAGGGGTATTACAACCGGCACGGTCGACCCAAACAAACAGAGAGCAGAGCTCTCAGACCCGGTCGACCGCCCGGGTCGACCGTCCCAGTGTCTGCCAAACGTGCACAGATCTGTGCACGTCGGTCGACCGACCCGGTCGACCGACTTCATCCCAAGTCGACTAGGTTAGTTGACTAGTCGACTGGTTGAAGCCTGGAACAGAAAACTGGGTCAGAAAAACAGTTTTAAAATATTTTGAAAAATCTTTTAAGTCTTCTAAAAATCCACAAAACTTATTTTAACATTTTATATTGAAACACAAACTTGTGATAAAAATTTCAAGACATATATCAATCATATCAATTCATTTTTGAGTCTTGCAAATTTTATCAAAAACAAAACTTGTATTTTATCAAACTTGGATTTTCCAACACATGAAGGAAAGTCAAAATAAGTTTGTTTAAAAGTTAAGCATGCATGTATAGAATGAAACTACTATACATAAATCAATTAAACTTGTTTTGATCAACTATTCATGAAAACCAAAAACCAAATATAAAACGTGTGTGTTGTGTGCACTTGAGCATATCAACTATACTAAGCTTTACAAATGGATCTAAAACACACTAAACTATGGATACCTAAGTCTTCTTGACGATCTTCATTTTCAAGGCGACTCGATCCACAAACACCGTGATCCATGAGCTAGGCAAGGTATGATCTTGATGTTTTGGCCCTGGAATTACCATGAAAAGCTTCTAAACACCTTTGTTGAAGCTAATCACCAACTAATATCTTGTTATATGATCTGAGACTAGAAACACAAGATTATTAGTAAACATAACTACATGAGTTAATCATCATCAAAACTAGGGTGGAAGGCCTTTGGGCCAACATGATTTTTTCGGTCTCTAATCACATGAAACTAGTACATCAAGGGATGATCCAAATAAGAAAACCTTCATGCATATACCTTATATTTCATGCAAGCATAGGCTCTCCAGAACGGTTATCTGCAAATTGAAAAAAGACCTGAAGTGGTGGTATCACCCATCGACAGATTAGATGTGTAGACTCTAAGTGAAAAAAATCTCAACAGCGGAGTGGCGATCCGGACCTCTGAGTAGGGAAAATCCCAGCATGGGAGTTGGGCCTCCTAGTGGAGGAAATTTCAATAGCGTTGTCGAGTTCACAGTTGCTTCCGAGTGGAAAAAATCTCGTAGTAGAGTCATGACCTTAGTAGGGACTTGAAATGGGGGTATCACCCATCGACAGATTGGATGCGTCTACTCCGAGTGGGAAAATCCCTGCAGTGGAGTGGCGATCCAACATGGACCCGGCAGAGGAAAATTGCCTGGGGTTCATCCGCCTGTGGGTCAGATGAGGGGGGCTGTTGGCTTGTGTTTGTTTTGAATAGGAAAAATCCCATTAGCGGAACATCAAACGAAGGCTCTGAGAGAGAAATTCCTGCAGCATAGTAGGAACTTCGAATGGGAAAAATTCCAGCGGGGAGGTTTTGATTCCTGTAGGCTAATAGATAAAGGGCTGGTAGGCAAATCTGCATTGCCGTCTCTGAGTGGGGAAAATCCATCAACGGAGCTTACAGACACTGTCCTTCAAGTGGGAAAATCCTATTAGCGAAAGGACTGACTCCGAGTGGGAAAAATCCCAGCAGCGGAGTAGTTTTGAGTTGGAGAAAATCTCATCAGCAGAACGTCTAGCTTGGAAGGACTGCAATGGTTAGGAGAAGAAATATCATTTTATTCAATATTGAAAGAAAATACATGGAATTGGAACATAAAAAATGGTAGGGATAAAAGTACTGCCCTGTCTCTTAGAAACATGAAATCACTCAATTGCTTTGTATTGAGTGATCAGATGTTGTGGCTGTGAAGGCGGTGAAGCGTTGAGTTGTCCAGATCCAAAGGCTACTCCGAGAGTGAGGATGTACTCTTTGAGGAGATCTTGTTTGATGAGCTCTTTAGGTACTTCCAGAGGGCCCAACAGTGGATGGTTTTGTGTCCCTTGCAGTCATGGTATGAGCAATATTCTCTGCTCCAGGAAGTGAGGGATCATACCAGATCGATTTTCGGGCGCCTAATCCACCGCTGGTCCTTAATGGTGTTAAAGATCTCGTTGATAGGGAGCCTTAACAGAGTGAAATGTTGTTTCATCAGCTTGTGAGTTCGGAGTGAATTCAGTGAAAGGATGGGGAGCGCTTGTCTCTTGAAGGCAGGTTTCCCATCTTAGGCATGGACGAAAGCTTCGTTAGGAGACTTTGACTTTCCTCCGACATCATCGTGCTTTGCGGTATAGTTGAAGATAGTCTTCATTGTCTCTTCCAGCTAGATGTAAAGTTGTACTCGGGAGAGAACCTCGCTCATCCGAGTGACATAGTGCTTTAGGAGGTGATTGTATAGGGAGTGAGGAATTTGCAGCCCGCTGATGAACGCGAGAGTAGAGACATCTTCATCGCAGTTAGGGACCTTGGCGAGTTAGCTTTGGAAGAAGCTGGTGTAAGACTTGAGGCCTTGCCTTATCTTGATGGAGTGTTCAGAGATCGCGCCCCCAACAGTTCCGATGGCCTTGCCTTTGGACATTGTGATGTTGATAGCTCGCTTTCTTGGGCCATCGTTGATGTTGAAGAGGCTTTTTTGAGGAAGTTTTTTAGGTTTCTAGGGAAGAGATCTTTAGTGTTGGAACTCAGCTCTCAATGAAAACACCAGTTTGTGGTGGAGATTTTCTACTGTGAGTGATCAGATAGTTAATCCACATCACAAGCGAGAGAATGAGTTTAGTATGCGATGCAAAGTAATAATCACAACATAAAAGGAGACAAAGACAAAGACAAAGATTTTTTAGTGAAAACTTAAATCGGCAAAAAAAAAAACACAGGGAGAAGGAGGAAAATTCACTACGAGTCTTTAGGTTACAGGAACTACAAGAATTTGATGGTGTATCGTGAGTTTGAATTGAGTGGAAAGGAAAGATCCTCCTTCTCGCTGGAGTAGAGGGTCTATTTGTACTAATACGTTGATGGTGAAGGAGAGCTGACGGGGTTTCTCCACGATCTCTACTTACGAATTTGTTAAAACGAAAGTGATTATGGGCGTTGAACTGTTGGGATTACATGCAGGAGTTGTCTGCCTTAAATGCCGGGTGTTGCACGTCTTCAACATGAGAGAGGAGGCTGGCGTTATTGCAAGAGGAGATCTCGGTGGTTGTTACTAAGAACTTTTGGTTTGTGATTTGTGATGAAGTTGAGAATTTTGGACTGTAGATGACTCCAGAGAGTGATATCTCTGGAACGGAAGGTAGCTCTGTGATAATGAGGAACCTTATGAAAATATTGTCGGGATGTGATGAAACTCTTGGAGGATCTGGAATGGTGAAAGTTACTGAATGAGTTGGATGACGTGGTCACCTCGAAGGGGGTGAATGGTTGCTCGGACACATGTCAACATCTTGATGAGTGGTCAATTTTTGAACTGCACTAGGGCTGATACAAATCCCTAGTACTTGGACCTGACCCAACCCAGATTCGTATCATACTCACTTACAAGCGGATATATACGGGGGTTCAAAAGTTTTAGACATGTTCATAATTAGGTAGGGCTGGGGTGTTTTTCATGTAGACCCAACCCAACCCGGAACCAACTCGTTTAGTCATTGAGTAGGGACTAGCAGTCCTGATATTACCCGACCTGAGCATAGACCCCGCCAAAGTATTTGTTACTAAAATAAATAATTAAGTTACTAAATATGTTTTCATTATTTTGTGACACATTGCTAGAATAAATTGACTTATTATTAAAAGACAAATTTTATCTAATCGCTAACATCAATTAATTATGTAATATGTCCTTTTTTTTTATTTAGAGATGTTTATTAATCGCTTAGAAGAAATTTAAATATACAGCTCCCAGACCCGTTTGCGACGAGTCAGGTACGAGTCTTTGTAGTAAAAACTAAATACCTCACTCGTTAACCTGATAGGTGTATCACATATGTACCACCGTCTGTGCCCGTAAAAAAGTTAGGGCAAGATATAATGGCACTCGAGCCGTACAAGACCAGATAGCAACTCTAGCCGTATCTAGGATGGGGATTAAAGGGGGTGCTTCCTTTTGCTTCACTTGAAGAGGTATCCACCAAAATACTTTGAGGCCCCTATCTTTGACTTGACGTGCTGCACGTATTGTTACTTCAAAGGATGATATATTACTCATTAAAGAGTTGGTTATCTTTCAAATATTGTACCCTTTCTCCATGATCTTAGTCAAACTTTTGAAAAATTATGATTAAAAAATTTGCATAAGGTTGTTCTCAAGTCTCCTTCACAAGGACATTTCAAAAGGCAGCCAGCTGCTGCTTTCTCCTCCACTTGCTCCGACTTGGTCGGCTCAACTGAGTTATGAAAAGTCTCACTTGGAACAGGAGATCGACAATATTTTTAATATCAAAATCAACAATATCCACTGTTTTGCGTCAGCCGTACATATCATATTAGTGACCTTTCCTCTTTGAAAAAAAAAATTCAAAAAGAATTAGAAAAAGAATTCTTGATCTGGATTCATTCATTCTACTCATTAATTCACCTCTTGAATTCAGAAAATTTTCATTTGCGAAGCCTTCATTCATTCTACGGCAAAGAAGGAAACATTTCCGACTATAACACGAGGACTCAGGCAGAGTCAAAGGTCCAAGAGATGACCATATGATGCAAACAGTCGCAGCAGTCTCTTTCTGACCAGTCTTCTGTTCATCACCCCACACATGAATCAAGGGCTGAGACATATACCACCTCAATTTAATTCATACATACCTTCAACAAAATGGTCGTAAGCCATTAATGAAGTGTGTAACGGATGAATATATTGTTTACAAGATTATTACATGATCAAAGAAAAGAGTAAAACTAACTCAATACCAAGTTTTTGACGTTCGCAGAAAGACAGCAAGACGAGAGAGACTTGTATGAGCAAGGATACTATTCATCTTCAACAACGACACTGATCTCGCCCTTCTCGAGCATATCATAGAACGCCCGGGTCTTCCTCTGCTCGTTCCAGTGGTGCATCTTCCAAAAGCCTCCGGCAATGAGGCCGAGGGTGAGGCCAATACAGATCTCCTTCACCACACTGGGTCCCTTCAACGTAGCATGTGCAACCCTACCTCCGGCCATTCCTCTCTTTCTGGGGCTGAAGTCAGATCAACCGTGCAACAAACTGGCACAGAAATTTCAGAAAGAAATTTAAAGGTTTAGAATAGATCAATTGAATGAGGAAATTGTTAACATAATGATTTTCGGTTTCACATTTGGCTCATGTGGAGTTGAGTAACAACTCACAACGTAGAGAGAACTAACAATTCATCAAAGGACAAATAGCAGGATGCTTGAAGCCTTGGGAGGCCTATTATCTTTACAAGCTAGGACAGCACAAGAAATTTTTACTGATGACATACTATCATTTAGCCACACCATCAAACTGGAATGCTCAGTACGTGACCAGCCTATGCAACCATTTACGATGAGCGCTAAAAGAGCATTCTATAGGCTTAACAAACAAAACATAACTGTTAGAAATAAGGTTGCACAGCACTCAAAGGAGCAGGCACTCTCTTTTTCATGAACTATTTACTCTGAGCTCCTTCAAATATAGTCCATTTTCACATCTTTCAAATACTCAAATGGAGACCAAAGTTTTCAGAATAGTGAATTTTAAAACAATGAACACAACAAACAAATTGCGACAACTGATCAATCCCATCACTCCAGAAATCTTTTAGAAATAGCACCTTTCTCACTATGCGAAGATGATGAAATTCAATTAGATGAGGATAGTAATTGAATGATATTATAGAACTTATTGGACAGTTCGGATTTCAGAATACAGTCTAAATGGTGATCAAGAAATAAAGGCCATCTTCAATGAAGGTCAAGAACACCAACAAGGATAAAAGAATAATAAAGCAAAGAAATTCTTGGCAAGGCTATATATATGTAAAGACAGAGAAGATGAGACAATTGTTAATATAGAGTAGCAGAGACAGACCAAATCACGTATGTCCCTATTATTAGAAGGATGTTACATTCCTAGAGACCAATCTGTAGATAGAAATTCTCTCTATTATTAGACAAATCTATACAATATAGACCAATAATTGAGAGTTGAGATAGACCAGAATAGGCGTACTAAAAGTTCCAATAGTATAGCATGTTCTAGTGGTAAATTGACCACCATCAAGATGTTAACACGTGTCCAAGCGACCATCCAACCCATTCGAGGTGACCATGTCATCCAGCTCATTCAGCAGCCTCCCCCATTCTAGATCCTCCCGGAGTTCCATCACTTCCCAATATCATCTTCATCCCAGAAGGCTCCACCTCATCTCGGAGCTATCTCCCGTCCCGGATAGATCCATCTGAGGCCGCCTATGATCCAGTGTTCCTAGTGTCATCTCGGGGTTTCCAAGCAACAGCAACCGAGATTTCCGCCTAAAGCCACGCCACTCCATCTTCCCCCACGTTGAAGACATGTACCGCCCCTATATTAAGGGCGAGCGGTTATAGAAAGAAGCGAGCTTCCTGACATGAGATCCTAACAGTCCAGCACCTATAACCACGTCTGTTCCAGCAAATGCGCTCGTAAAAATCTTGCAATTACGTAGATCTCGCCATCACCCCATCCGCCTCCATACCAACAGCTCAGCACATATAGACCTTCTTCCGCGAGGAGCACCTTTTCCGTCCACTAAATCCCAAGTATATACCATACAATTCCTGTAATCCCTATAAACCAGCGAATTATAGTGAATTTTCCTCTTCCTCCCCGTGATTTTTCCCGATTTGGGTTTCCACGTAAAAAAACTCATGTCACTGCTTGTTCCCAAAATTCTAAATATTGGATATTGGAATTGTATTGGATGAGATTTTTTCACATCAGATATCGGGAGAGAGCGAGAATACGCGTGCATATCGGGCGTTCATATCAGACACTATATATAATGAAATATTGATAACTAAAAATTGATTTAGTGTCATAGATATCATCTACCAATAAAAATGATGTAATATGCATGCAAAGACGGTAAAAAAACAATGTACATTTGCATGCAGTCGTGGATCGTGTAATAAATGAGTTATTTTGTCACGTTCGGGGGGGATCGTCGCGCTCGTCTATTCAAAAGAGGCTTGAGGGGAGCAAGGGAAGCTTGTCGCGCTCGGGGGAGATTGTCGCGCTCGGGAAATGAAAAGGAGGCAAGTGTCGTCGTCAATTCATGGGGGAGAAAAAATAAGACTCGATTTTTACGAGCCCTAACGATGCAAACAAGACTGTCAGTGACGGGTCAGTTTTGGGTTCAAAAAAATAAACCCAATTAAAAGAAATCCATATCGGCCGATTTTGCTCCTACTCATATCGCCCGATATTTCAAATATCGGCCACTTTTTGCTGCAAACAATATAGGTGAACGATTTCCCATATCATATCGGCAGCAGGCAAAAATGAGATATCAGCCAATATCTCAGCGGACTCGGCGACATTTAAAACAGTGCTTGTTCAATGTGGTGTGATTTTACCTAACACACTCATAATCCCCTAATGTTTCGCTTGTGGTGTGTGACCGACCATCTAATAATACACAACGGAAAATCTCCACCACAAATTGGTGCTTTCATTGAGTTCTGAGTCCCAACCTCAAGATCTCGCCCCCTAAAAATCCAAAAAAAAATTCCTCAAAAAGCCTCTAAAAACAGCGCTGATGGCTCCAAGAAAGCGAACCCTCACCGCCAACGATGCAGCATCTAAAGGCAAGATCGTCAGCACGGTCCCCCAGCCTACCGACGACCAGTCGCGTACCCCCGAGGACATTTGTTCCTCCTCGGCCGCTAATGTCCAATTGTCGCAGCAGCACTAAAACCGACTTCTTCAAATGCTCAACGGCATCAAAGAGCAGATGAAGGAACAAGCCCAAGATTGCTGCTCTCCAGAACAACCAGCTATCGACGCAGCCGGAGAGCGAGCCTGAAGTTAATAGATCACCCGACCTACAAGCCCTTGACGAGCTGATCCAAAAACAGATCGCGAAAGCCAAGCTGCAAAGCCATCCAACGCCCTTAACTGACAATCTCCGATTACCCTCTCCAAGGAGATCCAGGAGTGTGAGTTCCCAAAGTTCTCGACTCCAACCTTCGACTACTACTCCGGGATGAGCGAGACCCAGTTCAACACATCCGACACTTCTGGGACAAGATGGTGATTTACTCCCGCAATGATCCGATCATGTGCCTCACCTTCCCTTTTCACTTTGAAAGGTGAGGTCTCGGAGTACTTCTACTTCCTGCCTCCTGCTCTCTCCACAACTTCAAGGAGGTAATTGAAGCGTTCTTCACTCAATACGCTTCTCGCCAGGAAGCCAAGAGGAATAGCCACCACCTCCTCTCCATCAAGATGTAGCAAGGTGACATTCTCAAGTTTTACATCGGCTTCTTTTAAAGCCAACTCGCAAGGTTCCCAATTGCGATGAAGATGTTTCTGCACTCATGTTCATCAGCGAACTGCAAATGTCTCACCCCCTGTACAAACCTCTTGAAGCACAATGTCACTCAAATGAGCGAGGTTCTCTCCCGAGCACAACCTTACATCCAGCTGGAGGAGGCGATGAAAACTTCCTCAACCAATCCGCAAAGCTTGGTGATGATGGAGGAAAGTCGAAGTCTCCACACCAAGCCTCCACCCATGCCCAAGATCAGAACTGTGGGCAGAGCGGCCTTCAAGAGACACACTCCCGGCCCCCGTGCCGAGTCTACTCGGAACTGTGGGCAGAGCGACCTTCAAGAGACACTCCTGGCCCCCGTGCCGAGTCTACTCGGAACCTTTAGAACGGAACATCACTTCACTCCGTTGAGACTCCCCGTCAATAAGGTTTATAATGCCATCAAAAGATCAATCATGAGTCAGACGCCTGAAGCCAATCCAGCACGATCCTATCCTTCCCAGATGATAGCAAGGGGCACAAGACTGTCCACTGCAAAAGCCTTCGATGGTACCTGAAAGAACTTGTCCGCCAAGGCTTCCTTCAAGAGCACATTCTTACCCCCAGGTGGCCTCCGGATACGGACAGCTCAACGCTCCACCACCTATCCAACCACAACAACTAATCACTCAATATAAAGCAATTGAGTAAACCAATTCGTCCTCCAAAGAGAGATCTCAACCGATAACACTCTCTGAATTTCCATTAAAACACATGTATTTTATTTTAAATCGATGAAATAAAGTACATTTTTGCTCCTGTTTTTGTGCCACCCAGCTTATAGAAGTGACCATCATCAGTTCATGTCGCTTGTACGTCACGAAGTGGTGGGAGTGTCCCCACTCAGAGTCGGTAACACAAGCAGGGCTCCCTTCTCGATTAGTCTACGGGAATTGAAATCTTCTGCTGTGAATGTCCCCACTTGGAGTCCATACTACGCTGATGAGTGTCCCCCTAGTCGTCACTTGCACGTCCCGAAGTAGGAGTATCCCCACTCGGAGTTGGCAATGCAAGCACCGGCCTATGGGCCCCATTCTCGATTAGCCTACGAGTCCGCTGTGCGAGTGGGAGTCCCTGCCATGCTGAAGGAAGTATCCCCCATTAGTCCCTATCGCTTGTACGTCCTGAAGTGGGAGTGTCCCCCACTAGAAGTAGGCAATGCAAGCACCGGCCTACATGCTCCCTTCTTGATTATCCATGGGAATCGAAACCCTCCGCTGTGGGAGTGTCCCGAAACCTGGATCGCCACTCCGCTGTGGGTCTTACTCCACTCGAAGTTGGCGCATCCAATCTGTTGATGAGTGACATCCCCACTTCAGGGCCCTTTTTGCAAGTTTTCCAGGCCAATGATTACTAAGGACATATGGCATATACATGAGGTTTTCTTGCTTGGATTATTCCCTTGACGTACTAGCCTCGCGTAATTATAGGCCAATCACTCTCCAGAGGAAGAAGACGTCAGGTATCATCATAACCAAACTTTATGCATGCTTTAGATTAAATGTTCATCCCGAGATAACATGAATCGTACGTGCCTAGCCAACAGTAACACAGGACACAAGGTACATATATGAGGGTTTCATTGTTTGGATTATCCCCTCGACGTACTAGTTCCGTGAAATCGGAGACTAGGCATGCACGATCCGGTTAGCTCACTTTGCTCCTATCTATATATTTTTGCATGTTGCATCTAACCTTTATTTGAGAATGCTTCATTATGTGCCTGTATGTGCATCCTACCACCACCAAATCCCCCAGTCTGTACGTCTCGACATGGGATCTCCCCAATCAGAGGCAGCAATGCAGGCTTCCCTACGAGTACCCGAGCCACTCCGCTTAGGATTTTCCCCACTCGGAGTCTCAACTCTGCTGCAAGGATCCCCTCCAAGAGTCCCGAGTTCACAACTCCGTTGATGGGATTAACCCCGCTCGGAAGCAAATGTGAGCCCAACTTCGTTGTTGGGATTTTCTCCACTCGGAGGTAATACTTGCAAGTACCGTTGATAGCAATACCCCAAGGAGACAATGCTGCAACCTTACCAAGCCATTCCCTTGCCAGATCAAACACACCGAAACTAAAGATCCGCACTCTGAAGAGGTGCGATCACACCAATTCCAGAGTCCAACAATAAAACAAGCCAGGCTAGATTCACACAAATGTTTCCATTCCCAAGAGTACACATATATGTATTCCAAGTAATTCCATTTCAAGTACATTTCCTCCAAATACACACCTGGTTGCATCTAAAAAGAGTAATATAAATTCTATTACACATTTGTGTTTGCTTTTTTGAAAAAGAAATACAAATAATCCTTCCGCTATGACCACCTCGCCTCTGGTCCCTGGTGCAGAGTGCATCGAAGGGCGTTTTTTGAAAGCAAACATCTGCAATAGCATCCATGTGATGACCCCTGAACAATCCTTCACCTACCACCAAGCTTCCTCAAGAAAAAATCGAGAACTCCCAAGAAGCCATCCGAAGCCACAATAGCGCCTCGAACCCCAAATGGAAGTTCACAAGCCAGTGACGATATCACCATCAACCCTTTGGAGGTCGAGAGTTCTAGAAGAGGGAGAGTGATTCATCAGCGAAATCCCGAGGAACACCCCCATACTCCCCTCTGTCTCTCGCCTTAAGAAAAAGAGTCCCCAAGTGCAGGAACGACGGAATCTAGTCAGAATGAAGAATTCAAAACAAGCAAGGCTGCTCAAAAGTCACATCCTTCCCGGTAATTGCCCAGGATAGCCCCGACTCCTAACTCGTGCACTATCAGAAAAAGAACTCCAAATCCCCAGGAAACGGTCCATATCCCAAAATTTTTCGGCATATCAAATTAATAGAAGATCAACAGTCATCGCCTTAATATGGAAATATATCCCCAGTGATCATAACACCTAGATTAAAAAACGCCAGTCACAAATTTCAAGCCAGTCATCATATTGTAGAGGTAAATTCCATGAGGGAATTTACTTACACTCAAATTTGTAAGAGAGATAGTAAAACAATATAAACACCAGAGGCTTTACGTGAAAACCCGCAGAGGAAAAAACCACAGTGTTAAGAAAAAATTCCACTAAATCAAAGGGATTAGAAGGAGCTCTTATACTCTGTTACAGATTCAATTCTCTAGGGTTCAATCTCTCTGGGTCCTTTTCTTGATGGAGGTTCAAGTGTATAAATACCCTTCACGTCGTAATAAATGTGCGGATATTACGAATCTCCATAACTGCAAGATTTGCGTGTTGGGATTTCTTCATAACTACTCAAATTATGCTCTTGATTATTGAGAGTGATTTCTGCTGCCATCTGTAATCGTCTGCGCTAGAGCAAGGGCTGTTACAACATTCAAAAAGTGGGATGATCTAGTGACGTAATTGCCTCCGTGAATCAAGATAGTCCTGCTTGCTGAATAGCAAGTGAATCAATAAGGTCGGTTGTTGTAGCTGTCTTGCTCGGGGGAGTTGCCCTCAAGAATGGCTGAGTAGTGCTCGGAGCATGGGAGTTCTTGGGGGCTGGGGCGATGGTGTACTCGGAAGGAGTGAACTCGAAAACGGCCGAGTGGTGCTCAAGAAAAGTACTCTTCTGGCATGTCTTGTCTATTTCGGGCGTTCTCGATAAGGTGAGACATGTGTTGCGATCATGGTGCAAATCAAAATCCAACCACTACACCTATCGATCGACACGTTAGTTGTCCAACCAACCACGCAACCCCAAGCAAATCAAGGAGATCCGCATTTATGATTCAAATCTCGCTCTGCTCAGACATCCAAAAGAATGCAATACATATCCTACCAACTCCGCTCTTCCGCTTCCCTTTCGCAGGCTCAGACAAGCGAAAGAGCATGGGCATTTGTAAGGATCAAAACTGACCACTATCAAGATGTTGACACATGTCCAAGAGACTTTTCACCCCATTCGAGACGACCATGTCATCCAGCTCATTCATCAGCCACCGTCGTTCCAGATCCTCCTGAAGTTCCGTCACCCCAACATCATCCCATCCTAGAAGACTCCACCTCATCCCGAAGAGATCCATCCAAGGTTGCCTATGATTCAGTGTCATCTCAAGGTTTCCAAGCAACAGCAACCGAGATTTTTTGCCTAAAGTCACGCCACTCTATCTTCTCCCACGTTGAAGACGTGTAACACACCTGCATTAAGTGTTGGAGGTTATAAAAGGAAGTGAGCTTTCCTGCAGAGATCCTAAAAGTACGGTGCCCATAACCACAGGCGTTACAGCAAATGCGCTCGTGAAAATCATGCGGTTATGCAGATCTTACCAGCACTCCATTCGCCTCCATGCCAATAGCTCAGTACATATAGACCTTCCCCCAGCGAGGACTTTTTCTCTCCACTGAATCCTAAGTATATACCATCCAATCATGTAATCTCTGTAAACCAGCGAATTAGTGAATTCTCCTCTTCACCATGGTTTTTTCCCGGTTTGGGTTTCCACGTAAAATTCTTGTGTTACCGCATGTTCTTTGTGTTGTGATTTTTTTACTTTACACATACACTTATAATCCCCTAATTTTTTCACTTGTGGTGTGTGATCGACCGTCTGATAATACGCAGCGAAAATCTCCACCACAAATAGCAATAAGACAGAGAATGACATGTCATGCAACATGAAAAATATGGCCCAAAACATCATATTATTAGACCCTGGGGTACACAAACTTCATTCAGCAAAACCAGTTGAACCATATCTCCAAGCTTTCGTCCCACTTAGGGTTCGAAGAGTCGGTCGAGTTGGATATGACTCGGCAAGTCGTACTCGACGGTGTGGTGACGAGACAAGTCTGATACCCGATTCGATCGTTCCCTTTCATTTTTGACCAATTCAGGTCTGACTTAGAGTCAACTCGATCGAATTGACCGAGTCCCGATAGGACTCAGGTCGACTCGACCGAGTCAACGGGGCGATCGAGTAGTTGACGCCCCCCCGTGCACCCATGAGTCCCGTCTCATCGAGTAAAAGGGGGAAAGAAAAAGAAAAAAATAGATCTCACCTCTCCCTCTCTTCTTCCTCTCTTCGCCTCGCTGGTCGTCGCCAGGCTCAGGTATATCTCTTTTCTCTTTCTCACTTCCGATCTCTCTCTTCTGTCTCTCTCCCTCTCCTGATTACTCTCTTCCAGTCTCCCCTCTCCTCTGTCTTTCTCCAGCTCTCTCTGTCTCTCCCTCAGTCCCTCTCCAGCTCTCTGTCTCTCCTCTCTCTCCCTCAGTCCCTCTTGTCTCTCTTTACCTGTCTTAATAATGTTTTAATTTAGCTCTGTCTCACATATCATTAATTAATTTAAATTTAAGTAGAAATTATTTAATGATTTAGTTTAAAGATATAGATTTAGAATTTATTTTAATTTTAATTAAATATGATTTATTTTTAAATAGATCTAATTTTAAAATTTAATTAGATATGATCTAGTTTTAGTTGTTTGATTTAAGTATAGATATGAGAGAATGAAACTTATAGTTTGATTTAAGTAATTTTTAAATAGATCTCTCTAACTTTTAAAGAAATTGAGCCTTACATATTCTCATCGAAACAAAAAATATCAAAGCATGTTCTACGAGTACCAGTACCGCTTTATCTACTTATCGCGAAAATGATTATGATGATAATTTTGTGCCTCATTGCAATTCAACGTGAAAATGACTACATTAACATGTATTTATGAATGTACTTAGTGTAATTTACTATATAATGCATATTTGATATGTTCCTACCGATGCGTGTGTATTTATGTTTTCGCTTTATATTTAGTGTGCTAAGTGATATGTTTGGACATGTATGTCTACATTTTTTAAATCTGTCATGATTTTTAGAATTTTTTGAGTTTTCTATGTAGTGTTTTTGCGCGTATTGCTCGAGACCGATCCGAGTCGCCGCGATCGATCCGTCTTAGTGCCCACCGAGTCAGCGGGCGAGATCGCGACTTTGAACCATGGTCCCACTACTCGGCAGCATCACTAAACATCCAGCAACTACTTGAGGCAAGCACCTTTAATTATGCATCCCCCTCCCCCACAAGCTCCGTCATCTAGTGGTGGGGTTTTCGGTGGTTTAAAACCTTGAAGAAGCTGGAATGGGTGAGATTGGTTGTCGGCAGTAATGAGGTGATGAACAATAGAGCTTAAGGGTTTTTCCCTTTATTTTTCATTTTCTAAAAGAATGACCTCATCTATTGGTCTTGGCATGAGTTAATGATTCCAGGACATGTGGTATTAGCATCATCTGCAGAGTCTCCATGCCACTCCAATCATTCTTCAAGTACTTTAATCCATCTAAAAATAAGACGTGCGTAAAATAATTAGAGTAGAAAGATTACACACACACACACACACACAACACACACACACACACACAAAGAAAAAAGAACCACCGCTCAAAGAAAATGCGCACACAGGTAGATACATCATAAGTTCATTTTCCAAGAGAACCAAGAGCCTAGTGGATACAATAAGAGACTAAACTAATTTCTGACTAGCAAGTGATCTAGTCTTTAAATATAATTTTTAGGATATTTTTGACATTCAGATATCCAAACAAACTGGAAGACTTGGATCGTATCCTGGCAGAAGATATGGCTTATATTTTAGAATATCAAGTGGATTCAAAATAGTTTTCGGATTTGAATTCATGCACAGAAAGGTACACAAAATCATGTGCATGATAATAAGTTCAATTGTTTTTAAGAAACTTCCAATAGACAGGATACTATAGCGGACTAAACTAATTTCCGTATAGCAAGTGATATAGTCTTTAATATAGTTTTTAGGATACTTTGATATGCAGATATTCGAATAGCATCCATCAGAATTGGATATGATATATACTTTAGAATATCAAGTGCATTCTGACGGCATAATTTAATGTTCAGGTTCAGACTCCAATGCAGTGTATTGCTTCATTTCAACCCTAGTGTCATAGAATATGATACTGAATGAATGTACTAAAGGATGGAATGAGAGTACAATAGTACACAGGTTAGAGTTAATAAACACAGTAGAACTTGGTTTTCATTCATGAAAAACTTTTAAAAAAAGTCTATATCCCCATTATCCCATGAATATTTTGAAGGCTATAATTTCATAAAGATATTTATAGTGTGATAATCCTGTGATTGATAGATATTGACACGACTGTTATAAAATGTATTTTGATATATGTAAGTGTAGTGTCAAAATTTGACCCATGTCAGGATCACGACAGGTGTCCCAGTGCAGGAGTATTGGGAAGCTCTTAGGACCTCATCTCGAGACCTCCACCATGCCTAAGTCCGACAGCAGCCCTCACCTGCTCTGAAGCCATAAATCCTTCAGAACTACCTCAACTATGCCCAAGTCCGACAGAATACTCGCGTCTCGTGAAAAAAACATCACCACACAAACCGGAATTATACAGACACCGGAGCCAATTCGACTCTGGATCGCGTGTCCCGCCACATGGAAACCTTATCCCTCGCCAAAAGCATAACGAGACAAACTATTTCAAATCACGGGATCTGTTACGCGACCCAATCTTCTTCCTCGTCCAAAGCCAGCACAGCTAAGTAAAGCAGTTAGAGATAACCAATAAGCCTCCAGCGCGCCAATCCTAACAACCTGATACGATCCCGCGCGGTTACAAGGATCAGTAGATTCAAACCAATCAGTGAGATCCGCATTTATTTGTATCACTCCACCTCAGTCAGGTACAATACGCCTCTTTCTCCAAGAAGGAGGTCGTTTTCCTAATCCTCAGAGCACATACCACACCACACTAGCAGTTTCCTCTGCTAGTCCACTATCACACCACACGGGCAGTTGCCCTCTGACCGGTCCTCTCTCCTTTCCACCTACTGATCCTCACGCCCGAAGATTTTAGACCGGCACCACGTGGTGCCTCCTAACCTTAAAAGAGTCTTTTCTTTGTGCGCTCTGATAGGTCCGAACGGTAGCGTCCTGTCGCTTGTGGTAAAGTTTTATCCACCACAGTATGTAACAAATTATAACTATATATATTGGATACAACAATGACACGTATTGCCAAACACAACAATTAATCCAAAATATGGATACAAGGACAAAGTTGTATAATGTATTTTGATATATGTAACATATATAACTATATATATTTAGTTGTTTTTTGTATATGAAAAAAACCTTAAAGAATAAAATGAATTATGGAACAGTTAGCTTTGCGAAGGGCATACAAAAGTTTCGTACCATTCTGCAACACTGATAAAAAAAATATTCTCAAACTTTCTGCTAATGCAATTCAAGCTGATGTTGCATATGTTACTCAAATATGGACAATATACACAATATGGCTCCAATAGTCGCTGGAAATACTCATTATTTACTTCCAATTCTTTGGATAGGTCTGATTACCATCTTGTAGGCAGGAAAAGGATACATCATATGTTTAAATTTCAATTGCATGTTTTAGTTCTTTCTAAATATCCAAAAAGTAATTACTTGCCAAGCTAGGGCTGGAAGCAAGTGGTCGGGTTTCATCAACAAGGCTGCAGACTTTAAGGCCGAAGTAAAGAAGTGGCACCGGGAAACATTTCGGGAAGTTAGCCTCTCAGATCAGAGCCCTGAGAGAGGAGCTTGCAAGTATCTAGCAAGGTCCTCCAAACCCGGAGCACCTACAGAAAGGAAGTGAGATTGCTAAGAAATTGGAGTCACGGCGAAAGAATCCTTTTGGCATCGAGGCCAAAGATCAGCTCCTTCAAAAGGGTGACAAAAGTACCAGTTCTTCCATGTGGTTTCTACTAAAGACATAGGTGGAACAAGATTCTTTCTATCCAGACATTTGAAGGAAATGGAGGACAAAACCCCAGCATATCAAGAGGACTTTTGTAGACTATAAGGAGTTATTCAAATCTTCAAACCCGGTTCCGATACAGAAAGAGTTCCAATTCAGAGCTAAGGTGGACCCAAGTGACACGGTGGGTCTGTGTCGTATACGTCAGCAGATGAGATTGAAGTTGTTCTCAAGAGCAAGAGGCCTACTAAGGCACCTAGAGCAGATAGACCCCCTCCCCAGCCCTCTATTCTTCGAATCCGTTGGAGCACCATAAAAGAAGAGGTAGTGGAGCTCCTAAGAAATCATTGCACTGAAA